>CAUYUJ010021090.1:142500-144834 GCA_963575745.1 Prorocentrum cordatum | reverse complement strand
AGAGGAGGAGGAGGAGGACGTGGAGGCGTAGGAGGAGAAGCAGGTGGAGGAGGAGGAGGAGGAGGAGGAGGGGGAGGAGGAGGAGGAGGAGAAGGGAGGATGATGCTGATGATGAGTCTGCTGCTGATGATGATGATGATGATGATGATGAGGAGGAGGATAAGGAGGAGGAGGAGGAAGGAGAGGAAAGAGAGAGGAGTGGCGAGAGGAGAGGAGAGGAGAGAGGAGAGAGATTAGATGCAAGGTAGGTGCGCTGATTTTTCTGTATCCGCGGACGCGTGTCGTAGCTGGCCTGCAACTCAAGCCAAACGACCACATCGTGTCATGGGCAATCGAAAAAAACGGGAGCTGCGTGCACAGGAGGAAAATGAGGAAGAGGAGGAGGAGGAGGAGGAGGAGGAGGCGGAGGAGGTGGCGGGCGAGCAGGAGGATGAGCGGGAGGAAATGGACGAGGACGAACAGCAGCAGCAGGAATTGGAGTGGAAGCAGCGGGAGGAGCAGGAGGACCAGGGGGAGGAGGAGGAGGGGAAATGAGGGGGGCGACAACAATGAAGAACGACTCGGATCTAGCAAAGTGGCCCGCGCTGGGGCGAGAGCGCGATTCTGAATGACGGGGGCAAAGCGCCGATCCGAAAACGAGGACCGCGATGCAGCAGGAGCACCGTTTTGAAACGCCAGAAAATGATCGGATGGTAGTAAACCATGAGAACACCAGCTTTTAAACTCCGGTGAACAAAGGCAGCACTCGGAGAGGGCCCGGTATCTTCCAGACGGAGTCAGGGGAATGGGAAGAGCAGTATTCATATGGCTTCATTGTGTAGAGGAGAGAGGAGAGAGGAGAGAGGCACGCAAGGTGCGCTCGCGCCAAATCTGACATCCTACCTCTGCCACCGATTCCTTCTCATTGCGTTGATTGGTTTCGTATTTTTCTGTATCAGCTGACGCGTGTTATAGCAGACCTGGAATCCCCAAAAAGACCCCATTGCGTTATGCGTAATTGGAAGGGTGAGCTGGGCAGGAGGAAGAGGAGGAGGAGGACGAGGAAGGAGGAGGAGGCGGAGGAGGATGACGAACAGCAGCAACGGGAACTGGAGTAGGAGGAACGGGAGGGGCAGGAGGACCAGGGGGAAGTGGAGGAGGGGAAGGAGGGTGGCGACAACGATGAGGAAGGACTCTTATCCAGAAAAGCGGCCCGCGCCAGGGCGAAACCGCCATTTTAAACGGCCTGAGCGAAGCGCCGATTCGAAACGAGGCCAAAACTGCAGCGGGAGCACCATCTTGGAAGACCGAAAGCAGTCGGATTGTAAACAACCGTGCTAGAACCTACTTTTGTTCAATCCTGTGTGTAGAAAACAATACGCGGAGAGGGTGGGACATCTTGCAGACAGAGTCAGGGGAGAGAGGTGAGTAGTATTCACCATGTGTAGGCATAGAGAGGAGAGGATCGAGAGGAATAAGAGAAGTACGACGAGGAGGATGAGGAGGTGGACCAGAGTAAACCCAACATGCATAAACGATGTTACAATGAACCCTCCAAGGTTCCTCGCCACAGGCCCCTGCATTGACGAATCGTTGTGCAGGCCACGGTTTCCTGCATGAGTTTGCCTATTGAAGGTCGGCTTGTGCGGTGTTCCCAGTTTGCATAGCGACCTTTTGTTTTTATTCTCGGTGTTATTCTGATACCAGTGGTTTTATGCGAGGAGTGTATGTGTACTTATATATATATATGTGTATACACATATATAAGGATGTGCATATATCCATGTATATAGTTATATATATATATATGTTCAATGCGGGAAGTGCCCCCCTTCAAGTACAACCGTTTTGAGACCCTTCAATCGTGCACAAACACATGTCTCGGGACGTCAACGCTGCGAACCAGCGTGACCGTCGCGTTGTTGCAATATGGAACCGTCCAAGAGCACCATTCCTGGGACTTCAGCACAGCGAATCAATGTGACTGTTGCGTCCATACAGTCCTATCGGAGCACTAGTCCTGGGACGTCAAGTGTAAGAATCCTAGATTGTGCTGTCAACTTTTAGGACACATGCGCTACGGTGAGAGCAGCATGTTGAAAAGGAGCCGCCCACTATCGTTGTCATGGTTGCAATCCTTTTAGACGTATGTGCGCGGCGCCACGGCGAGAGCCACGTGCTGAAAAGGGCTCGCCCTCCATGCCTGCATTTTTTTTTTTTTTTTTTTTTAAATTACACGAATGTGAGCGGCGTTGCGGCGAGAACCACATTTTCAGAAAGGCCCGTCCCCCATCCTTGAAGCTGTTGCAATCTTTGAGACGTATGTGCGCGGCGCTGAAGCGAGAGCCACATGTT
>CAUYUJ010021090.1:100000-137500 GCA_963575745.1 Prorocentrum cordatum | reverse complement strand
ACCATGGGAGAACTTCACCAACCTGCATCAGCGCCTGCCTATCAGACGCTCTGATGGCCGCAGCTCTGACCTTCAGCCGAATCTCGACAGGGGAAATCTGGGAGAGATTCCAGACCTGCCCGAGGTCCGACACGAGCGTGCGAAAATCTCTGAAGTTCCAGCCCACACGAGCCAAGCTGAGCACAGCTACATCCGCAGGAGTTGACGCTCCTTGCCACGGGTGCTTCTTCGAATTTGCTCGAGCAATGGCTGCATCAGCCGTCGCATTCAGAATCGAAACCTTGGGAAAACTGTCCCAGACCGCAGTGGCCCACTGGAAGGCCGCATGGCCAACATGGCTACGAAAGGATCCACTATTTCACCCAACCGATAAGAGTGCTACCGAATCCCCAGGGAGGCACCTTTTGGGTGGCGCCCTAAAGCAGGGGCCGTCGACAGCCTCAGGCCATGCATGACCGTCGGCGAAATCCCTGAGACGCTGCTACTTTAAAGCGCTGAGGCCGTGGCCACCATTCGCTGTACAAGAGCCACATCGGCCCCGGCCTGCCTCAGAAGTCGAAGTCGCTTCGAGCGCGACCCTGCATCGATAAACCTCGCCCTCTGCACTCCCACACGTCGTCTAGAACCTGTCGTAGCATCAGTGCCTAGGTTGCGCGCATGCTCGACCCGAGACAACACAGGTAGGCACCACGCTCCAGCTACATGTGCCTGAACTTCACGCGTGCACATGTACTTCGTTTTCTTGATGTTCGCTGGCAGGTGAAGCTCCTCAAAGCACGAAAAAAGCTGGCCGACGGCACCTGCAAGCACTTGCGCTACCTGAGTGGGCGGTCCACAGGCCTGGAGCGCCACATCGTCCACAACATTGCGGATACACAGGTTGGGACGACCTTGTTGAGTGAGAAGGAGAGGTCGGAGCAACAGTAACTTGGCCAAAGTTGCCGCCCCTGAACATCCTGCCACCACAGCTGCATTCGCCAAGTATGCCGTTGAGACCGCACCTCCATACATGAGAGCCTTATACCCAGCATTGATCGAGCAATACCCTCTGAGGACCTTGATGGGGAACCCATACTGGAGCCCTGCAGCTTTGAGATCTAAATGCCGAATGTGCTCATAGAAGCGGCTCAAGTCCACCAAGACAGACCCACTCTGGAAACCAATCTCCTCGCAGAAGCCTCCCAAAAGATTGTGGACCAACCAGCCCTCTCACACGTGTTGTGGGGCCCCGTGCCCCAGTAGAAGGCATCTGCATGCTTCTTCTCCCATGCCTGGCAGTATGGCTGTCGAAGCCGAGACCACAACCGCAAGACGAGGCAGAGGAGGCCGATGGGGCGCACGCCGCCGTCGGGCTTGTCTAAGAAGACCATGTTGGTCAAGAAGGCGAGCAGATCCTGTGGTCTGTCTTCAAACCTGCGCAGGATGTCCAGAAACCAGAGCTGCTGCTGCTGCTGATGATGATGACGATGATGATGATGATGATGATGATGATGATGATGATGATGATGATGATGATGATGATGATGATGATGATGATGATGATGATGATGCGGATGACGATGATGGTGATGATGATGATGAAGCTGATGATGATTATGATTGATGGTTGGTGATGATGATGACGATGATGATGCTGATGATATGATGCTGATGATGGTGATGATGATGGTGATGTTGATGGTGAGGAGGAGGAGGAGGAGGAGGAGGAGGAGGAGGAGGAGGAGGAGGAGGAGGACGACGATGAGTGTCCTCTGGGGGCTCTTTTGTCGGGTATTGGGTCTTGGGGCCCTCTTGGGGGCATCTCGGGGCCCTGGAGGGCCTCTTGGGGCCATTCTTGGGAGCACCGATCAAAGGATGGGAGGTCCTCGATTTCGGCCTCCTCCCCCAGGAGCCTTCATCATCGCCTCTTGGAGCCCTCTCGTTTTCTTTGGGGGGGTTATGGGGTCCTCTTGAGGGTCTTTGGGGGGGCCTCTAGGCCTTCTCGCAGCCCTTTTGGGGCCCTCTTGCGGCCCTCTTGGGAGCCCCGGCGGGCCTCCTGGGGCCGCCATCGATCAAGGACGAATGCGCGCGGCGCCCAGGCGAGAGCCACATTTTTAAAGAGGTACCGCCCTCCGTCCGTGAAGCTTTTGAATTTTCAAGGCGGGTGTACGCAGCGCTGAGGCGAGAGCCACGCTTTGAACAACGCCCGCCGCCCATCCCCGGAGCTCTTGCAAACTTTTCGAACGAGTGCACGCGGCGCTAATACAAGAGCCACATTTTGAGAACCACCCGCCCTCCATCCGTAAAACTCTTGCAATTCTCCAGCTTCAAGATTATAGACGGTGAGGACGTCTCAGGCGAAACGCCCGGCCCACCCTTTCGACCGGCCTCGGGAGTCGTTTAGAAGGAAAGGAAATAGAGGATTAGGAGGAGGACGAGGAGGAGGAGGAGAAGGAGGAGGAGGTGGAGGAGGAGGAGGAGGAGGAGGAGGAAGGGGAAGGACGCATGAGGGAAATTGATGAGAAAGAGAGAGAGAGAGAGAGAGGAGGGAAAGAAACGGGACAGGAAGAGGGAGGAAGGGGAGGAGGTAGAGAAGAGAGGAGGGATGAGAGATCGGGCCCCCCCCCGCCGCAGCGGCCGGATCCCCAGGCCTGGCGGCATCATCATCGGGCTGTGCTGCCAGTTTTAGTGCAATGGCGCCTTCCTGAACGACGGGAGCAAAGCACCGATCCTGAAATGTGGCCAACGCTGCAGCGAGAACACCAGATGAAATAGAGCAAGGACGTTCCAATTGGCAGCAGGGATGTAGGAAATATCCGCTTGTGACACCATTCAGCGGAAGTGATACGCAGAAGGGGCCGATCCACGGCTAGATGTTGCCACGATCGACAGGGGATGTGCCATCATTGTTGGGAGAGGAGGGACGAGGAAGACCAGAAGAGAGAGGAGAGCTTAGACCTGAGAGGTTGATGACGATGAGGAGGAGGAGGCGGTTGTGATGGAGGGAGGGGGGGAGGACGACGGAGAGAGGGAGAGAGGAAGGAAGGAGGGAGCGAGAGGAGGAGGAGGAGGAGGAAGAGGAGGAGGAGGAGGAAGAAGAAGGAGTAGGAGGAGGAGGAGGAGGAGGAGGAAGAGGAGGAGGAGGAGGTAGAGGAAAAGGAGGAGGAGGAGGAAGAGGAGGAACCTACATAATATCAGTAACAAGGATACGTAAACATGCTTACTCATAGCAATCATGGGAAACGTATGAAAACCATGAAGAATAATGATGAAAAGCATTATCCCAATAAGCTTGCCCTATTGGAGTCCTAGCTCATCACTTCTAGTTGGTCTGTTGCCCCCCAAATTCCCATGCCCCCCCGTAGTTCATACGGCTAGTTCCAATGTCACCCCCAGCGAATTCCAATGATGAGTCATTTGTTATATGGTTTTTACGAGTCGCATGTATTCCTATGCTTGCTTGCTATTGCTTGCTATTGCTTGCTTGCTTGCTTGCACTTGCTTGTTTGCTTGCTTTCTCTTGCGTGCTTGCTCTTGCGCACTCACTTGCACTTGCTTGCTTGCTCTTGCGTGCTTGCTCTCGTTTGCTTGCTCTTGCTTGCCCTTGTTTGCTTGCACTTGATCGCTTGCGCTTGCTTGCTTGTTATTGCTTGCTTGCGCTTGTTTGCTTCCGCTTGCTTGCTTGCGCTTGCTTGATGTTGCTCCTCCCGTCCTCCTCCCGTCCTGCTCCCGTCCTCCTTTCGTCCTCCTCCCATCCTTCTCGCGGCCTTCCCCCGTCCTCCTATTTAGTTGGAGTCAACGCTGGCTGATATTTATGATAACAGTTATAAGACGAACAATAATACTCACACCACGAATTATAGTATTAAATCTAATAAGAAGAAAAAGAGGATTATGATAAGGAGGAGGATGAGGGCGAGAATGGTGATGATGAGAAGCAAGAGGACCTGTGTAAGCCCAAGGTCCACCAACGATGTCGCAATAAGCCCTCCCACTAAGCCCCCTCTTGGTTGGCCCCTCAAAGGATCCACTTCCACTGGGGGAAGTGCCCCGTTGGGAAACAACTATTTGAAGGTCCTGCGGCGTGTCAACACACCTTTCTCTCGGGAGTCCAACGCCACGAATCAATATGACTGTTGCGTCTTGACGACCCAGAATCGTGCCAGAACACCGTTTCTGGGACGCCAACCCAGCGAATCAACGTAACACTTGCGCCTTGACAGCCCATAACCGCTCTCAAACACTGTTTCCGCCACGTCAGCCATGCGAAACGAGTATGCGTGGCGCTACAACGAGAGACACATTTTGAAAAGGAGTCTTTCTGAATCCTTGAAGCTCGTGCAATTGCTTGCGACGATTGTGCGCGGCGCAAACGCGAGAGCGGCATTTTGAAAACGTCCCGCCCTCAATCCGTCAATCTCTTGCATTTTTTATGACGAGCGTGCGCGGCGCTGAGGCGAGAACCACATTTTGAAAACGGCCCGCCCTCAATCCGTGAAGCCCTTGCAAAGTTGATGGCGAGGGTGCGCGGCGCTAAGGCAATAGCCACAGTTTGGAAACGGCACGCCGTCAATCCACGTTTTGGAAGGGGGCCGCTAGCAATCCGCGAATCTCTTACCATTGTTGAAGACGAATGCGCGCGGCATTTAGGCGAGAACCATCTTTTGGAAGCGGCCCGCCCTCAAAATGTGAAGCTGTTGCGCATGTTAAGACAAATGTGCGCGGCGGTGATGCGAGAGCCACGTTTTGAACACCGCCCGCCCTCCATCCGTGAAGCTGTTACCAATTTGTAAATTTCAGGAGTTTGAATGGTGTGACAGGCTCAGGCAAAACGCCTGGCCCGCCTTTTCGACCGGCCTCGGGTTGTGACATGGAGGATTTTTCCCAACCATCCTGTGGTGTTGGGTCCTCGTTTTGAAGAGACGTCGCCCCGCGTTCCTCCTTCTCCTTCCTCCTCCTCCCTCCTCCCCCCTCCTCCCCCTCCCACCCAGTCTGGCACACCCCTCACACGCTTCGTGGCCCCATAGGGAGCTCCACCGAAGGCCCCAGTGGCTGCGCCCGCATGCGGTTCCACCCCCCATTCTGGCACACCCCTCACACGTTTCGTGGCCCCATAGGGAGCTCCACCGAAGGCCCCAGTGGCTGCGCCCGCATGCGGTTCCACCCCCCCATTCTGGCACACCCCTCACACGTTTCGTGGCCCCATAGGGAGCTCCACCGAAGGCCCCAGTGGCTGCGCCCGCACGCGGTTCCACCGCCCATTCTGGCACACCCCTCGCACGTTTCGTGGCCCCATAGGGAGCTCCACCGAAGGCCCCAGTGGCTGCGCCCGCATGCGGTTCCACCCCCCATTCTGGCACACCTTTCACACGTTTCGTGGCCCCATAGGGAGCTCCACCGAAGGCCCCTGTGGCTGCGCCCGCATGCGGTTCCACCCCCCATTCTGGCACACCCCTCACACGTTTCGTGGCCCCATAGGGAGCTCCACCGAAGGCCCCAGTGGCTGACGCCCGCATGCGGTTCCACCCCCCATTCTGGCACACCCCTCACATGTTTCGTGGCCCCATAGGGAGCTCCACCGAAGGCCCCAGTGGCTGCGCCCGCATGCGGTTCCACCCCCCCATTCTGGCACACCCCTCACACGTTTCGTGGCCCCATAGGGAGCTCCACCGAAGGCCCCAGTGGCTGCGCCCGCATGCGGTTCCACCCCCCATTCTGGCACACCCCTCACACGTTTCGTGGCCCCATAGGGAGCTCCACCGAAGGCCCCAGAGGCTGCGCCCGCATGCGGTTCCACCCCCCGTTCTGGCACACCCCTCACACGTTTCGTGGCCCCATAGGGAGCTCCACCGAAGGCCCCAGTGGCTGCGCCCGCATGCGGTTCCACCCCACATTCTGGCACACCCCTCACACGTTTCGTGGCCCCATAGGGAGCTCCACCGAAGGCCCCAGTGGCTGCGCCCGCATGCGGTTCCACCCCCCATTCTGGCACACCCCTCACGTTTCGTGGCCCCATAGGGAGCTCCACAGAAGGCCCCAGTGGCTGCGCCCGCATGCGGTTTCACCCCCCATTCTGGCACACCCCTCACACGTTTCGTGGCCCCATAGGGAGCTCCACCGAAGGCCCCAGTGGCTGCGCCCGCATGCGGTTCCACCCCCGTTCGGGCACACCCCTCACACGTTTCGTGGCCCCATAGGGAGCTCCACCGAAGGCCCCAGTGGCTGCGCCCGCATGCGGTTCCACCCTCCATTCTGGCACACCCCTCACACGTTTCGTGGCCCCATAGGGAGCTCCACCGAAGGCCCCAGCGGCTGCGCCCGCATGCGGTTCCACCCCCCATTTTGGCACACCCCTCACACGTTTCGTGGCCCCATAGGGAGCTCCACCGAAGGCCCCAGTGGCTGCGCCCGCATGCGGTTCCACCCCCCATTTCGGCGCACCCCTCACACGCTCCATGGGTGGCTCCATGGGGAGCTCCACCGGCTGCGCTCGCATGTGGTTCCCCCCCCATTTCGGCACACCCCTCACACGGTTCGTGGCCCCATAGAGAGTTCCACCGAAGGCCCCAGTGTCTGCGCTCGCCGCATGCGGTTCCACCCCTTTTTTTTCGGCACGCCCTTCACACGTCTCGTGGCCCCATAGGGAGCTCCACCGAACGCCGCAGTGGCTGCGCTCGCATGCGGTTCCACCCCACATTTCGGCACACCCCTCACACGTTTCGTGGCTCCCTAGGGAGCTCCACCGAAGGCCCCAGTGGCTGCGCTGGCATGCGGTTCCACACCCCATTCTGGCACACCCCTCGCACGTTTCGTGGCCCCATAGGGGGCTCCACCAAAGGTCCCAGTGGCACTGCCCGCTTGCGTCCGCCACCACCCAGCACAGCCCTTGTTCCCTGCGCTTCACCCACCCAGAACAACGCTTCGTAGCCCTATAGGGAGCTCCACCAAAGGTCCCAGCGGCACCGCCCGCATGCGTCCGCCACCACCCTGCGCAGCCCTTGCTCCCTGCCTGCGTTTCACCCACACAGTACAGCGTTTCGTGGCCCCATAGGGAGCTCCACCGAAGGTCCCAGTGGCACCGCTCGCATGCGTCCGCCACCACGCAGCACGGCCCTTGCTGACCGCGTCTCACCCACCCAGTACAGCGTTTCGTGGCCCCATAGGGAGCTCCACCGAAGGTCCCAGTGGCACCGCCCGCATGCGTCCGCCACCACCCAGCACAATTGCGGCATTCACAACTGCATATGGTTGGGTCCTTCGCCAGGCTAATTTAATACACCAGGAAATGAAGAAAAGGAGGAGGAACATGATGATGTTGATGAGGGGGAGGAGGAGAAATAGGAGGAGGAGAGAAAGGAAAAGGAGGAGGAGGAGGAACATGAGGAAGAGGAGGAGGACTAGGAGGGAGTAGGAGGAGGAGGAGGAGGAGGAGGAGGAGGAGGAGGAGGAGGAGGAAGAAAAGTCGGAGGACGGTGGATGGATGGACGGATGGACGGGCGGAGTGAGAGAGGGCAGGGAGGAGGAAAGGAGGGAGGGAGGGAGGGAGAGAGGGAGGAGAGGGGGAAGACGAGGACGAGCAGGAGGAGGATTAGGAGGAGGAGGAGGAAACGGAGAAGGAGAAAGAGGAGGATGAGGATGAGGAGGAGGAGGAGTAGTAGAAGTAGTCGAAGGTGCAGGTGGAGTAGAGGGAATGGAAGGAGTAGAAGGAGTAGGAGTAGGAATAGGCGCAGGTGCAGGAATAGGAGTCAAGCTAGCCAGCTCGAGCGAGTCAAACATGACATGCCCATTCTAACCCAGCCTCCCATAATATATGAAACATTGCTGGCGCAACCACGGACCCTAACGCCGAATTGACGTAACAGTGGTAGTAGTAGTAGTAGCAGTAGTAGTAGTAGTAGTAGTCGTAGTAGTAGTAGTAGTAGTAGTAGTAGTAGTAGTAGTAGTAGTAGTAGTCGTAGTCGTAGTATCAGTAGTAGTAGTTGCAGTAGTAGCAGTAGCAGCAGTAGTCGTGCTAGTAGTAGTACTAGTAGTAGTAGTAGTATTATTATTATTATTAGTAGCAGTAGCAGTAGTAGTGGTAGTAGTCGTAGTAGTAGTAGTAGTAGTAGTAGTAGTCGTCATAGTAGTGAGGGTAGTATTCGTAGAAGGAGTAGTCGTAGCAGTTGTAGTAATAGTAGTAGTACCAGTAGTAGCAGTAGTAGTAGTAGTAGTAGTAGTAGTAGTAGTAGTAGCCGTAGCTAGTGTAGCAGTCGTAGTCGTAGAGTAACAGTAGTGGTAGTAGTAGTAGTAGTAGTAGTAGTAGTAGTAGTAGTAGTAGTAGTAGTCGTATTAGTAATTGTGGTATTCGTACCAGTAGTAGTAGTAGTAGTAGTAGTAGTAGTAGTAGTAGGAGTAGTAGTATTACTAGTAGTAGTCGTAGCAGCAGTAGTAGTAGTAGTAGTGTAGTAGTAGTAGATTAGTAGTAGTAGTAGTAGTAGTAGTAGTAGTAGTAGTAGTAGTAGTAGTAGTAATAGTAATAGTGAGGATAGTAGTCGTAGAACGAGTAGTCGCAGTATCAGTAGTAATAGTAGTAGTAGGTAGTAGCAGTAGCAGTAGTAGTAGTAGTAGTAGTAGTAGTAGTAGTAGTGGTAGTAGTAGTATTAGTATTATTAGTAGTGGTAGTAGTAGTAGTAGTAGTCGTTGTAATTGTAGTAGTAGTCGCCGTGGTAGTAGTAGTAGTAGTAGTAGTAGTAGTAGTCGTAGTAGCAGTAGTAGTCGTAGAAGTAGTGGTAGTCGTAGAAGGTGTAGTAGTGGTTGTACGCGTAGTCGTAGTCGCAGTCGTAGTTGTAGTGGTGCCAGTGGTAGTAGCAGTAGTAGTAGTAGTCGTAGTAGTAATTGTAGTAGCAGTAGCCTTCAGTGTGGTAGCAGCAGTAGTCGTAGTCGCATTAGTAATAGTAGTAGTAGTAGCAGTTGCAGTGGTAGTCGTAGTCCCAGTGGTCGTAGTAGTGGTAGTGTAATAGTCGTAGTGGCATACAGTAGTAGTAGTAGTAGTAGTAGTAGTAGTAGTAGTAGTAGTAGTAGTAATACTAGAAGTAATAGCCGTAGCAGTGGTAGTAGTAGTAGTAGTAGTAGTAGTAGTAGTAGTATCAGTAGCAATAGTGGCAGTAGTAGTAGTAGTAGTGGTAGTAGTAGTAGTAGTCGTAGTAGTGAAATGTGAGATAGTAGTTCTAGTAATAGTAGCCCCGTAGTATTTGAAGTAGTAGTCGCAGGCGTACTCGTAGTCGTAGTCGTAGTAGTAATTGCAGTCGTAGTAGCAGCAGTAGTCGTAGTAGTAGTCGCAGCCATCGTCGTAGCAGCAGTAGTAGCAGCAGCAACAGCAGTAGTAGTAGTCGTAGTAGTAGTAGTAGTAGTAGTAATAGTAGTAGTAGTCGTAGTAGTAGTGGTAGTCGTAGTAGTAGTAGTAGTAGTAGCAGTAGTAGTAGTAGTAGTAGCAGTAGTAGTAGTAGTAGTAGTAGTAGTAGTATTAGTAGTAGTATCAGTAGCAATAGTGGCAGTAGTAGTAGTAGTAGTGTCAGTATCAGTATCAGTAACAATCGGAGCAGTAGTGGTAGCAGTGGTAGGTGGAATATTGGGAGTAGGCGTAGTCGCAGTAGTAGTGGTAGTTGTGGTAGTAGTAGTAGTAGTAGTAGTCGTAGTAGTAGTAGTAGTAGTAGTAGTAGTAGTAGCAGTAGCAGTAGCAGTAGTAGTAGTAGCAGTAGTAGTAATAGCAGTCGTAGTAGTAGTAGTGGTCGTAGTAGTAGTAGTAGTAGTAGTCGTAGTAGTAGTAGTAGTAGTAGTAGTAGTCGTGGCCGTAGTAGTTGTAGTATTAGTAGCAGTAGTAGTAGTCGTAGTAATCGTTGTAGTGGTCGTGGTAGTGGTTGCAGTCGTGGTAATAGTCGTAGTAGTAGGCGTAGGAGTGTTACCAGTAGTAGGAGTAGGAGGGGGGTGGGAGTGGAAGTAGGAGTAGGAATCGGAGTCGCCGTCCTAGTGCTATCCGTAGAAGTAGTAGTATCAGTAGTAGTAGTAGTAGTAGTAGTAGTAGTAGTAGTAGTAGTAGTAGTAGTAGTAGTAGTAGTAGTGGTAGTAGTAGTAGTAGTAGTAGTAGTAGTAGTAGTGCTAGTAGTAGTGGCCGTGGCGCTTACAGTGGCAGTACCAGTAGCAGCCAGTCGCAGTACCAGTAGGAGTAGTGGTAGTCGTGGCCGTCGTAGAAATAATCGTCGTAGCCGTAGTAGTGGTAGTAGTAGGGGTAGGAGTAGCAGTCATAGTTTGACGCAGTATTCGTAGTAGTAGTCGTAGTAGTGGTAGTAGTAACAGTGGTTATGGCAGCAGCAGCAGTAGTAGTAGTAGTAGTAGTAGTAGTAGTAGTAGTAGTAGTAGTAGCCGCAGTCGTAGTAGTCGTAGTAGTCGTAGTAGTCGTCGTAGTAGTAGTAGTAGTAGTAGTAGTAGTACCAGTAGTTGAAGTGGTCGAAACAGTAGTAGTAGTAGCCGTAGTAGTAGCAGTAGTCGCAGTAGTAGTACTCGTAATTGTAGTACTAGTAGTAGTAGTAGTAGTAGTAGTAGTAGTAGCAGTAGTAGAAGAAGTAGTAATAGTAGTAGTAGTAGTAGTAGTCGTAGTAGGAGTAGTAGTAGTAGCAGTTGTAGTAGCAGCAGTAACAGCAGCAGCAGTAGCAGTAGTAGAAGTAGTAGTAGTGGTAGTAGTAGTAGTAGTAGTAGTAGTAGTAGTAGTAGTACTAGTAGTAGTAGTAGTAGTAGTAGTAGTAGTAGTAGTAGTAATAGTAGTAGCAGCAGTAGTCGTAGTAGTAGTGGTAGTGGTCGTCATCGTAGTCGTAGTCGGAATCGTAGTCGTAGCCGTAGTAGTGGCAGAAGTAGTAGTAGCAATAGAAGCAGTATTACTACTACTACTACTAGTATTCGCCGCAGTAGTAGAAGTAGTAGTGATAATATGTTGACTAGTAGTGGTAGTCGTAGTCGTAGTGGTAGTCGCAGGAGGAGTAGCAGTATTAGTAGTAGTGGTAGTATTAGTAGTTTAGTAGTAGGAATCGTAGTCGTAGTTGTGGTAGTAGTAGTAGTAGTAGTAGTAGTAGTAGTAGTAGTAGTAGTAGGAGTAGTGATAGTAGTGGTAGTAATGGTGGTAGTGATAGTAGTAGAGATAATCGTAGTAGTGGTAGAAGGAGTATTCGTAGCAGTAGTGATGCACAGTCAGTAGTAGACGTCGCTGTAGCAGTAATAGTCGTAGTAGTAGTAGTAGTAGTAGGAGTAGTAGCGTTACTTGTGGCGGTAGTAGTAGTAGCAGTCGTAGTAGTAGCAGCAGTAGTCGTGGCCGTCGTAGTCGTGGTAGTCGTACTAATAGTAGTAGTAGTAGTAGTAGTAGTAGTAGTAGTAGCAGTAGTAGGCGTAGGAGTAGTACTGCCGCCGTAGTGCTACTAGTAGTAGCTTTCGTAGTAATCATCCGTAGGCGTAGTTCTAGTCGTAGTTTCAATTGCCGTAACAGGTGTAGTAGCAGCAGCAGGAGCAGTAGCAGTAGTTGAAGTAGTAGAAGTAGTAGCCATGGCAGTAGTAATAGTCGTCGGAGTAGTCGTAGTCGTAGTCGTAGTTGCAGTCGTGGTCGCTGTAGTCGTAGCAGTCCCAGTCTCAGTAGTGGTCGTCGTAGTAGTAGCAGTAGTAGTAGAAGTGATAGTGATAGTAGTAGTAGTAGTAGTAGTAGTAGTAGTAGTAGTAGCAGTAGTAGTAGTAGTAGTAGTAGTAGTAGTAGTAGTATGCGTAGTAGTAGTAGCAGTAGTAGTAGTAGTAGTAGTAGTAGTAGTCGTAGTAGTAGCAGTAGTAGTAGTAGTAGTCGTAGTAGTAGTAGTAGTAGTAGTAGTAGTCGTAGTAGTAGTAGTAGTAGTAGTAGTAGTAGTAGTAGTGGTAGCACTAGTGGTAATAGTAGTAGTCGTAGCAGTAGTAGTAGTAGTAGCCGTAGTGGTAGTAGTAGTAGTAGTAGTAGTAGTAGTAGTAGTAGTAGTTTTAGTAGTAGTAGTATAAGTGATAGTGGTAGTAGTAGTCGTAGTAAGTGTTGTAGTATGCCTAGTAGTAGTCGTAGGTGTACTTGTAGCCGTAGTCTTGGTCGTAGTAGCAGTAGCCGTAGTAGCAGTCGTAGTCATATCGGTATTTGTAATAGTAGTGGTAGTCATCGTAGTAGTAGTCGTAGCAGTAGTAGTAGTAGTAGTAGTAGTAGTAGTAGTAGTCGTAGTAGTAGTAGTAGTAGTAGTCGTAGTCGTAGTCGTAGTAGTCGTAGTAGTAGTAGTAGTAGTAGTAGTAGTAGTAGTAGTAGTAGTAGTAGTTGGTCAAGTAGTAGTAGTAGTAGTAGTAGTAGTAGTAGTAGTAGTAGTAGTAATAGTAGTAGTAGTAGTAGTAGTAGTAGTAGTAGTAGTAGTAGTAGTAGTAGTAGTAGTCCCCCCAAGGCTCTGGGGAGCCTGTGGGCGGAGGGGCTACTGCTGCCCTCAAACCGCGGGTGGCAGCCACCCTTCCTTCTCTCGCGCCCTTACCGTTACGCATACCCTATTTTGCCCTGACGGGACGTCCAGGGATGGCGGCGGCCGCTGGCGGCGCCGCGGACGCAGGTGCAGGGGCTCGAGTGGCTGGGAGTAACGCCGCGGCGGCCCGAGGTGAAGGCGGTGCGCTGGCAGCCGCAGTGGGCAGCGGAGGTGCCGGGGCCGCCTCGTGCGCCTCCGCTGCCGCACGCGCATCGGCCGATGCAAATGCTTCAGAAATCCCAGTGGACGGCAGCCTCGACGTCCACATGCGGGACAGCGAGGGCCAGCCGGCGCAGCGGCGGCGTCGCATGACGGGAGGGCGGATCACTCGCTGGTGCGTCAGCGCCCAGGCGACCCGCGGCAAGCAGGCCCATTGCACCCGATGCATGGGAGGCTTCGAGGCGGGCGAATGGCGCGTGGCAGGCGCCGTGACGCGCCCCGTGGGCTCTCAGGCGCACGCGGCCAAGAAGTGGTTCCACATGGCCTGCGTGGATGGCCCCCTGCCACCAGCGACGGCGATGGTGGGCTACACGCAGCTCCCCGAGGGTGACAGGGAACGCCTCACAGCAGCCCTGGAGGCCCGAGGTGGCCCCATCTTGCCCCTGCTGGAGACGGTCGAAGGCCAGGCGCCCACCCCTCCCTCCCAGGGAGATGGCGCGGCAGGGAGCGCTGGGGTCGCCCCGAGGCTCCCTGCCGCCGCCGCGCCAGGGGCGTATGGCCCAGGCTCACGAGGGACTCCCCTTGTGGCAGCCGACGCAGCGGCACCGTCCACCGCGGACATCTTGCAGCCGCCCCTCGACGCCCCTGCGAACGTGGACGACGACGGGGGGCTTGAAGCAGGCGTCTATGACGACTACCTGGACGATCAGGTGGCGGACGAGGATGCGTGCCACGAGATTGGGTTTGTCAACCTGGATTAGTGGGACGCCATCGGGTGGGACCGCATCCTGCCACAGGGCGCGCCCACCACGGCCATGGTCCCCGACAGCATGGCTGCCGCCGTTAGCCGCGTGAAGGTGCGGCTGTGCCTAGCGATCGAGCAGGCCCGCCAGGGCAGCGATGATCAGGCGTCGCGCACGCTGACGCGGCTGTGGAAGGTGTTCTTATTGTTGGATGGGCTGCTGTTCAGCGAGAATGCGACCCCGACCCCGACGACGCGACGAGAGCGTCTCCAGGAGCGTCTGCAGTGGATCCAGGACGGCCAATGGGATGTCGCCTGGCTCTCCATGGAGGACCAGACGCGCACCTCGGTCACCGCGAAGGGCCGCGAAGACCACGTCGCGGCCCGCGTTCGCCGTGTCACAGAGCTCGCGCGAGCTGGCGAAATGTCTCGGGCGGCAGCGGCAGTGTGGCCCCAGGGTGACATGGCGGATGCAGCGGCGGTGGTGAGGAAGTTCAGCACCACCCAGCAGCCTGCGGCGCCTCGCCCAGGCGAATGGGGCCCTCCCCCTGGCACTGGGGCCGCCCCGCATGGGCCAGGGGGGGGGGCCCACAGCGGCGGGAGCCGATGTGGCGATGCCGCCAGCCACGCCCCCTCACGAGCTCGACGGTGCGGCAGAGCTCCACCACCGTGTGGCCAACCACCTCAAGCGTCAGTTTGGCCGCTTCCCCCGCCGCGGCGGGGCGGGGCCTGGAGGAGGACGCTACGAGCACTGGGCCCCGCTCAAGCACGACGAAGACGGAGCGGAGGCGGTGGCCAACACGCTGGCGCGCCTGGCCATCGGCGACCTTCCTCCCGAGGCTCTAGCCGCCCTGACGGCGGCGCGCCTCGCAGGCATCCCCAAGGCAACCCCTGGGGACGTGCGAGTCCTGGGATGTGGGAATGTCACCCGCCGTATGGTGGGCCGCAGCGCTGCCAAGGTCCACCACAAGGACATGCGGGCGGCGGTGGGGGACCAACAGTTTGGCCTGGCCAAGGACGGATGTGGTGCCCTCCACCGACGCCTCTGCACGATGGCCAACTCGAGCCCAGGCAAGTGGGTGGTGGCGGTGGACCTCGGGGATGCGTTCAGCAACATCCCCCGCGACCTCGTGAAGGAGGCCGTGCGCTCCAAGGTGCCCGCTCTGGCGCCGCTGGCGGAGGCCTGGCTCCCTGCTCGCACGCGCCATGTGGCGGGGGGTGGGTCCCAACCTGCCCAGCTGGTCGACCAGATCCGTGGCCTCGACCAGGGACGCCCGATGAGTCCTGGCTTTTACGCGGTCGGCACCGCGGATGTTCTCAGCATCGGTCGCATGGCCGTGCGTGCGGTGGACGTCGAGGGGGATTGCCTGGCGTTCTTGGACGACACGTACTTCGTGGGCACCGCGGCCGCTGCGTTCCGCGGATTGGATGCCTGGCGAGCCCGCGTCGAAGCCCACGGGATGAAGCTGAAGATGTCCAAGGCCCAGATCTGGCCCCCGGATCCCCACGCTGTCCTGCCGCCGGAGTTCGCGGAGTACGCCCAGTACCGCGTCCAGAAGCTCAAGGCGTTGGGGTCTACCCTGGCCTACACAAACCACGACGTGGACGCCGACTGGAGGGGCGTCCCGCTCACGGACTTTGCCGTCCCGGAGGACCTCGACGAGGGTGGCCTCGTGCCGGCTGGCGGTGCTGGGGTCGCCCCGGGTGCCGCCGCGCCACTCCCCTGCGGCGAGGCCTTCCTCCAGAAGCAGGACCGCTACTTCCGAGAGCTCCTGACGCTCCGCACGCGCGGGCTGTCTGCCTTTGACGCCTTCCAGCTGATGCGGATCTGGTCGAGGGGCGCCTGCGTCCACGTCCAGCGGGCGCTTCCGCTCACGACGGCGTGGGGCCGCAGGGTGGATGACGGAGTGGTCGCCTTCGTCAACGCCCTTCTGGGGGTCACGGCTGCCCCGAGAGAGCAGATCTTCATGAAGGTCAGCGACGGAGGTCTGGGCTGTGGCAGCGCCGAACAGCGCGGCCCCGCTGCCCTCCCGGCGCCCTGGGAAGCCGGGATCCACGCGGCTGCCCAGGAGCTCCGCGAGACGACAACGATTGGCTTCTTTCGGCGGTGGCCGGGCCTCGGCCAGCTTTCGACGGGCATGGAAAATCCCGCGGTCCTCTCACCGAGACGCTGCAGTGGGTTGCTCAGGCGGGATGGTCGTTCCAGGATGCTATCCATATTGTGAGCCCCGAGGGGGAGGCCTATTCTCTCCTTGAATTTCCTACCCAGTGGCTCACCTCCTTTTTTAATGGAAGTATTCGGGCTCGTAGTCTGCAGGCTGCTCTGGCATCCAAGCTTGGTCTGAATCCTCACGCCTACGGGCAAGCAGTGCTCGATCAAGGAACGCGGAGAATCCAGATCTGCCGAGTGCTTAGGCAGGCTAGGAAAAAAAGCTCAGCACTCGGGAGATGTCGTGCGTGCGTGGGCTCTTGGGGGATTGTCTGGTTACTGCCACCCTCTTGTCCAAATTTCTTATGACGTCTCCCCATAATGCCCGCGCTGCAATGATGGTACAGTAGACACCCCTTTCCACCGACTCTCGGAGAGCCCTCGTTGCGCGCCCCTGGGGACATTTGTTGAGCGGGCAGTTGCTGCAGGCCACGCCCACCCGCTCTACGCGCATCTGTGGCTTGCTGCCCCTGATGTCGACCCCCCAGTCGTAGATTGGGGGTTCGTCTACAGAGACGGGCAGGGGTCCTGCGATAAGTTCCAAGTCGATCCCAGCCGGCCCATTTTTGTTCATGGTTCGTGCCTCAACCCCGGGGTGGATATGCTGGAGAGAGGAGGCCTGGCGGCATGCCACATAGGTGATGATGGCAACCTCCTGCGCGCTGTTTCGTCTCCACAGCCGCGGATTCTGCCCCAGCATGCTGTTCGTTGTGAGCATTCTGGGCTTGTCATGGCTGGGCTGCATTCTGATCCCGCGCAGTCTCCAGAATTTGCCGTGGATTGTAGGGCACTCTTCAGAGGGATTACACAGCCGGCCTCTAGCCTGAAATGCGCCACTCTTTTCAGCCACTATTGGGGGGTGCTGGCCCATGCCACGCCAGGACCATGGATTTCTTTATCACATGTAGCGTAGACGACGCTTTCTCTGCACAGGACCGTGTTCGTATCCTCGGCAACAAAATGGCTGACACTCTAGCCAAAGAGGCGGCTGGCAAGCACGACCTTGATCCCACCATCCGCTCAGACACGACGTTTGCTCTTGAAGATTTTCTGGAGCTCGTGATTGGTATTGGGAAGGTGCTTGCTAGCTGGCCTCTGGAACAGGAGTACTTTGGTCCATTGTCCAAGGTCCCTCGGCCCCCTCTTCTCCCCGCCCCTTTGTCTCCTCCCGCGCCCCCACCTGGACAGGCAAGGGCTATCGTTGCACCACGTGTTTAAAACGCATCGCCCCTCATTGCAGGAGGCAGCGCTCTCAAGAATATCCCCAGTCCCTCACAGATGCAATCAATCAGCGCCGTGCCCTTCACCATTCCCTCGATATGGGATTGATCGATGGGAGCAGCATGACAATCATGTATTGCACTCGGTGTGGGGGTTACAGCATGGGGAGGGGCACCAAGCTCTAACGGCCCTGCCTCTGTGAAGACCGCCGCAGGCGTCAGAGTGTGAGGGGTTCTCCGGCCCCCGGCCCCCCCCCAGGTCAGCAGTGAGCTCCGCCAGCTCCGCCGGGGCGAGGTGCCCGGGACCACCCTCACTTTCTCTCCAGAGTCACCCACTTGGGGTGATTAACGGTCGGAACGTCCAGACCATTACGCCCAGCCCCTTTATCGGGGGTGATAGATCGCAGGGGATGGGAAGTTAAGTGGGGGTGCGGGAATTTGAGGGGGTAGGTACGGGAGTAGGCCAAAATCTGTGAAAGAGCGTGTTCTACCGCTGCTAACGGAACACCCAGGGGTGTCACTACCGGTTCGAACCCCTCCCCCCCCCTCTCCGGAAAACCGGGGGGGGTCACTACCGGTTCGAACCCCTCCCCCCCCCCCCCACGTTCATCATGAAAAGGGGGGGGGTCACTACCGGTTCGAACCCTCCCCCCCCCCCCCCCCTCGAGCTCGAAAACCGGGGGGGTCACTACGGTTCGAACCCCCCCCCCCTCGAAAACCGAGGGGGGGTGCGGACAGTGGTGGGGACGGTGGTGGTGGGGACAGTGGTGAGGGGACAGCGGGACAGTGGTGGGGACAGTGGGACAGTGGTGGGGACGGTAGTGGTGGGGACAATGGTGAGGACAATGGTGGGAACAGTGGGGACAGTGGGACAGTGGTGGGGACGGTGGTGGTGGGGACAGTGGTGTGGGGACAGTGGGAATGTGGTGGAAACAGTAGGACAGTGGAGGGTACAGTGGTGGTGGGGACAGTGGTGAAGGCGGTGGCGAGGACGGCGGTGGGACAATGGGACAGAGGTACAGTGGGGACAGTGGTGGGGACAGTGGGGACAGTGGTGGGAACAGTGGGACAGCTCAGTGGTTCGAACCGGTAGTGACCCCCCCCTCCGGTTTTCGAGGAGGGGGGGGGGGGTTCGAACCGGTAGTGACCCCCCCCGGTTTTCGAGCTCGAGGAGGGGGGGGGGGGTTAGGGGAGGGAGGGGGGGGGTTTTGCCGGGGGAAGGGGGGGGGAGGGGTTCCAGCGGGGGGGGATTTTCGGAGGGGGGGGGGGGACCCCCGGGTTCCGGAGGACAAGGGCGGCAACTTTCCACAGTAAAGCGGCGGTGGATCACGCTCTCTTAAATCTGTGAAGCGATCTTCCTCTTAATTTGCCGTGGTATTTTCTGCACGCCGATGCTCTTGATATCTGGTCGGGGCATTTTCGGCGCGCCAAGGCGAGGGACCTGGCAAATGTCACGGAGTCGGTGCGCCAGCCGCATGCCACACCTGCAGCTGCAACCAGAACGTCCTGAGGAGGACGGGGCTGATGTGAACCCAGCCCCCGTGAATTGATCTGGTATGGTGTTCAATTTGGGGTCTAATTTTCGGGGCTGGGTCACATCTTTGTCAGGCGCGCGCTTGCTGTGCTCGCACGGCCGCGCTCTCCAGTGCTACCAGTGTTACCAGGAGGAGGTCAAAGGGGGGAGCAGGAGGGAGAAGGGAGAGGTGGCCGGAGGGAGGAGGGAGAAGGCAGGAAGGAGGAGGAGGAGGAGCAGGAGGAGGAGGGAGAAGGCAGGAGGGAGGAGGAGGAGGAGGGGGAGGAGGAGCAGGAGGAAGGAGGGGAGGAGGAGGAGAGGAGGAGGAAGAGGAAGAAGAGGAGGAGGAGGAAGAGAGAGGAGGAGGAGGAGGAGGAGGAGGAAGAGGAGGAGGAGGAAAAGGGAGGTAGGAAGAGGGAGATGGGAGGAGGGAGGGGGAGGAAAAGGCAGGAGGGAAGAGCGAGGGAGGGAGGTAGGGAAGGAGGGAGGGAGGGAGGGAGGAGAAGGTGGAGGAGGAGGAGGAGGAGGAGGAGGAGAAGGAGAAGGAGGAGGAGGAGGAGGAGGAGGAGGGGGATAAGGGATGAGAGGATGGAGGGAGAAGGCAGAGGAGGAGGAGGAGGAGGGAGGAGGGAGGAGGAAGTAGAGAAGGGCGAAGGAGGGTGCTTGGGGGGCCTCTCGCCGCAGCGGCCGAATCCCCAGGCCTCGCGGCATCATCCTAGGGCTGTGCTGCCAGTTCTTGATCCTCCCGCTGGCAGGCGCGCGGGCCGGTCCACCTAGGGGCGTGAGGTCGTCGTCGTCGTCGTCGTCGTCGTCGTCGGGATAGGGGGTGGGCAAGGGGAGGAGGGAGACTCGGGAGAGGGAGGGAGGAGGTGGACGGGGGCCGAGAGTGTAGATGAGGAAGAGGGGGAGGACCAGCGTAAATCCAAGACTCATCAACGATAACGCCGCGAATCAACATCATACTGTTGCGTCCTGATGGTCCTGATTCGTGCCAGAACACCAATCCTTGGACTTAGCGAGTCCATGTAATTGCTGCGCCCTGGCAGTCCTACATCGTGCCGAAACACCTTTCCCAGGACGTCAACCATACGAATCTTTGCAACGGCCGTAAACACTTAAGACGAATGTGCGTGTGGCGCATAGGCGAGAGCTACATTTTGAAAGGGTATCAGCCTCCGTCCGTGAAGCTCTTGCGACATTTTACGACGAGTGCGCGCAGCGCTAAGGCGAGAGCCACATTTTGAAAACCGCCCGCCCTCCATCCGTGAAGAGGTTGTAAGTTGTCAGCTTA
Source organism: Prorocentrum cordatum (assembly GCA_963575745.1). Taxonomy (NCBI): domain Eukaryota; class Dinophyceae; order Prorocentrales; family Prorocentraceae; genus Prorocentrum; species Prorocentrum cordatum. Next base: position 117,857 of record CAUYUJ010021090.1, on the reverse strand, counting down.
AGGTTAATACAAGGTGAGGAAATCTCAGGCGAAACGCCCAGCCAATCCTACCAACACGTCTCGGGGTGCAACACGGATGTGTTATTTCTATGGCAACGGGATGGAGAAGGAGGCGGAGGAGGAGGAGCAGGAGAAGGGGGAGGAGGAGGAGGAGGAGGAGGTGGAGGGGTATACGGGTGGTGAAGAGGATGGGGATGATGATGATGCTGCTGATGCTGATGCTGATGCTGATGGTGTTGATGGTGTTGATGGTGGTGATGATGATGCTGATGATGCTGCTGATCATGATTATGCTGCTTATGATGATGATACTGATGATGCAGATGATGATGATGCTGATGATGATGATCATGATGATGATGATGATGATAATGATGATGATGCTGATGAGGATGCTGATCATGATGCTGATGATGATGCTGATGATGCTGTTGCTGATGATGATGCTGATGATGATGATGATGATGATGATGATGATGATGATGATGATGATGATGATGATGGTGATGGGAGGAGGAGGACGAGGAGGAGGAAGTCGAGGGTGAAATGGGGAAATAATGCAGGAAAAAGTGATGAGGTTGATGCTGATGCTTATGCTGATGCTGCTGCTGATGATGATGACGATGACGATGACGATGGCGACGACGATGATGAGGATGATGATGATGATGCTGATGATGCTGTTACAGGTGATGATGATGATGACGACGACGAGGACGATGATGATGATAATGGTGATGCTGATGATGATGATGGTGGTGGTGATGATGGTGATGATAATGATGATGATGATGATGATGCTGATGACGATGATGATGATGATGATGATGATGATGATGATGCTGCTGATGAGGATGAGGATGATGATGATGATGATGATGATGATGATGATGATGATGATGATGATGATGATGATGATGATGATGATGATGATGATGGTGATGATGATGATGATGATGATGATGATGTTGAGGTTGAGGTTGATGTTGACGATGGTGATGAGGAGGAGGAGTTGGAGGAGAAGGGGGAGGTGGAGGAGAAGGAGGAAGAGGAGGCAATTTCTCCTTGTCCTCCTCCTCGCTCCCCTCCTGCATCCCCCCTCTTTCCCTCCCTTCAGGGTCGATGGAAGGCATAATGCCAATGACACAGCGCGGTTCCTCTCTGCCTGTTCCCTCTCTCTCTCTCTCCAGAAGATGCGCCTGCCGGAGAAAATGCTTGGCCCGCCGACGGGCTGGAGGAGGGCGTGCAGGCAGCTGCGGAGCTCGGACATGCAGAAGCAGGGTGCGGCCAACGCTGCAAGGCCCCAGGAGAGCAGAGCATTGACAGCGCGAGCACCAAATATACAAGGGGCCCCCAGATGCCTGAATGCACTGCGACAGCAACCGCCTGCGCGCCCCGGTTCGGCCCCCCCGCGGCCCCCCGAGAGCCGGGGGGCCACTCTTGCCGGGGGGTCGCTCTTGCGTAAGACTGCCGCTCTTCCAGCTCGTCCTCCCCCCAGAGAGCAGCATGGCCACCGGGCATGAACGCCGAGGTGGCCACAGAGTCACAGCTACCCATCGGCACTGCAAGGCATGCTGCGTACGGGCCACAGCGGATGACCTCTGCCTGCTGCGTGCCGTTGCTCCCAGCGTTCGCCTCTGCACCTGTCCTTGTCCCTCCTGTGCCTCGTAGCCCATTCGTGGAGGTACGCCACAGACGGCGCGACTCGAATCGCCCAGGAGCACAGCACAGTCAGCCTGTACTTCATCCGCAGATGCTGTGCTGCACCTTTTGTGGCCTGCTTCAAGTCTGGTGGATCTTCGACCTGTCCCGTCTACGCTGACGTAGTGACTCACACTGGCAATGGCATTAGTTGGAACGTGCAGAATTCCACACGGCGAGGGTGCTGGCCTACCTACAACGTGGCTCAGGTCGTCTTCGCCTACTTCTTCGGCTGTTCCCTTGCTGCTGCCATCACCCACAGCTCCACCCATCATGCCTCCCTCGGCGTGTTCCAGTGCGTATTCCATTCCCGAAGGATGTGCAGTCAAGGTCGGAGGGTGTCCCCCACTATCAAATTGCACAGCTCCGGCATCTCACAGGCGACCCACCCTTAACAACGCTCCTGCGCACACCTTAGAGCGGCCGTCTCGCACCAAGTTCTGTCTGGCACAGCCTCCGAGTGCAGCACCGCCCGCTACGGCTGACCTGACTTACGCTCGTCGTCGATCACTTTTTCGAGCGTGCACGTGGCTTTGATACGTGCTGGGCGAACAACAGGGTGCCACCTTCCAGGGAAGAGTCCTAGATGATGCTCGGGGGGGAGGGGGGGGAGGCCCTTTGTTGTGCAGCTTCCTCAGCGGGACCCTGATGGTGGAGATACCCGTGCGACATCCGGCAGCCTGCACGGCGTCCCGGACCACGAGCTGCGCCTGCCGTGACCCGCCCAGACAAGGCCCGTTCTGCGCAGCCCTTGCGGCTCTCAGTGCACGATTCCATACCTGGAGCCTCGGCCGCAGCATCAGCAGCCCGTCCAGTTCATCCTGTCCTGAGTGTCGCCCTCGCTATTCCCTCTCTCCTCGCCCGCCCTCCTTCCTTTGCCCCTGTCCTTGTACTAATTTGCTTGTTCGCGCCCCGATGCAGCCTTACCCACGTGAGCGCTCGCCGAGTCCACGGCAAAAGGTGTTCCACCCAGACGGGCGATGCGACCCGAGGCTGTCGGGTCCACCGCGCGGGCTGCAGGCGGGTGCGGTCGGCTGGGCTGCCGTTGCTGCTCGCCCATCTCGCCACTGTCGCTGCACGGGTGCCGAGCACCGCCATGAGGGAACCAGGCCCTGACTGAGAGAAGCTGGCCCTGCAGTTTTCTGCCGTCTGCGGGCTCCCGGGGCCCTCCACGGGCTCTGGGGCCGAGCAGCTCGGGACGAAGAACTGGTCCATGCGAGGAAGGCCTCCTCCTCCTCCTCCCCCTCTTCCTCCTCCTCCTCCTCCTCCTCCTCCCCCTCTTCCTCCTCCTCCTCCTCCTCCTCCTCCTCCTCCACCTCCTCCTCCTCGTCCTCCTCCTCCTCCCTCCCCGTCCTCCCTCCCCATCCTCCTCTCCCCACTCGCCGCGGGAGCCGTTTCCCTCAGGACTAGGTTGTCTCGTGCCAAAGAGTGCTGCAGGCACCAGGCGCGGCACACGAGCCTCAGGCAGCGCTTCGCTTCGTCTGGCCGCGCCCAGTGGGGGCAACCACGGCGTACACTGCCTGCGACCTGGTCGACACAGGGTCGCAGGCAGTGCGCGCCCTTCCGCAGCCATTATGGCTCAAGGCCGAGCGTGGCTCCCGGCGCCCCCCCCGCGCGCGCGGCCCGCCCCCGCGCGCGGGCGAGGCGTCGGTGCGCGCCCCCTGGCGCGCGGCGCTGCCCGCGGCGGGCGCACGGTGGCTCCGCCCCGCGGCGGCTCGGCGATGGCATCGAGCTTCGGCGCCGGCCTGCTCTCGATTGCGTGCCCGACGTCGACGACGCCGGGGCCCCTGCAGGAGGTGGAGGTCACGCTGGAGAAGGGCAAATCGTCTCTCGGCGGCAGGGCCGACTGGCCCAGCAACAGGATATCGACCACCAAGTACGAGTGGTACAGCTTTCTTCCGAAGAACTTGGTGGAGCAGCTCCACAAGTTCTCGACGGTGCATCTTCCGAGCATTTCCGCGCTGCAGTACGTGTGCCAGTTCACCGATCTGTTCATCGGTACGATCAAATACATCACCACGCTCGGGCAGCAGGTCGTGCTCATGGCGCTCTCCGCGTCGATCTCGCTGCGGGACGACCTCCAAAGAAGAGAGGCCGATCGCAACATCAACAGCACCAGGGCTGAGAAATACGCCGGCGGCGCGGGCGCGGGCGGCCAGCAGTGGGAGGGCGTGACGTGGCAGGAGATCAGGGTCGGAGACGTCCTGAGGGTGAACAGGGAGGAGGAGTTTTCTGCGGACCTCGTCCCGCTGTACAGCAGTGGGGACAAGGGCGCGATCTACGTCTCCACCGCGAATCTGGATGGCGAGACAAACTTGAAAACGAAAGCTGCCCTGTCGGCGACACAGTGGGCGCTGCAGAAGAATCCGGACTCGGACCTGGCCGAGCTCTCCTGCGTGATCCACGCGGGGGCGCCCAAGGCCTCCATTCATGATTTCAAGGGTTTCATGGAGGTGCCGGCAGGACCCTCCGCAGCCAGGGAGCAGCTGTCCCTGGGGCCCGACCAGCTGCTGCTGCGGGGGACGAGGCTGCGGAACACTGACTGCATCATCGGTGTGGTCGTGTACACCGGCGCTTGCACGAGGATGGTGCTGAACGCCCGGCAGGCGCCCATGAAGCAGTCCAACATCGAGATCACAACCAATAGAGTGATGTGGATAGTCCTGGCGGCGCAGGCGCTCCTCGCCCTGTGCAGCGACGTCGTGTACCTGATCAACAGGAGCTCCCTGGAGACTCACTGGTATTTGTTGGGGACGCGCATCGGCCTCCCCATCGGGATCGCGTATTCCAATGTCTCTTTACATGACGGTGGACATGTGCAATGCTGCCCACGCCTACTTCATCAAGCACGACAAGAAGATTTGTTACATTGGGAAGAACCACCCGCACGACAGTTTTGCGTCTAACGCGCGCGCCTCGAACCTGTGTCAGGAGCTCGGCCAGGTGTCGTACATATTCTCGGACAAGACTGGTACGCTGACCCAGAACGTGATGGAACTCCGGATGATTTTCATCGCTGGTGTCAACGAGGCATACGGCGACTGAGTCCTTCCACTCAGATCAGCTCGTGGAGGCCTGCCTGACGTTGGAGGACACGATGCGTTTCCTTGAGGTCCTCGCGGTGTGCAACAGCGTGGTGGTCACCGAGGGCAAGGAGGGCGGGCTCAACTACGAGGCCGAGAGCCCCGACGACGAGGCCCTGGTGGCGGGGGCCAAGGAGCTCGGCTGGGAGCTCCAGGCGCGGAATGGAGGCAAGGTCACCATCGTCGCGGGAGCGAGCAGGAAAGCAGAATACGCCATAGTGGCGACGAACGCGTTCGCTTCTTCGCGAAAGCGAGTGTCCGTCATCGCCAAGAAGGGCGAGGAGTACGTATTGCTGGCCAAGGGCGCCGACAACGTGATGGCAGACCGCCTCGCACGGGGGCGGGGCGAGGACGCCGGCGCGCTGCAGTCCACCCTGACGACGTTCTCCAAGGCCGGCCTGAGGACCCTGGTCCTGTGCCGACGGCGGCTCGATGCCGCAGTCGTCAGGCCCTGGCTGGAGGAGTGCAAGGCGGCCGACGTGGACCTAGGCGACCGCGAGGGTGAACTCGCCAAAGTTGCCGATAAGATCGAGAGGGACCTCGAGCTCTGCGGCGCTACCGGCATCGAGGACAAGTTGCAGGACAGGGTGCCCGAGACCATAGAGAGCATCCGCAAAGCGGGCATCAAGTTCTGGGTGTTGACAGGCGACAAGTTGGAAACTGCGAAGGAGATCGGCTTCAGCGCCAACGTCCTCGTCAAAGAGTGAGAAGCGCACGGCGGATCCACGAAGTTGAGAGGTCGAGAGGGGACGTGCAGGGGCAGCTCCAGGCGGTGCTGGACAAGTGCAAGGGCAAGGAGCCCGACCACCTGGCCCTCCTGATCACGGGAGACGCGCTCATCGATGTGATGGAGAGCGCGTTGCTGCAGCGGCTCCTGCTGGACATCGCCAAGGCCGTGTCCATCGTCATGGCCTGCAGAGTGTCGCCGCTGCAGAAGGCGCAGATGGTGTCGCTCGTGCGCGCGAACGTCGTGGGCCCCGACGGCCGGGCTGTGGTCACCCTGGCGATCGGGGACGGGGCCAACGACGTGCCCATGATCCAGACCGCCCAGGTGGGCGTGGGCATTGCTGGCCGTGAAGGCCGGCAGTCCGTGAACAACTCGGACTTCGCCATCGTGCAGTTTAAGTATTTGGGGCGGCTGCTGTTCCTGCACGGCCGCTGGAACTACCTCCGCACGTGCAAGTGCACGCTCTTCACGTTCTGGAGGAATGCGGTCCAGGTGCTGATGATCACTATCTATACCTACGTCTCGGGCTTCTCTGGGACGATCCTCTTCGAGGATTCGATCCGAATCCTTTTCAACTTTTTCGGCGCTGTCCCAATCATCCCGACAGGCATCTTCGACCAGGACGTGGACGAGAGGCTCGCGCTCGCGCGCCCGCTCCTCTACCGCGTCGGCCGCGAGCAGGTTGGGCTGAGCACCCTGAAGATCGCCTGGACATTATTATCGGTCTTAGCACATTCCGTCATTTTGCAATTGGTCTGGTATTTCGCCTTCGACGATATGGTATGGCTGGGGGTCGGAGATTCTTATTCGTTTGGAACTGCGTGTTTTAGCGGCCTGCTCGTCGATGTATTTTACCGTATTGGGTTCCTGAGCTACACCCGCAACCATTGGACGATGGCCTCGCTGGGCGTGTGCATTTTCGGCTACGTCAGCTACTGCGTCTTCTTGTGCGTAATGCCGCCCAATGGGAATATTCCGTTACTGAGCTCCTTGTTGGAGCCGAAAATATACAGGGTACCCTGGCAGCTCGCGAAAACAGCGCCCTTCTGGATGTGCACCGTGTGCGCGTCCCTCTTCGCGGCGGTGTTCGACACCGGCATCGACTTCTTCCTGGAGACCACGAGCGTGACCCAGCGCGAAGTGCAGCAGGACAGAAAGCGTGCGCTCCAGATTGCCATCGAGCAGCAGCGCGGCGAGGCACCAGGGCTCAAGTTCTTCGGCATCAGGAACGGGAAGTTCTCGCTCGCGTTGTCCAGCGGCATCCCAAAGACGGGGATAGCCAAGGACGCCCATTACCAGCCTTTGGTGTCGAATGAGTCGAAGCGACCACAGGAAGCGGACGAAGCTGTACAGCCGCTCCTCAAAGAGCTGCGTGCAGAGACTCGGTCCTGCCGGTTCCGCGACAGAGATAGACAAGTCGCAAGAAGATCCGGCAATTGCGCGCGCGCGAACGACGAGGAGGACAAGTCGTGGGAGGTCTATTCGAGGTTGCCGCCTCCCAGGAGCGGCGACATGTGCTGGCGGCACCAAGCTTACGCAGATTTAGGCATCAATCTGGACCCGGTGTCGCAGCAGCAGTGCTATTCCTACATCTCGGTTGGCGAGTTTTTGACGAAAGATTCAGATGTGTGAACGTGTTGTTTGCAGTGGTGGCTGTATTTTTTCTTATCGTATTGGGTGGTGTCAATTTTCGCTACGCGATGAACGTTCAGACGGCCATCGTGAACTATGTCTGAGAAGGCTGCCCGTGGGAGCAGGAGCTTGCCGTGAAGTGTCCGCGCCAGGATCTGGTCGAAGAGGGCGGCACCAAGACAATGCACATGGACCTCTCGCACATCGACGGCGACATCGTCGTCGCCTACGTGGTTGGCCCTTTTATCAGAACCACCACGACTACCTGGAGTCCGAAGTGATTCAGGAGTTACAGGGTATGAAGAGTTTCGAGGACCTGGCAGCCATGCGGGAGAGAAAGTGCGTGGAGCCGACGCGTAAGAGCGGCAACAAGGAGATCGTGCCGTGCGGCCTGAAGGCCAACAGCGTCTTCAACGACACGTTTTTATTCAGCATTGGCGGTGTTCCCATCAAGCTCGAGGAGAGCGTGGATGACATCGCGTGGGAGTCCGATATTCACAGATACCACTTTCGCGAGGACTACACTGGCGACAAGGAAACAGTGCAGCTCACCGACATTTACGGGCCGGACGTCATCGACCCAGCGCTCGGCGTGAAGTCCCCGCGCTTCGTGGCGTGGATGAGGCCCGCGGCCCTGGACCACGTGATCAACCGACTCGGGTGGATCCGAAAGAGTGACAAAAAGGGTAAGGATATGAGCAAAGTGAGCGTGGAGATCACTAACGTCTTCCCCGTGCAGGCCTTCCACGGCTACAAGCAGCTGGTGTTTACGGAGGTAAACGCGATGGGCGGCGACGAGGAGATGCTCGGCTGGCTCCTGATATGTTTCGGCGTCTTATCCTGGATTTACGGCTGCGTCCTGTTGTTTTGGATATACTGTTGCTCGCTGCGGTACACACAAGATAGCAGGCATGCCGTTGCAGAGGATGTCGAGAGACCTGCACTCTGGAGGCAGAATTTGGGCTGCTCGTAGCGACACGCCCCTCAACATGGAGATCATGTCCGTGACGTTTCACCAAACTGATTTTGAATTCGTGAAGCTTGTCGGCTTAAAGGGCCATTGTCGCGCTCCTCGTCGTTTGCATCTGGATCCCTGGGGCACTGGACTAGTCGTCGCTGGCCCCTGTTTTCTGTGATGACATCCTCTTTCTTCTTGATGATCATTGTTGTCGTTGTTACCTCTGTTTCCCGATTTCCCTCCTGCACAGTCGTTCGATCCCTAGCGGAGGCAGAATTTGGGCAGCTCGTAGCGACACGCCCCTCAACATGGAGATCATGTCCGTGACGTTTCACAGGCAGTGTACGCCATTCGAGGCATAGGCCAAAGCAGCAGCAGTAGCAGCAGCAGCAGCAGGCAGCAGTAGCAGTAGCAGCAGAAGCAGCAGCAGCAGCACTTCTGGCCGTAGGCCAGTCTCATCTTAGTTCCAGAAGCCTGGCCCCAGCCGTTCCACGACGATGCGTAATGGTGCCATCTCCGAGCAGCACGTCGATGCATAGGCCAAAGCAGGGGTTGTAGTTCCGGAGGCCTGGCCCCAGCCGTTCCACGGCGACGCGTATTGGTGTTTTCATGCGGAGCCCTCCTCGTGCACAGGACATGCCGAGGCCCGCGGCGATCGGCTCAGAGTGAAGCCTTCCTCCTTGTCCTTCTTCCTCCCCCTCCCTCCTCCCTCCTCCTCATCCTCCTCCTCCTCTTTCTCCTCCTCCTCCTCCTCCTCCTCCTCTCCTCCCCCTCCCTCCTCCTCCTCGTGCTCGTCGTCCTCGTCGTCCTCGTCGTTATCCTCCTTCTCTTCCTCCTCCTCCTCGTTCTTCTCGTTCTCCTCCTCCTCCTTCCCCTCCTGGTCCTTCTCCCTCCCCCTCCCTCCTCTTCCTTTTGAGCTGCAGCAGCGTTGGCCTGCGAGAGCCGCAGCGTCTGCCCTCCTCCTCCTCCTCCTCCTCCTCCTCCTCCTCCTCCTCCTCCTCCTCCTCCTCCTCCTCCTCCCCTCTTCCCCTTCGTCACCGTCGCCGTCGCCATGATCCTTGCCGTCGTTTGTCGCCGTCGTCGCCGGCTTGTCACGAGGCTTCGCTGCGGCATGGGCCTGCGACCTGGATGCAGTCTACGGGTTCGCGCTCCTCTGCGTGACCTCATCGCCGGGCGGGGCCTACAGCAACTGGCGGGCCGCGCCGCGCCGTCGCCGTCGCCGTCGCTGTCGCCGTCGCTGTCGCTGTCGCCGTTGCTGTCGCCGTCGCCGTCTTCTTCTTCTTCTTCGTCGTCTTCGTCGTCGTCATCGCAATCGCGCCGTCGTCGTAGTGGTCGTGGTCGTCGTGGTCGTCCTCGTCCTCGTCCTCGTCGTCGTCGCCGTCGTCGTCGTGCTGCAGCTTTCGCGCCAGCCTGCGGCTCCAGCGCAGTCGCAGACTCACGGATTCGACTGGTTCTCGTCGTCGTCGTCGTCGTCGTCATGGTGGTGGTCGTGGTCGTGTTCGTCGTCGTCGTCATCGTCGTCGTCGTCGTTGTCGTCGTCGTCGTCGGCGGTGCTCGTCGTGGTTCTTGAGTGTTCCTGGAGATTCTCGTCGCGGCGGCTGCACGCGTCTCGGGGAGCTGGCCAGAATGGACCCTGGGAGTGGTCTGGGGGCCGAGTTTGGGCGTTTTGGGGTTCTCGTCGTCGTCGTGGCCCTCCTCCTCGTCCTCCTTCCTCCACCTCCTCTTCCCTCCCTCCCTCCCTCTCCAGAGACCTCCAGACACCTCCTGGGATCGCAGCAGACCTCTCTCTCCTCCTTTATCGGGAGGGAAGAAGAGGAACGAGGAGGAGGATGAGGAGGATGATGATCATGATGATGATGATGATGAGGAGGAGGAGGAGGAGGAGAAGGATGAGGAGGAGGAGAAGGAGGATGAGGATGAGGATGAGAAGGAGGAGGAGGAGGGAGGAAAGAGTTGAAGACAGTGGGAGGCGGAGGACGATGATGATGCTGCTGACGATGATTATGATGCTGATGGCGACGATGATGCTGATGCTGCTGATGGTGGCGACGAAGAGGATGACTATACAGATGAATATGCACACGAATATGCAGATGCATGTGAAGACGACGATGATGCCGATGCTGATGCTGACGACGACTATGTTGCTCATCATGATGTTGATGATGGCGATGACGATGGCAACGATGCTGATTATGATGGTTATGATGATGAACGGATGGGGATGGTGATGGTGATAATGGTGATGATGCTGATGATGGTGATGCTGATCAGGAGGATGATGATGACGACGCTGCTGCTGCTGAAAATGTGATGCTGCTGCTGATGATGATCCTGAAGCTTATGCTGCTGCTGATGATGATGCTGATGATGATGACGATGGTGATGATGCTGATGACGATGATGATGATGATGATGATGATGATGATGATGATGATGATGATGATGATAATGATGCAGATGATAATCATGCTTATGATGCTGAGGCAGTTGCTGCTGCTGCTGATGCTGCTTCTGTTGCTGCTGTTGATGATAATGATGATGCTGATGATGAGGATGAAGACGACGGTGGTGGTGATGGTGGTGGAAATGATGATGGCGCGATGCTGCTGTTGATGATGATGATGATGGTGATGATGGTGATGATGATGATGCTGATGATGCTGCTGCTGATGATGATGCTGTTGATGATGCTGGTCATGATGATGCTGTTGATAAAGATGGTGATGCTGATGCTGCTGATGATGATGATGATGTTGATGATGCTGATGATGTTGATGATGCTGATGATGATGTTGCTGCTGATTATGATGATGATTATGATGATGATTGTGATGATGACGATGATGTTTCTGAGGATGACGATGATGATGACGATGATGATGATGATGATTATGATGATGATGATTATGATGATGATGATGATGATGATGATGATGATGATGATGATGATGATGATGCTGCTGCTGATGATGATGATGATGAGGATGCTGATGCTGATGCTGATGCTGATGATACTGATGATGCTGATGATGATGATGATGGTGATGATGATGATGATGATGATGATGAGGAGGAGGAGGAGGAGGAGGAGGAGCAGAAGGAGGAGGAACAGGAGGAGGGAGGATCGGATCGGATCGGATGGCCCAGTTAGCTGTTTGGCGAGGTCCGAGACCATGTGGGCTCGACGGTCGAGGAGGGCCCCATGAGGATCCTGGACAAATTCCAGGCATCAAGACCCCGAAACGATTTCGAAGACAGAGGCTATCAGGAGCAACAGCAACAAACACATTAGTTGATGAACGCAGTAGGGCGCAGGTTATAGGCTCAAGCGTGCGCCCTGGCGTAGCGGGCGGCTGGTGCCGGCCGGCATGGAAACCTCGGATACGGAGGCGGCCCAGGCGCCGACAGAGTGCAGAGGAGGCGGAGTGGGAGGAGGGATCAAGGATGAAGGACGGAGGTGAAAGACGGGAGGGATGAGGAAGGAAGGATGATGGAGGAGGAGGAGAAGGGAGGGAGGGAGGGAGGGAGGGTGGGGAGGAGGATAAGGAGGAAAGGGAGACGGACGGAGGAGGAGGAGGTGGTGGTGGACGAGGTGAAGGAAGAGTCCGTGGAGGTGGAGGGGGAGGCGGATGGAAAGAGGAATGATGAAGAGCAGGAGGAGGGATGCGAGAGACTCGAGGTGGTCGGATGTGGGAGGTAGGAAGGGGGAGGAGGAGGATGAGGAGGGGGAGAGGAGGAGGAGAAGGAGGAGGAGGAGGAAGAGGAGGAGGAGGAGGAGGAATGATAAAAAGAAGAAGGGGAGGAGGAGGAGGAGGAGGAGGAGGAGGAGGAGGAGGAAGAGGAGGAAGAGGCGGAAGAGGAGGAAGAAGAGGCGGAAAAGGAGGAGGAAGAGGAAGAGGCGGAGGAGGAAGAGGAGGAGGAGGAGGAGGAGGAGGAGGAGGAGGAGGGGGGATTCTCCTGGATTCTCCTGAAACGCACGCACTTGCATTGCATCAACATAATCACTCTCGCCACTGTCCTCGCACTTCGCATGCTGGACAGCACGAGAGAGAGAGAGAGAGAGAGAGAGCGAGAGCAGGAGAGGCGGCGGCGGTGGGAGGCGCCTCCGAGGCCAGCTGCATGTAGCTGGCCGGCTCGCTGGGGTCGTGCACCGCGGACCGAGCCAGGTACTCATCAAGCGGGGAGGGGCCAAGGCACGGCCCAGGGATACGACCAGGAGCACTCGCAATCGCCACGGCTCGGTCGGCACGCGCAGGCAAAAGAAGGCCGCAGGGGGCCCCCCGTGTGAGACGGAGACACATTCTTGCGCTCGGTTCTCGAGTCCCTTCTTGGACGGGGCCTTGTCACCCCTGGCAGCGCACTCGGTCGACAGCCTCCTGCCGTCAATCGTGGCAGGTGAAGCCGCACGTTGAACAGCATTTCGCCCCAACCAACTCCCTCATCAGGTGCAGGCGATGGGATGAGTGCAGCTTCGAACCTGCAACATGCTGCTTATCAGTTAGCGGCTCGAAGAGGAAATTGTCTTCAAAACCAGCAGAAACAAGGGGCCCGCGGATCCAGCTTCGGCGACGAGGGTCCGAGGACAATCCTGAGCCGCCACGGCCAAACGCTGGGAGCGGGGCACTATCTGCTTACACAATCGACACCGCCATTTGCTGACGTAGGGTTTGAACATGTGAGTGCTCTTGCGAAGGGCCAGGTCTAACTAAGTGGGGGGAGGAACACGCGGGGGGATGGCTCGACCTCGAACGAGTTCAGTGATGCACGCCTCGGCCTCCGTCGGACCATGGCAGCGGCGGCATCACAGAAATCAGTGCGCGGGGGTGGGTTGACAACAGCGAAATCCCAAGACCACCTGACAGCCACCCCCGCCCACTGGTCAGCGCAAGAGTTCCCTTGGCACAAGAAAGCCTCTCACGGAGTCCGAATTCGATCAGGATCCTGCTCCATGTGAAACTGTGTCCACACAGTCAGGACCTCTTCAGGGCCGCGGGATTTCAGAGCCAGACCGGTCCTCACCTACAGGTCTCCGTTCAGACCGCGAGGAGCCTGTGCCCAGCCAAGGTTCCAGTCGGAAGCGAGAGACTTGCAATCAGTGACGTACACGAGCGGGGGCCTCTGGTATGCTCCAAAGCCGGACACAACGCGAGCAGCTCCGCCCAAGGGACCGTCTAGCGTCGGCTCACCAGGGCCGCCACTACACTGCACAAAGGCCTCCAGAGCAGCGTTGAGCCAGGCTCCTGAATCGTTAAGACGACTGACGCTCCACACCGCCTACGCCAAGGGTCCTAACTGAACTCACCACCAGAGTCATCCCCGAAAACGTAAAGCGGTCGACCCTCACAGGTCGAACTCTGATCCAGGAGCCTGCTTCTCCCAGAAGGATCTCATGGCCTAACTCAGGACCCTCACTGAACACAGGGACCGTGAGTTCCTTCCGTAGGACCCCTCTACGCCACAAAGCTGGCTCGGCCTCGTGTGTCGCCTGCGGAAGAGGGGAATCAGTACGTGAAATCTTCGTGCCCGCAGTTGGCGGAACACGTCCAACTACGACAAAAAACAAGCAGCCAGGGGCATTTTTACACTTCGGACAGACCGCAGGGCAGTCATAGCCTGCTTCCCGTTGGCGAACTTGTGGCCATTGACCTCCTGCAAGCACCGTAAGATTGGCAGACCAGAGATTCGCATCACCTTTCTTGGCAAGATAATCCAATTCTCGAGGCATAAGCGTCATGCCAGCACCAGCGCTAAGATGATCCTCTGCTGGATGTTTGGACGCAGGCTGCCAAAGTTTCAGAGTGCAATCATCCATGAAATCCCCAAGTAGGTCATCGTACTTAGAAAATGCCGCAACGTCAAAACCTGGATCGCGAAAGGAAGGTAGAGCCCATTCTTCTGGACCGTCGTGGCAGTGACGAAACCAAACATTAGGTTCACGAGGCCCCCATCCAGCCTGGACCATGGTGGCCTGAACAGCAGCGATAGAGCCCCGCACATCCGTCCACTTGACTGGCATATTGGAGTGCTGCGCGAGCCGCGCTCGGACATGACTCCGAGCACGACGGACACGACTGGAGACCAGGCTGGCGGAGCCAAAACGGAATCCATTCCTTCAATACCTGCGCACGACGATCCACTCCTGGGTCCGCCATACCCGTCGTGGCTTGCAATTCAGAGGTCAGACACCGTCCACGCTGAGAGCCAGCCAGGGCAGCAGCCGCGCCACGCCGAAGCTTCACGACCTGCGAGGGAGGCGTGCCAAGCAGCTGGTGCCCGAAATTGGCAGACGGGCAGACACGAGGAGTCCACAGCTTCGTAGGAATGGATCGGCTGCCAAGCAGCGCTTTGATGCGCAAGATCATGCCCTGACGACGCCCAGCACGAGCACGACGCTGAGTCATCTTGACACGAGCACGCCGCCTACCTCCAGCGGCATCTGTACCCAGGTCGACCGTGGACGCAACGAATTCGACCGGGATGCCAACCTCATTCAACCTGGGCTCTAACTCCTGGCCGACCAAGTCCGTTGAGGCAGTCAGTTTATTTATACCAGCAACTTATTGTCGTGCAGCTTTGCAGTCAGAAGCCATGGTCTTGCCAAGCTCCAGCATATCAGTTACCACCTTCTGCCGATTGCCCTTCGTGCGGCCGACCGTGTCGTCGGTGTACGTCCACAATCCAGCTGGCGGGGCCGCGCGGTAGGCGTAATCGAGAATACGATGTAACATCACTTTGGCAGAAGGCACGCCGTAAGGGGATCCAGCCACGATGGACCTAGTGATGACCAGGTCGTGACAAATCAAATTGCCACGCTTCAACATGGGCGGAACAGCATGCAACTCCACCTCAAGAAACACATTAATGTCTCGAAACCCACACCCCAATGTTGCATTCATAGGAAGGACGAAGCTCACCGTGTCGTACAACTTCTTCAAGTCCAGGAACAAGGTAGCAACATCAAATCCCATGGCCAAGGAACTCTCATCCAGCTCTGAGCGAAGAAGAGCAGCACGTAAAGCAGAGGAGTCAGCAATCGCTGTGCCCCAGAAAGCCTCCAAGTCCTGCGACCACTCTGCAAGATCCTTGGCCCGCATCTTACTCCAAATCTTAGGCGTAGTCCCCAGCAGCCCCAAGATACGATCCCCACCAGCTTCTCTCGGGATGGAAGCCCCCAAGGTGGCGAGGAGGGCATGTGGGCCATGTGCCCGTGCTCTCGACGAGGTTCAGAAACGTCACGAGTGCCTGCCTTCCTGCCGCTGCCTGTCTCCGCACATCCTGGGGGCCGAGGTTGTCCACGCCTCGAGCCTTCCTAGAAGCCAGCCTGGGAAGAGCAGCATCCAGGTCGGCAAGTTGAAGGGGGGCCAAAGGAACCTCCTGCGCTGCGCGCCAGCATCTGCCCATCATATGCATGGCATCAGCAGGCCTGTTCACGGGATCCGTCCACCTCGACTCCCGGTCGAGGCCGCGAGCGTCGATCCGGAGTTGGGGGTTAGAGGTGGCTTGGCCCGCGGGGTCCAGACTTTCGTTCTCAACTGGAGCCGTGCCCTTCGCGTGGCCATGAACCAGCCAAGGGGGCTGAGGCCAGGAATTCTTGACCCACTACATGAAGGACGAGCGTGCCTTCGTCATCGCACGTACAGCCGCCGAATCAGCCCACTGCCGAATCTGAACCAGCAAGTCAGGTACGTCTTCAACAGGATCCAATGATAAATGAGAGGGCAACCCCATCGAGGTGAAGACCTCATCATGAGTGACCTTCCGACCAAAGTAATCTTGAAACGAATCAACATGGGTGTCCTCAAGCTTCCTGGATAGCTCCGAAGCAAAGCGCTGCGCCTGTGAAATATCAGAGCCATTAGTGACCAAAGAAACGTACCTGACGAACAGCGTGCTGAGGATGCCCCGCCACTCAGCTTGCGGGTTGTGCAGTGCGTGCGCCCAGGAGGGGGACGCAGCTCAGCCCAACAAGAAAGAGGACTGTCGGCACGACCATAATACTCATGCAATCTATCCTCAGGGACACCTTCATGACGTATCCAAGACCTTGATCCCAAACCCGTAGGTTCCATAGGTGTCCTTCAAGGATCCAGGTGGAAACGGTGATCCTATGAAGATTCGGATCCAGGTTCTCCCTATGAAGGGTGATCCTATGAAGACCCTGGATCAAGGATCCAGGTTCTCCCTATGAAGGGTGATCCTATGAAGACCTTGATCCCAAGGACGTTATACTCATGCAATCTATCCTCAGGGTGGAACGTTCCAAGACCTTGATCCCAAACCCGTACTCGTCATCAACGCGTGCACGCTCGCCTGGCCTCCACTGAAAGGCGAAGTGATCTCTGGCGGCGCGGGGGGTAATGCCACGCAGCCGAGGACCAGGATCAGGAAGGTCTCGCGGTCGAGGGCGTGCCCTCGCCAGCGGTGGAGCCGACAACTCCCCCAACGGTAGCGTTGTCAGGAATCAAGCAGCCTGCGCTCGCAACGCGATGGCCTCCACCCGCTATCGCTATGCTCTGGGCTTCGGGACGCGAGCTGGCGCAAGCATGAAAGATGCTATGAGCAACACATGCCGAAGACGAAGAAGAAGAAGAGTCAACGCCAGTAGCACTGGGAACAACACTGGGATCTTGATCTCAGCAATCAAAAGGGTCCAAATCCGTATCAAGCGTAATAGGCAGACGAAGTCCCTGCACAGCATAGTCCACAAACCACCTTTCAAGGCAACGGGCCGACTGATGCCAATAGAAAATGCAGTCCCGAGAACTCCAGTGGAAGGCAGCGGCGTAGAGAAGGAGGTCGGGGGCCGACTGCTTGTCGCGCACGCCGCGACGACGGCAGGCGTGGGATGCCCTGCGCACTCAGCACTGTCTCTCTCAGCAGTCGGGAGCTTGACCCCCTCCTCGATGCCTGGCCCGCTGCAACATGGAGCAGTAGGCGCAGGTGTCGGCCGTCCAGGAAACGAGCTCCCTGCCTGAGCCGAAGACTCTATGTGGCGGCCCCAGCTCCCTTCCAAGCCATCACCACTCCCAGTCATCCCAGATCGCAGCCCAGCCTTTCTAGAAGATGGGCAAGCCGCCTCGTGATCGCGCGGGTCGGCAGCATGCCCCGCCCCTGCTGACGTGGAGTCAGGAGTGCACGTCCCTGAAGCCGCAGTCGACGACGAAGTGGCAGCACTGAAAACCGAACAAGCATCATAATCACAACCATTGTCCACATCCGTATTGTCAGCAGCACTATGATCCAGGGCCTGCAGCCAGATATTGTCAGGTATTTGAGAGCTCGACGCCTGCGTCATGACAGCAGACTCCAAGACGGGCTCGACCAGTTCCTTGTGGGCCTGCGCCATGCTGGTCTCCATGCCCTGCACTCTGCGCTCACTTCGAGCGGCCTTGGCTCTGGAGCGCTTGCTATCAGGATCAGACTCCGCACGTGGCCGCGCTGGAACAGGGAGCGCAGAAGGAAGCTGGAGGCGTCGATATCAACCCTCCTCACGCGAATTCTGGATTCTGTCGAAAGCGCATGGAACATCCAGTATGGGCGACAGGGACACAACCGGGGATCGCTGACTGACCACCACATGGCCGTACATCCGTCATTTGACTGCACAGCCAGGCGTGCAGATCCTGCCTCACAGTTGCCGAATCTAACCGGTGGCTTCGAAAGCAGGTTGCTCGATGTTCCAGCCATCCAGGATGATCCACGGGTCCGCCAACGCCCGCAAAGGCGCCCAAGGCCACGAGCACCTCATTGGTC
>CAUYUJ010021090.1:75000-95000 GCA_963575745.1 Prorocentrum cordatum | reverse complement strand
CGAAGAGAGGCGCATGTTTGACTACTGTGCTGCAGGCCGTGTGCGGCGTCGCGGAGCCTGGTGTAGACTTGCGACGGCAGTTGCTCTAAGAGTGGATCCAGTTGTGGTTATCCCCGCCTGCTCTCCATCCTCGTATCAAGAAGGCGTGGCCTTGGGTGCCGCGGCAGGTCAAGAACGGCGCCGCGGTGAAGGGGAGCGACGTCAGAGGACCGATTGCAGCATTGCAGGGCACCTTGATCCAGGCGGGGTGGTCTCCTGGGTCTCCGTTGGTGTGGTCCAGGCCGTTGGTTGACGGCACGATCGATGACGGGTTGTTCCTGAGTTTCGGCGAGGACCAGTTCAGCACGGCAGTCCTGGATCACTTTGAGGACATGCTCGGCGCTTTCACGGATGATTGTATTGCTCTCCAGTGGCGCCAGGCCGCTGGTCTCGAAGCTGGGGAGGACTTTGCGGATGGCGCCGACATGGCCACCATCAGCAGCGAGCTGTGCAGGACGGCGAAGCAAGCTGCTTTCGACGAGTGGTCTGCGATCCTTGCCGTCATCGCGGGTGGACAGTGGACTCGTGAGCGGCAGAATGTCGCAGGCTCCGCCTGCCCGCCTTTTTGTCCCAGACGTCGCAGGAGCCCCGAGACCCTCGCCCATCGGATCTGCCAACACGGGGCACGAAGATTTCACTATGACCGATTGTTTTGGTCCCCGGAGCTCTGGCTAACCCGGAGGCCCATCCTGGCCTGTGGCTTCGGGGAGTGCCCTCTAGGGATCCGCCCACGGTGCCCAAGTTTGTGGAGACCCCTGAGGCTTGCGGGCAGGTTCCTCCAGGGGCTGGTACGGTGCTTGATTTCTGTTCTGCTCCTGGCGGCCGCGCGATGTTCATATTTGGAGACGGCTCTGGGGGCGAGTTCTCGGAGAAGGAAATGCGGCTCGGCGATTGTGGCGTTGTGTGAGGATCCCTCGTCGCCTGGTGCCTGGATCCTTCAATGTGGAGTCGTGCAGATCCTCTCTGGGCGTTGGCAAACAGTTCCCCGTGCTGAACATCCAGGCGTTCTTCTCGCCCTGGAGAATTCGACTGGGCCGATCTGCTATGTTATCGACTGCAGGAGTTCGGCTACCGACTGGCATGTTGGCCGTGCCAAGTTTCTTCGGGGCCCCAACGATGACTTGTGGGTTCGTGCCTCGAGGGCGCTGGTTGCTCGGGGCCCTGGGGATGGACGTTTCTTTATTCTGGACGGTGTCCCACACAGAGGACGAGATGTAGGATGTAGTCGTTACTGAATTTGATGTGCTGCCCTGCCAGGGCAATGCCAGTGCCGACGTTTGGGCGGGGGTCGCGGCCCAGTGGGCCTGGGACCGGTGTGCGGCGTCTCCCACCCCCTCGACCGACCTGTGGGATGTGACGGCGGCACTGGTGCGTCGCAAAGTCAGGCGTGCGTTGCTGCTTGCGTTGGAGGTTGAGCCGTGGGTCGGAGTGAGAGCCCCTTCGGTCAAGTAGCCTCGTTAACTAAATTTAATTCCGCCCCCCAGTCCAGTCTGCACCGGTTCCTTTCCTTTGCTGCACGTTGTAGGTGTGGGCGTTGCCGAGTCATTTTCCACGATGCACGGTTTTGAAGGCCGCTTCGATCCAGTGCGTGGTTCCTCGCTCGGTCGCGCGCGTGCTGGACTTGCCCGAAGTTGGGTCCCTGCCTCCCGAGTATGGTGAGGGCTTCGAGGCGGTCGAGTTTAATGTTTCCGTGGGCGGTGTGCTGCTCCACCTGTCCCACGCCCCGCCCACGGTCTGGTTTTTTTCCCAAACATCCTGTGGTGTTGGGTCCTCGTTTTGAAGAGACAGCGCCCCGCGTTCACTCTCCCGTTGCCCCCTCCCCCCTCATCTCCCATCTATGCCTCTCCTTCCATCCTTGCCTCTGTTCCCTCACACGTTTCGTGGCCCCATGGGGAGCTCCACCGAAGACCCCAGTGGCAAGGTCCGCACGGCGCCGCCGCCCCATTTCGGCACACCCCTCACACGGTTCGTGGCCCCATAGGGAGCCACACCGAAGGCCCCAGTGGCAGGGTCAGCATGGCGTCGCCGCCCCATTTCGGCACACCCATCTCACGTTTCGTGGCCCCATAAGAAGCTCCACCGGAGGCCCCAGTGGCAGGGTCCGCGTGGCGCCGCCGCTCCATTTCGGTACGCCTCTCCAACGGTTCGTGGCCCCATAGGGAACCCCACCGAAGGCCTCAGTGGCAGGGTCCGCGTGGCGCCGCCGACCCATTTCGGCACACCACTCACACGGTTCGTGGCCCCATAGGGAGCCCCACCGAAAGCCCCGGTGGCAGGGTCCGCATGGTGCCGCCGCCCCATTTCGGCACACCCCTCACACGGTTCGTGGCCCCATGGGGCGCTCCACCGAAGGCCCCAGTGGCAGGGTCCGCATGGCGCTGCCGCCGCCCCATTTCGGCATACCATTCACACGGTTCGTGGCCCCATAGGAAGCCCCACCGAAGGCACCAGTGGCAGGGTCCGCATGGCGCCGCCGCCCCATTTCGGCACACCCCTCACACGGTTCGTGGCCCCATAGGGAGCCACACCGAAGGCCCCAGTGGCAGGGTCAGCATGGCGTCGCCGCCCCATTTCGGCACACCCCTCACACGGGTCGTGGCCCCATAAGGAGCTCCACCGGAGGCCCCAGTGGCAGTGTCCGCATGGCGCCGCCGCCCCATTTCGGCACACCCCTCTCACAGTTCGTGGCCCCATAGGGAGCTCCACCGAAGGCCCCAGTGCCACCGTCCACATGCGTGCCCCAACCCACTTCGGCACACCCCACGGTTCGTGGCCCCATAGGAACTCCACCGAAGATGATAGTCACAATTGGGTTACTCCCAAGTGCATATGGGTGGGTCCTTCGCCAGGCTAATTGTATGAGATGCGGTTTCATTGCCACGTCCGACGGCAAGATGCTCACCAGTTACTGTCCCCCCCGCCAAGAAGGGGGGGGGAGGCTTGAGGCGAATTCAACGAGGCCTGTTCCCGTCCCACCGTGGACCGCTTGGGGCCGTTTTCGCGATGCTGTCAAAAATGCGGTCGGTGAGGCCCCTGAGGTTAAGCCTTCGCGCTCTGGGGTGCCCCTGCCCGTGCCCAGCCCTGTGTGTGGATACCCGCGGAGCTCGGCCGACCGCCACCCGAGTGATGCGGCTGCCCTCGTGTGCGTCGGCGGGGACCCACCGCCGACCCTTGCTGCCGCCGCTGCCGCCGCCAATATGTGCCGCGGTGGAGGGCAGCACCGCCAGCTGCAGCAGCAGCAGCAGCAGCAGCAGCAGCAGGATGATTGCATGCATGCTGACAGCGGGGACAGTGACTAAGTGATGGTGGCCACGTTCGTGGCCAGGCAGCAGAATCCAGCAGGGTCCTCCTCCTCCTCCTCCTCCTCCTCCTCCTCCTTGCCGCCCGCGCCTACAACGTCAACGTGCTTCCGTGCCTCTCCTACCTGGCCCAGTTCTTCTTCATCATCCCCGAGATCTGGCGGGTCGAGTTCACGATGCTTCACCGCCTCCTGCGCCTCCCGCCGTCGGCCATGCGCAAGGCGGACATCCTCTCCTTGGGCGCTTGGTGCGGCTCCCCCGCACCGATGGGCCTGCTGCCGTACTCGGTCGGCACGCTCCTCCGCGCTGCGGCTCACACGGTGCGCGACTGGGTGCCCACGCTGCGCGCCCTGCACGACACGGCGGTCGAGAACCTCCCGCTGGTGAGCGTCCTGAAGGGCTCGTGGTCGCCGACCTGGTGGGCCACCAAGCGTTCCATCGTCCAGAACTACGGCCTCGTGATGGATCTGTGCGGCGCCTTGCCGCACCCGCGCCCTGTGTTTGACAAGGTGCCCGTCCCTGTGCCGACGTCCCTCATAGAGGCGGCTCGCCGCGCCATGGGCGACGAGGGGCAGGCTGCTGCCCAGGCGGTCCCCCCCAGGAAGGTCAAGCGCCAGGCCGTGGCGATGCGCACCATCCGCGACGGCCTCTACGAGGAACGCCTCGACCAGCTGATCGGCCGCCGTCTGCGGCGCTGGGGCCTGGAGATGCCCGCCGAGGAGCTGCGCGACCGTTGGCTGGAGCTCCGCGCCGAGCTGCGCGCAGCTCGCCCCGCCTGGATGTGGTCGTGGCTGCGCACCGTCACCAACGGCTGGATCACGTCGGGCAGGATGCACGTCATAGCGCCCCGCCCCTGCATCATGGGCTGCGAGGCGCGGGACGACCTTTCGCACTACATGGTGTGCCCGGTGCTCCGCGGCGCGGTCGCAGCGCCCGCGGTGGCGAGTGAGCTGGGCAGCGGCGCCACGTTCCTCGGGTTAGGCCACCTGAGCGAGCACCGTGAGCGGCCGCGCGTTGTATGTGTACGCGCGGTGGCGCTGGCCACGCAGCTGTTTCATATTCTGAAGTGGCGAGCCGATGGCGGCTCGCCCATCCATGCCGCTGCAATCGCCTCTGCGCGTGTGGCAGCACTGCATCGTCTACAGGCATATTGCGGCTCCATCGAAGCATTGTTCTGGAAGCAGATCGGCGCCTGCGGTCGGACGCGTGCGGACATCTTGCCCTCGTCTCGCGTCTTGCCCGCTTGCCCTCGTCTCTTCCTCTTTGAGTACGTGCACTCCTCCTCCTCCTCCTCCTCCTCCTCCTCCTCCTCCTCCTCCTCCTCCTCCTCTGCCTCCTCCCCCTAGCTCCCCTTCCCCCCATCGGCATCCCCATTCTTTGGGGGGCTAGCGCCGCCATGCATTGTGCATTGGGCGCGCTCGGGCCGGGGCGCCCGTGTAGACGCAGAGAGGGGCCTCGAGTCACCCACGGCCCCATCATCCTCCCCCCCCTTACCCGCCTTCACCCTCCATCCTCAGAGAAGGGGTCGTTTTTCCCACGGTTGCCTCTGGCACGGTGCCATGACACGGCCCCGCAACGGCGCGGCCGCCCGGACTCGCCGCCTGGCGCACCCAAGGGGGCACAGGGAGGACCACCCGAATCCTTCGCATAATGCGGAGAATGCGTATGTTTTTGTATATATATATATATATACACACCCTTTTATATAGAATGGTCGATATAACGAGAGTAGACGACATATTCATTAGATCGGGGTGGGCCTCGGCATCTGCCTTCTAGCAGGAACACTGTGGCGCAGCGGTCCAAACGCGGTGCTCTGGCGCCCACGCTGCTTGCTTGTCTGCCTTGCGCCGGAGGGTCCAGGGCAAATGGTTTCTCTGCGATGGCCGAGCTTTGCGGCCGAGCGCAGCAGGGCCATCTTCAAGACGAACCCAAGTCCGGAGGCCAGGGAGAGCGAATCGCCTCAGCAGACGCGCGCTGCCAATATTTTCTTGTCGCCGATGACTCTGCTTCATAGCCTTTGGGGTTCATAACCCTGGCGGCCGCAATCGGTTTGATCATGGCATTACCAGGTACGGGTGTTTGCCGTGCGCGTCCTTCGTAAGGTCCATCCGGACTTTGTACATGCGGCCGTCCCTTCTGTGGGGGATCTCGGAGCTGGTGCGTCCACGTGGGCAGGCTAGCACCCAGAAGGGCCGCCCCTAGCACCCGGAACCGGGGCCAAGTCCGACTAGATTAGGGGAACAAGAAGTGATATAAACATAAGAACTCGGAGGTCCGCGCGGGCTTCTCGGATCGGCGCTGGACCCCCTTCCCTGGCGCGCGGAGCGCGCCAGGGGCGGCGCCGGAGGCGCCGCCGGGGGGCCCCAGCGCCGATCCGAGAAATCCGCGCGGACCTCCGAGCTTTCATGTTTGTGCCACTTTTTGTTCCTCTATATGGTGCACAGCCTTACGGAAGGCAGCCTCCTGAGAGCAGCGGGGCGCGGCAACAGCTGGGGTAAGGTGCTTCGGGCCGGACGCGTAGACCGTAGCCGCGCACCGTCACCCCACGGGGCCGCGCCCCCACGGGCGCGGTGGGACGCCGCCGGCGTCCAAGAGGTCGTTTTTACCACGTGCTATGTTTTGCTGCATCCTCTTTGGCAGCGCGCCATTGTACACTGAAGTGCAGTACCACCCGCACTTCGCCGTCTGCGAGCACGTTCGGCGCGGGCGTCCCGCAAGGGCCCGCTGCGCTTTGAGAGGGCGCTTCCGAGCGCAGGTGCGGCAGCAACGAGTGCGCGTCCCGCCGGTTGTCCAGAATAGTCTCCGGGCCCGGGAGCGTTGGCAGTCCACGCATGTCCTCGCCTTGTCGGCGATGCGGCCAGCCATCGGCGGCGGAGGCAGGAAAGGAAGTGAGGGAGAGGATTTGGAGGAGGTGGAGGAAGAGGCGGAGGCGGAGCAGGAGGACGAGGAATGCACGGATGGGGTTGCGGGAGGGCGGAGGGGTAAGAGTTGCAGGAAGCAGCAGCAGATAGGAGGTGGAGGTGGAGCTGGGTGCCCGTGCGGTCGAGGTGGGCCCTGCGCGGGCAGGTGCGTGGATTGAGCCAGACGAGCTATGGAACGGCGAAGACAACGTTGCCGCAGTCGGCATGTCTGTGCTCCTAGTGGTGGCTCTACCCGAAGGCCCCCCACCATGGACAATCAACAGACCTCCCTGTCTGGCCCGAAGATGCAGCTTCCCCGGGGTCGCCCCCCAACCGGGCATCGCATTCTGCCCTCTGGTGCCCCCCGCTGATACCCAGCAGGCGCAGTGCCGCCAAGCGACTACGAAGCACGAGGAACGATGACGATCTGGACCGTAATTCCCCAATCAGAGCTTGCCTTTGTAGGGGTCCTGGCGGATTCATATGGTTGGGTGAGGTTTGGCGCCGATTTCGGCGGCATGCCCGGGTGCCCAAGTGCCCACTTGCCCGGGGTGCCCCGGTGCCCGGTAGCCCTATCGCCCTATATCCCTATAGCCTTATAGCGTTATGGCCTTATCGCCCTATAGCCCTAGAGCCCTGTAGCCCTATAGCCGTATAGCCCTATAGCTTTGATAGCCTTATAGCCCCATAGCCCTATAGGCCTATAGCCCTATAGCCCTATAGCCCTATAGACCTAATAGCCTTATAGCTCTATAGCCCAATAGCCCTATAGCCCTATAGCCCTGATAGCCTGATAGCCCTATAGCCCTACAGACCAATAGCCTTATAGCTCTATAGCCCAATAGCATTATAATCATATAGCCTTGTGGCTTTGTAGCCCTATAGCCCAATCGTCCTTTAGCCCTTTAGCCCTATAGCCCTATAGCCCCATAGCCCTTATAGCCCTATAGCCCTATAGCCTTATGGCCTTATAGCCGTATACCCCTATAGCCCTATAGCCCTATAACCCTATAGCCCTATAGTTATACATGCCTGTAGACCTATCGCCCTGTAGCCCATATAGACGTATAGGCCTATGGTCCTAAAGCCCTATAGCCCCATAGCCCTATAGCCAGAAACATATTCATGTTGGGGATATTCTCCGGTGTCATTGCGTAATTCCGTGATTGTGGTATTTCCCGAAGCGCGCAGAACCTGTGCGAGCGGAGGTGGGGGTGGCAAGAGTGGCTGCCGTCAGGCTAACCTTCTCCTGCCCCGTCGGCAGGCAGTCGCCCTACCCCGCCGCACACGGGGTGCAGCGCAGGTTATCACGCTTCAAACAGGGTGCCCGCAGGATCGCGGTGGAGGGCGTCCGTCCTGGGAGAAAGGGTTGGACTGGCCTGCTGTTGGAGAGGAGGGTGTGTGTGTGTGTGTGTGTGGAAGAGGGCACTGCGTTAGCGGCAGCCCGCGAAAAATGCTGGAGAAGGAGTGTGGGGTGAAGCAGCGGATGAAGCTGAACGGTTGGTGAAACCCTGCGCAACGAGTTTGAATTCTCGCAAAGTCGGAGCACCGGGGCCGCTCTACCTAACCCCGTCGGTGGCCTGGGGCAAGTGGGGGGCGGCGGAGGAAGAGGCGGCGGAAGAGGGGACCTGGCTCGCCGCATAGTCCACCTCCCCTCGGAGCGCGAGCAACGTGCTGAAGGGCGTCACATGTAACAACAAACCGCCCAGACTTATCCCGTTGCGGCGCCGGAAATTCGGGGACTGCCCCTTGCGAGCCCTATTCAGTTGGTTACCGCGCGGCGGGTGCCTTTAGCTGGCAGGCACCTCTCCTCCAGATTGACAGCACGCGCACCTTCCGAGTACTTGCCACAAGCTTGGCAAATAATTAGAATGCCTGTGGGGTGCAAAGGCCAGCAGGCCAGGGAGTGTTTCTCCGCCTGCTCTATGGGTAAGGGCATTCGGCATCCCTGCGCCGACCTGTCCGGCATCGTAGGGGGTTCCCCACTCTAATCGGGGAAGCGTAAGACTCGAGTAAGCCGGAACTCGGGTTTGCCGAATTTTTTTGACGAGCGCGTCCTGGATTTTGACAGTCCGGTTTTCGTGGGATGCTTTGCAGCGGGAGCGCGCGTCAAATTTCAGATTGGGTCTCGTCATCTTCATGATGGCTCCGTCAGGCCAACCCGAATGCCCCGTGCCCGAGTCTTACGTCTCCCCGATCTAAGTATGCGCTAGGCTGCTAATTCGTACATCGCCACCGCTGCAGCTCACGTGGCTCAAGCTTTCCAGTGCTACTGTGGGTTACGCCTACGCCCGACGTCGCCCCATGGCAGCCTAGAAGCGCACCAGGCCCGACTTTGTGGGCCACCTACCTGCTACAAGTCCGCACACATAAGCCTTTCATAAGATTGGCAGGTCGAGCATTTTAGGCTCCCCCACTTCTTCTGTATAGACGACCTCCACATCGGAGTCACCGAGGAGAGAGGAGTGATGAGGGAGGAGGGAGGAGGGAGGGAGGGAGGGAGGGAGGGAGGGAGGGAGGGAGGGAGGAAGGGAGGAGTGAGGAAGGGAGGAGGGAGGGAGGGAGGGAGGGGAGGGAGAGAGGGAAGGAGGGAGGGAGGGAGGAGGAGCAGAAGGACGAGGAGGAGGGAGGAGGCGGCCCAGGCGCTGAAGCCCGTGCTTGACCCCTTCGATGTAGACGAGGATACCTTTGAGAGCCTTAGGGACATGGTCAAGGAGGCTCATCCTCTCTTCCTCTTCTGTGCGGCCCCGCTCCCTCCTGCCTCCTTTGGTCCCCCCCCCTGGCTCCCTCCTCACGTCTTCTCATCCCATGCCGACTCCTCCCTCCTCCGTCGTCCCCCGCCTCTCGTTCATCGCCCTTCGTCCCTCGCTCGTCGTCCTTCCTCTCTCCTCTCTCCTCCCTCGTCCCCCCCTTTCACCTCCAGCCCCACTCTTTCCTCCTGCTCCCCCTCCGCCTTCTGCAGTTGCTGCCCACGCTGGAGTCAACAACAGGACCCAGAGCGTCCTCCTCCGCCTCAATCTCTCTCTCTCTCTCTCTCTCTCCGCTGCGGGGCCGCTGCTCCTGCTCTCCAGAAACCTCCATAGGCCAGGCTTCACATGGCAAGCGGATGGGTGCATTAGTCCCATACGATGCAGTTTCATGGTGGCATCTGTTTGTGGTATTGTGCGGTCGCTGCTGCTACGCCAGCCAGCAGCCACGTGAGCTCAGCAAGCCTTGTCTCGAGGTAGTGGCTCACCACAGGGTTGACTATCTCACGATAATCTCCAAGGGCCAATGGCCCAAGGTGTTAAGCGCAGCGGAGAAGCGTGCCATAAGCACTCCAGTGTAGCTCACACGCCCAAAGAGGCTGGTCGCGATTGTAGACTTGACGTTGTCATGTAGTTTTGCTCATGCTCATGCTCATGCTCCTGCTCATGCTCATGCTCATGCTCATGCTCCTCCTCCATCTTCGTCTTCTTCGCCTTCTCCATCTTTGCATCTCATATGCTCCTCCTCCTCCTCCTTCTCATTCTCCTCCTCCTCCTCCTCCTCCTCCTCCTCCTACTCCTGCTACTTTTTCTCATCCAGCTTCTGCTCCTCCTGCTGCCGACGCCCCTCCTCCTTCCACTCCTCCCTCCTCCCCCCTCTCCCCTCCCCCCTCGCCCTCGCCCTCGCCCCTCGCCCTTCGCCCCCCCCGTCCCCGTCACTCCTCGCCGCTCGCCCCTCGGCGCCGACGCCCGCTGACGGCGGGGCCCACTCCACGAGCGCGGCGGCGGCAGCATCGACCGCGGCGGCGCCGACGCGCCGAGGCCTTCGGGGAGCACGGCGCGGGCGGGGCGAACAAGCTGGCGCCGCAGCTGGAGGAGCTGCTGGAGCCGTTCCTGCTCGCCTTCGGCGCGGAGCCCACGGCCGTCCCCACGGCGGCGCTCCAGGCCCTCGTCGTCGTCGTCGTCGTCGTCGTTGTTTTCGTGGTCGTGGCCGTGGTCGTGGTCGTGATGGTAGTGGTGGTCGTGGTCGTGATGGTCGTAGTGGTCGTTGTCGTCGTCTTCGCCCTCGCCCTCGTCCCCGCTGCTGTCGACGTCGCCGACGTTGCCATCGTCGCCGTCGGTGGGAAGGACGATGCTGCTGATGATGATGATGATGATGATGATGATGCTGATGATGATGACGACGACGACGACGACGATGATGATGATGATGATGCTGATGATGATGATGATGATGATGAGGATGATGATGATGATGATGGTGATGATGCTGCTGCTGATGATGATGCTGATGCTGGTGATGATGATGATGATGGTGATGATGATGAGTATGCTGCTGATGATGATGATGGTGATGATGATGATGCTGATGATGCTGATGATGATCATGATCATGATGATGATCATGATGATGATGATGATGATGATGATGATGCTGATGATGATGATGATGATGATGATGATGCTGATGATGATGATGATGATGATGATGATGATGATGATGATGGTGGTGGTGGTGGTGGTGGTGGTGGTTGTGGTGGTGGTGGCCGTGGTGGTTGTGGTGGAGCTGATGGGGAGGGAGGGGGAGGAGGAGGGTGAAGGGAGGGAGGAGGAGGGAGGAGGAGGACGAGGAGGAGGAGGGATACTGATGATGCTGATGCTGCTTATGATGATGCTAAGGAGGGCGGAGAAGGAGGAAGAGACGGCTGAGGAAGAACCCGATGAACACAGTCTCTCTCTCTCTCTCTCGCGCCAGTTTGTCGTTGCAGCTTCGTATAAGGTGTCGTGCAGTCTCGAGGCGCAGGCCTTGTTAGCTGAACCGGGTGAGCTATTTCACGTGTAGTGGGAGAGAGAGAGAGAGAGAGAGAGAGAGAGAGGGAGAGAGATAGAGAGAAAGAGAGAAAACACAAGCCATGTGTGCTTCCAGCTTCCTGGTGGGATCGGCAGCCGCGCGAGGGCCTCTTGGGCAGTTTTGGGGCGGCCTACGGGGCCTCTTGGGCCGTCTTGGAGCGTCGGAAGCTCGAGAAGACGAGAACACCTGAAGCCTTATACACACCGAAAGAACACCGTTGATGATTGCCTGTCGAGGCCCTCTTGGGCAGGCTCTTGGGCCTTTCTCGGGGCGTCTCGAAGGCGTCTTGGGGCGTCTTGGAGCCATCGTAGGCGTCTTGGGCCAATCGTTCGGCGATGCGGGAGCGTCTTGGAACGTCGTTGAGGCCACGGAAGGCAGATTTGGAATCTCCAGACATCTCACACACTTTCCCACCCCCCGCAAGCGGGGGCCAGCGGATTTTGGTCTTCCCGATGTTTTTTTCAATCGAAACGGCTTCGGTGTCTCAAAATGGTGCTGCCGCTGCAGCGTGGGCCTCAGTTTAGGATCGTGGCTTTTCTCCCGTCGTTCAGGATGACGCTCGCACCCCAGCGCGGGCCACTCTTCTGGATCCGAGTCCTTTCTTGTTGCCGCCCCCCTCCTTTCCCCTCCTCCGCCTTCCCCTGGTTCTCCTGCCCCTCCCGCTCTCTCCACTCCAGTTCCCGCTACTGCTATTCATTCTCGTCCTCCTCCTTCTCCTCCCTCCTCCTCCTCCTCCTCCTCCTCCTTCCTTCCTGCTTATCCTCCTGCTCATCCGCCACCTCCTCCTCGTCCCCCTCCTCCTATGTACGTAGCCCCTTTTTCCGATTGCTCCTAACACGGTGGGGTCTTTTTGGGGGTTCGAGGTCTGCTATGACACGCGTCCGCGGGTAGAGAATATGCAGCGCCATGGGAAGGGATGGTTTGGATGGCCAGGATGTCATATATGGACCGAGCGCACCCCTCGCTCCCTCTCCTCTCCTCTCGTTCTCTCTCTCTCTCTCTCTCTCTCTCTCCCCCTCCCTCCTCTCGTTCTCTCTCTCTCTCTCTCTCCTTCCTCTCCTCTCGTTCTCTCTTTCCTCTCCCCCTTGCCCTCTCTCTCTCTCTCTCCCCCTCCCTCTCCTCTCGTTCGCTCTCTGTCGCTCCCCCACCCTCTCTCTGCCGTCGGAGACTGCGCACGCTCCCGCGAGGCCGCTGGCACATAGAAACTAGCCGTGATTTTATCCAGCTGCTTCCGGCAATTCCGCCACCGTGCCAGCGCAGCATGTTGGGTGGCAGCTATTCGAGAAGGCAAGGTGGCCTGCTGGGGGCCTCTTGGGGCAGAGGGCTTTGATAGCCTTCCTCGGCCATCCTGGCAGCCTTCGTGACCCCCACGCAAACGCCAGGGCCGCCCAGGGACCTCCAGGAGTAGGGGTGGTGCACGCGACTGGGCGCGACGTGATGGGTGGGTGGGTTCCGTAGACGGCAGATATCCTGCCAGACAGCGCTTGGCATTCTTCCACGCTTCAACCCGCCAGGAGGCACGGTGGCGGAGGTCCCGGAGGTCCCAGGGAAGCCCAGGAGGCCCCAAGAGGCTCCAGGAGGCTTCAGGAGGCTTCAGGAGGCCCCAGGGAAGCTCCAGGGAAGCTCCAGGAGGCCACAGGGAAGCCCCAGGAGGCCCCAAGAGGCTCCAGAAGGCCCCAGGAGGCACCAGGAGGCCCTAGGCAAGAGGCCCCAGGAGGCCACATGAAGGCTACAGGAAGGAAACCGCAGGGAGGCCCCAGGAGGCTCCAGGGACCCCCAGAAAGCTT
Source organism: Prorocentrum cordatum (assembly GCA_963575745.1). Taxonomy (NCBI): domain Eukaryota; class Dinophyceae; order Prorocentrales; family Prorocentraceae; genus Prorocentrum; species Prorocentrum cordatum. The sequence goes on along the minus strand of CAUYUJ010021090.1, from coordinate 82,154 downwards.
TTGGGAGGCCCCAGGAGGCCCAAGGAGGCCCCAGGGAGGCCCCAGGAGACACCAGGAGGCCCCAGGAGGCTTCCTCCGATATAGCTCGGCCACTTGCACCCCCACCAAACATTACACCTCTTCAAAATTGCCAGCGCAGAAAAAAAAAGCAGGCGCATAGGCGCAGCTTCCCACGCGTCGGCAAGCTCCCTCCGGATTTCCCCGTACACTCGAACAACGTTACAGAACATCCCGATCGGGCGAGAGCCCCACTGAGGCCTGGCCAGGAGGGCCATGATAAAGACGGACGGCTGCGTGGGAACCAGCGCGGACCTCTCCATGATCATGATAATTTCGCACAGCGCCTGAAGACTTTGAGCGACAAGCATATGAAGATGCCTCATGTGCAAACCATCCACAGAACCAGCCGTGGCTTCCTTGAAGCGGCTGGACACGGCTTGAGTTTGGCCAGGAATGAGCGGGGGGAGAGGCTGGCTGAGGACACCATTAGACATCCAGGGTTCCATCGACGTGTCCCCCCCTAAAGGCCCGAGAGTTTCCTGCTTTCAGCTCGGAGCAGGGACACAGGGTCCGCCACAATCATCCCGTCAGCTGACAAGGTGGTTGTGGTGGGCGTCCAGGGTGTAGCCCCCTTCGACACCATGCGGATCCTTTAACACTTTTTCAGCCCTAAACAACAGCCAGTCACGCCACTCTAGTGGCTTGGTGGCGAGCTTCCTTCTCCACTTCCTCGAGCTTCTCCCGAAACTCTGCACATGCTCAAACAACGGTCAACAAAACGGCGCTCACCTGCCAAGCGGTGCCCAGCCACAGGATCAGGCCGTTCAAGTACACCGACCCATGAGGCGATTTGGTCCAGGAGTCCTGTTTGCACCGTGGATTTTTCATCGGCTATGATCCCAGCTAAGGCCGCGGCAGGGGCCTGCAGGTTAGCGCGCATGCGGTGAAGCGCCACGACTGCTGCAAGGGGATCGCGGCGTTCTGCCCGCACGTCTTCCCACACTCGCTAAATCGAACGAAACAAGTTGTGCAGCCACCGGTGCAGGTACAGGCACGGCTGCGAGAGAGTACGCGCTGAGTCCTGAGGAGGACGAGGAGAAGGAAAGGACGAGGAACATGCAGAGGGTCGCGAAGGGCCGGACCCCCGAACAGGGCTGGCTCTGGACACGATCCAAGGTTCCGCACTTCAGGGGTACTGTTTTTTTTTTGTTCTCACCCCCCCTAACATATCCCTAAACTACCCCTATGACACAAAACTTTCGGGAGGTTGGACCTTTCGAACCTCGGGCACTGGACCTCCATGTGCTGTTGGGCCCTGCAGAAAGTCCCGATGCCAGCGGGCACGCAGCTTTTTGCCGTGCTCGCTGGCGTCTTCTCCTCGGGCTGTCATGCAGAGGGGCGAGGCTTTTCGAGCCCTGCGCTTCAGTACGGCTTCGACTGTGCCCAGGCTGTCCGCCCCGCTCCTCCTCTTCCTCCTCCTCCTCCTCCTTCTCCTCCTTCTCCTCCGTGCTCCTCTTCCTCATCCTCCTTCTCCTCCCTCCTCCTCCTCCTCCTCCTCCTCCTCCTCGTACTTGTCCTCCTCCTCTCCCTCCTCCTCCCTCCTCCTCTCCCCTCCTCTCCCTCCTTTCGTCTTCCTCCCTCCTCCTCTCCCCTCCTCCTCCTCCTCCTCCCTCCTCCTCCGCTCCTCCTCCTCGCTCTTTCTCCTCCCCCTCCTCCGCCCTCCCTCCTCCTCCTCCTCCTCCTCCTCCTTCTCCTCCTCCTCCTCTTCTCCTCCTCCTCCTCCTCCTCTCCCTCCTCCTCCTTCTCCTTTTCCTCCTCCTCCTCCTCCTTCTCCTTTACCTTATCCTCCCTCCTCTCCTCCTTCCTCCTCCTCCTCCTCCTCCTCCTCCTCCTCCTCCTCCTCCTCCTCCTCCTCCTCCTCCTCCCCCCTCCTCTCTCCTCCTCATCCTCCTCCTCCTCCTCTCCTCCTCCTCCTCCTCCTCCTCCCTCCTCCCTCCTCCCTCCTCCCTCCCTCCTCCTCCCTCCTCCTCTCCTCCCTCCTCCTCCTCCTCCTCCTCCTCCTCCTGGCCCTCCTGCTCCTCCTGCTCCTCCGCCACTCGACGACGACGGAGAACGCCGGCGACGACGACGACGACGACAACGACAGCGAAGGCCACGAGGACGACGGCGACGCTGGTGACGACGGCGACGGCGACGGCGACGGCGAAGGTTGCCGTGTCGCTGTGCGGCCTGCCAGAGCCGACAGCCGCCGCCAAGCCGGTGGCCGCGCCCGATCCGGTGGCCGCGCCGGCCGCGGCGCAGAAGCCCGCGGAGGCCGCGCCGGCGCCGCACGCCGCGGGCATCGCCGCGGGTCGATCGACTCCACTCTTCTCCCTCTCGTGCGCGCTTCTCTTCTTCTTCTTCTTCTTCTTCTTCTTTTTTCCTCCTCCTCCTCCTTCTCCCCCTTCTCCCCCTCCTCCTCCTCCTCCTCCTCCTCCTCCTCCTCCTCCTCATTCTCCCCCCTCGTCTTCCTTCTCCTCCTTTTCCTCCTGCCGCCTCCTCTGCTTCTTCTCCTTCCTCCTCTTCTCTTCTCTTCTCTTCTTCTTCTTCTTCTTTTTCTTCCTCCTCTTCTTCTTCTCCTTCTTCTTATTTCTTCTTCGTCTTCTTATTTTATGATTATGAGTATGATTATCATTATCATTATCATTATTACTGCTTTATTACAATCAGTATTATTTTTGTATTATTCTTACTATTATTAGTACTGTTATCATCAGTAGTATTATTATTATCAGTACTAGGATTATCATGATTATTTTTAGCATCACTCTTTAATACTATTATTATTACGGTTATTATTATGATGATTATTCTTATTATTATACATTCGTATTATCATCAGTGTTATGTATCACGATTGCTCTTATCATTGTTCTTCTCTTTCTTCCTCCTCCGCCGCCGTCAGGCCAGTGCGGTCTTCATGTGCTCTGCTACGGCGGCCAAGCTGTACAGCCTGGGCGCCCGCTGGCACCGCGCGGTCATGCGGTGTACTGCCGATGATCCCATGTGGGTTGAGGCATGTCCCCTCCCCTCCCCCTCCCCTTCCCCTCCTGGGGCCGATTATTGTAATGGCGTGCGCCAGGAGGTTTTCCACGTCCTTCCCTTCGGACCCTCATAGAGGGAATGCGGCACGGCCCCTGGGTTGAAAAACCCAGGGGTGGACGTTGTGCGCACCCTTGGCCGGGGAGTGGGCCGCCCCCCCCCCCCTTCCAACCCTGCCCAGGTCCTCGCAGCCGGGCTTGAGCCCTGGCGCGTTGGGTCCTTCACCTCAGAAGGATGTCTTTCGCCCCTTCTGGGGGTTGCGACCTGCGCTGGGCGTTCACAGGTAGACGTGCTTGTGGGTCTCGGGCGCTGAGCAACCCTTCGTTTCTTGCGGGTGGGGTGGGTTGTCGCTTCGTTTAGCGGGTTTCCCCGTAAGGGCGTTCAGGTTGCGGTGTCTCTCCTTGCGCGACTACCTTCTTGGGCCTTCATTCGTTCATTCCTCCTCGTCCTCCTCCTCGTCCTCCTCCTCGTCTCGTGCTCCTCCTCCTCCTCCTCCTCCCCCTCCTCCTCCTCCTCCTCCTCCTCCTCCTCCTCCATTTCGCTTCCTCATAATTAAATTCCTTGTCGCACTCCGAGGCCAGTTTTTAGGGCGGACTGGGCTTTTCGCCTGAGACGTCTGTGCATTTATGACCCTGAAGCTTAAACAGTGGCAGCCGCTTTACAGATGGAGGGAGGGTGGTTTCCACAATGTGGCTCTCGCTTTAGCGCCGTGCGCATTCTTGTGAAGATTTGCAAGAGTCTCGTGGATTGAGGGCGACTGGTTTTCAACATGTGGCTCTCGCCTGAGCGCCGCGCGCATTCTTTTTAAACGTTAGCAGCAATTTCACGAATCGAGGGCGGGTGGTTTTCATCATGTGGTTTTCGCTTTAGCGCCGCGTACATGCATTGCAAGAGCTTCACGGATTGAGGGCGGTTCCTTTTCAAAATGTGGCTCTCGCCTTAGCGCCGCGCGCATTCGTTCATCAATTTTGCAAGAGTTTCACGGTTTACCATGATCCGCGTACCAGATGAGGTGTGTTGGAAAGATTCACGATTACGCGGGTGTAGCAATTACGTTGGTCTGCGGTTTTGAAGTTCCATAAATGGCGTTCTGGCGCTATTCCGGCTCGTCAAGGCGCAACCGTCAGGTTGATCCGTGGCGTTTAACTCCCGAGAACAATTCTTTGCACACTTCAGAATCTTCAAACGGTTGTCTTCCGACGAGACAATTCCTTCAGTGGATATGAGCCCTTGTAGGAGCTTGTGAAGGGGGAGCTTGGAGGGAGGGTTTATTCAAACATCGTTGATGACTCTTGGGTTTACACTGGCCTTCCTCCTCCTCTTCCTCCTTCTCCTTTTCCTTTCCCTCCTCTCCCTCAGCATCCCTCGTTTTCCTCCTTCCTCCTCTTTCTCCTGCTTCGTCCTCTTCTTCCTCATTTCCTTCCTCCTCTTCTTCCTCCTCTTCTTTTCTTCTTCTTCGTCTTCTTGTTCTTCCTCCTCCTCCTCTTCCTTTTCGCCTCCTCTTCCTCCTCCTCCTCCTCCTCCTCCTCCTTTTCGTCCTCCTCCTCGCCTCCTACTACTCCCCCTTCTCTTCTTTTTCCTACTCCTCCGCCTCCTGCTGCTGCTCTTCCTCCCCCTCCTCCTTCTCCTCCTTCTCGTCCTTCTCCTGCTTCTCTTCCTCCTCCTCGTCCTCCTTGTCCTCCTCCTCCTCCGTCGTCTTCCTCCTTCCTCCTCTTCCTCCTGCTTCCTCCTGTTCTTCCTCGCCTCCCCGAGGCCCTCAAGCTCCTCCTTCTCGTGCTCGGTTATCTTATTTCTTGTGCTCTTTCGTCTTCTTATATTTCTTATTCATTTTCTTCTTCTTCTTCTTTTCTTCTTCTTCTTATTCTTCTATTCTTCTTCCTCTACTACACCCCGTCTTCCTTCGTAGTTCTCTTCTTCTTCCCGCTCGTCCTCCTCCTCCTTCTCCTTCCCCTCCCCCTCCTCTTCCTCCTCCTCCTCCCTCCACCTCCTCCTCTTCCTCTTCCTCCGCCTCCTCCTCCTTCTCCTCCTCCTTTTCGTCGTCGTCGTCGTCCTCCTCCTCCTTCTCCTCCTCATCCTCCTCTTCCGTTTCCCCCTCCTCCTCCGCCGTCGTCTTCCTTTTTCCTCTTCTTCCTCTTGCTTTCCTCTCATATTCCTCCATTCCCCGAGGCCCAGACGCTCCTCCTACTCGTTGTCGCTTCTCGTTGTCTTCTTCTTGTTATAATGATAAATCTTCTTCGTGCTCCTCCTCCTCCTCCTTTCCTCCTCCTCGTCGTCCTTCACCTCCTCCTCCTCTTCCTCCTCCTCTTCCCTCCTCCTCCTCCTTCTCCTCCTCCTCCTCTTCCTCCTCTTCCTCCTCCTCCCTCGCCTTCCTCCTTCCTCATCATCCTGTTGCTTCCCCCTCTTTCTCCTTCTCTCCCCGATGTCCAGGAGCTCCTCCCTCTCGTTCTCGCTTCTCTTCTTCTTTTTCCTCCTCCTCGTTCTCCTCCTCCTCCTCTTCCTCCGCGTCTTCCTGCTCCTCCTCTTCCTCCTCCTCCTTTTCCTCCTCATCCTCCCCCCCCTCCCACTCCTCTTCCTGTCAAGCAATTTGGGCTGGAACACCAAATCCCTCGCCCCCGTGCGCAGGGCAACGTGCTCAGTCCGATTTCGGTACCTCCCCGCGGTGTTTTGGGCGCGCCATTTTCCTTGGGCATTCGAAGTGCCCGCTTCTTGTTCGAGACATAGTGGTGACAGAATCCGAGGGGTCCAGCGTCCATGTCCAAGGCGCCCTGGTCTACCGGCCGAGCATGCGGGCAATTCGTGCGTAATGGCAAGCTCGAGCAGTGAGGTCGTAAATGCAATCGATGTGGACGCAACGTGAAGCTTTTCGTGCCGAGACCGTTCAATAACGACGGTGAGAAGTCAGGGCAAGGGCATTTTCAAGAGCGTCAGCTTCGCCGAGGGTAATGCTTGTGTAGCTAGCAACCAGTCCACGCCCCGTGACTCGCAAGCAGCAAAGGGTACCCGTGGACAAGGCGATGCGCCTGTTCGTTCCCTTCTCGAGCAGTCGGTGGCCAACGCGCAGGACCCCCAGGTGAAGGAGACCCTGACTTTGCAGGTCACCAAGCTCAAGGATGCGGAGGCGAAACAGCAGCCGCCCCACGATGTGCTTCAATCTCTCCAGCGTGCAGGTAGTGCCTGGCGGGATGTCAAAAACCGCCACACGCAGGCGGTCCAGTCAGTCCTTCGCATCCGCAAGCAGTTGGAGGCAGCAGAGCTCAAGGAGGGCCGCTTGGCCGCCGAGCTTGCGGAGGAGACGGTCGTCAAGCAGCAGGCAGCTCGTGCCATGGCGTCGGTCGAGGGTGTGAAGACGAAGTCGGAGCCCAAGAGTGAGGACAAGCCGTCGAAGCGTTTCGAACTGGTGTACGACAAAACTATATTTGAAAACCTGGATGATTTGGAATGTGAACAGTCGGAGAAAGGAGACGTTGCGCAAAATCCACGCAGAGCTGCAGACGGCCCAGACCAACCTTGACTCCAAGGCTGGCGAGGTCACGGTGATGTTCCAGAACGTGAAGCAGGTTCGCACGGCCATGTACGAGCGGCTGCCCAAGAAGAGGAAGGGCGTCGACGGGACGTCGACCGCGAAGCCGCCGCCAGCGCCTGCCGAGGGAGGCTCCCCTTCGCAGCCAGGCGCCGCAGCGGTGGCCAGGCCGCGGGCGCAGGCGCTGCAGAAGCGGAGTCTCGTGCCGATCGTGTTCGTGACGAGGCCGCCAAGCTGCCGGCAGCCAAGTTCGAGGCCCAATAGCATCTTCAGCAGTCACCGAAGGCAGATGGTGCCTCGAGTTGATTAGATGTGGCTCAGGACTCGGCGGGCGAGAGTGAGTACACGCAGCTTCTATTCGGCAGCGCCGCTGCCATGGTGGAGAAGATGTGGAGCTTCATTCGTAGGGCCCGCGCAAAGGATAGCCACCATATTTTTTGCTTTGCTGAGACTCATGTCTCTCGTACTTCCTTGCGTGAATGGACGAAGAAGTCCCGCCAGTCTTGCTTAAGGTTGATAGCCAACCCAGCCAGGGCCACTGACAAGTCGACGA
>CAUYUJ010021090.1:45000-70000 GCA_963575745.1 Prorocentrum cordatum | reverse complement strand
CGCCAGCGACTTCAGCAAGCTGGCGCGGCTTTTGGTCAGCGCGATGCTTTACCTCTCCATGCTGAAGGGTTCCTGGGGCGTCCAGAGCCCAAGGAGTTCAACGTCAGCCGGAAGGTCAGGCGCCGCTTCGAGGCCCGCTCGCACGCCGACCAGTGGTGCGCGGACGTGGCACGCTCGTTGAATGAGATAGGAGGGCACCTGTGCAAGGATGCGGATGCCTGCCGCTCCAGCCGCTTCCGGCCGCGTGTGCACGACCTCGGCGTGGCCCACGTGAGGGCCAGTGTCGAGCGGTGGGGGCGGCCGCCCGCCGACCTCGCCTGCCAGGGGGCCTTTGATGAGCTCCGGGCCAACCACAGCTACGAGGGTGCGCCTGTGGCTGTGGCGCCGATGGACATAGGCTTGCTCAGCCTGAGCGGGGCCTGCGCTCCTGCCGACCTGGTCCAACTGCTGCGTGATGGCCGCTCTGAGGTCCGCGGTTTTGTAAAAGACTTTCTCTTGGCAAAGGATCAGGCAGATGTGCGTCTCAGCCTCGAGGGGGTGCCACGCCGTCCCTACTCTGACCCTCTGCTGCGCCGGCCTCGAGAGTGCGAGCGTCTCTTGGCAGTCATGTCGAGCAAAGGAATGATCGAGTACTCTCTCGACGTGGTCGAGACTTGCGGACTTTTTAGTGTTTGGAAAAAGAGCGGGAAGCAACGACTCATCATTGATGCCCGCCGATCGAATTGTTGGTTCAAGGACCCCCCAAAGACCCGTCTGGCCTCAGGGGGCTCTTTTGTTCGTCTCTTTGCTGCTGCCGATCTCACTCTCGAGCTCGGTCAGACTGACATACAGGATGCCTTCTATCAGCTTGCTATGCCGGTCGAGCTCCGCCCGTACTTTGGTCTGGCGCCCGTTCGAGCCAGCCATGTAGGGGTGTCTGCCACTGTCGAGGGATCCCAGCTCTCACCCAGCACGCTTGTCTACCCACGCCTCTGTGTCTTGGCGATGGGGTGGACCCACGCCCTGAATTGGCGCCAGCGTGTGCTTGAAGACATCAGCTCCCGGGTCCCAGGTCTTGGGATGGAGTCCAGGATCCAGGATCGCCGTCGCCCTCCCTCGCTCTCCCCTGTCGCTCACTCCGAATACGTTGACAACTTTGTTGCCCTCCCAGGTCCCGGGAAACGCCCGAGCTGCGGCCCACGGCGTGGCCGAAGAGCTGCGCCTCGCCGGGTTGCGCGCCCACCCCGTCGAAGCGGGACTGGGGGGGGAGGCTCTAGATTGGTTTTTCTCGAGCGAGCGGCCGGTAGTGCGTGCTAAGGAGCGACGTGTCTGGAGGATCCGTCTGGCCCTGCAGCATGCCCTTGGGCGCCCCGAGCTCTCTGGGAAGGATCTGGAGGTCCTCGTGGGGCACTGCGCGCGCGCCTTCCTCATGCGTCGTGAGTTGCTGTGCTGCTTCAACGCTGTGTACGCCTTCATCGCAAAGCATCGACACGAGCGGGTGCCTCTGTGGGAGGTGGTGCGTAAGGAGCTCCGATGGGCCTCACTTGGCGTGCTTCTGTTGGCGTGACCTATCGGCTTCCGTCTGCCCCGTGGTGGTGTCGAGCGACGCGTCGGAGTGGGGGCGCGGGGTCACCGTCTTGGAGGGGGACAAGGGCGACATCGTAGAGGCTATGAAGTACTCGGACAGGTGGCGCTTTCGCGACGGCTCCGGAGGGGCCCGCGCGCAGGCCGCTGAGCTGATCGAGGGGGCCCTGGCTGGCCACCGCGCCCCTGGAGAACGTGATGAAGCAGCTCAGCCGGGCGCCGTCGCGGACGGCGAGGCGGACCGGGGCCCCGAAGGAGGCGGTCGAGTCCCACTGGTCCCCGAGAGGCTCCTCAAAGGGAAGTGGTCTGTGGTGTGCTCTCGCCCTTGGAAGCGCCCCGAAGGCATGCCCGTCCTCGAGGCCCGGTCGACGCTCTGGGGGCTGCGACGCCAGCTTCGTAACACGCGGTGGTGGGGTCGAAGGCTCCTCTTCCTGTCCGACTCGATGTCCGCCACCCTGGCTCTGTCGAAGGGCCGGAGCTCGGCCCCAGGCATGCTGAGAGCGGTGCGGGCATGGGCGTCGTCGCTGCTGGTGTCGGGCTGCTTTGCAACCGTCCGCTGGATTCCTAGCGAGCTCAACTCGGCGGACGCTCCCTCGAGGCGCGGGCTCGCCCTCGGCTCCAGCGGGTGGCGATCGCGAGGAGCCGATCCTGGCCCGCGAGGCGCGGCCGCTGCCGGTCCAGGTGCCTCTCCCGCGCGCCCTCTCGGCCGACGGGGCTCTGCCGCGGCGCGTGGCGACGCCGCCGCGAGCGCGAGGGCCGGCGCGGAGTGGCCGGGCGGAGGGCCCGGCCGCCGCCTCTGCCTCTCCGCGCCGCGCGGGGATGCCCGCGATGGCGCCCGCGAGGCGGGCCCGCCGCAGCACGGCCAAGGCCGCGGCCGCGCGGGCGCCCGCCCGCAGGCGCTGGGCAGCAAGCAAGGCGCCGGCGGCCGTCAGCCGCATGAGCTTCTTGCTGCTGGAGAGCGTCAGGCCGAGGGCGCGAGTGCTGTGCCAGACGGGCTGCGACCTCTTCGCGGACTGGGCCCGGGAGCGGAAGTTACCGATCGTGACGGAGGACGAGCTCGAGACGGCCGTGCTGGACTGATCGGCTGCGAGTACTTCGAGGGGGTCCACTCGAGTTTAGGGGGCCGCCTGGTCTGTGCCGTGTGCTACCTGCGCCCGGAGCTCAGCCGCCAGCGCGGCGCGAGGCTGGCCCGCGTCCGGCCGGCCCTGCGGGGCTGGAGCCTGCGGTCGCCAAGCCAGTCGCGCCTGCCGACCCTGTGGGAGGTGGTTTGCCTGATCGCGGACCTCCTGGTGCGGGAGGACCAGTGGGGCAGGGCCGCGGCGATCGTGATGTGCGTGGTCTTCTACCTGCGGCCCAGCGAGCTCCTGGACCTGAGGACCTGCCAGCTGGTGCCGCCGCTGGCCGCCGGCCAGTCGTTCCAGCGGCGCTGGGCCCTGGTGTTGCACCCGATGGAGCTCGAACGGCCGTCCAAGGAGCTGGGCTTGGAGGTGCTGGGCCCGCCGACCCTCTACGGCCTTCGACGCGCAGGGGCGTGCCTGGACTACTCGCTGGGTCGCCGCGCGATGCTCGAGATCCAGCGCCGCGGGAACTGGGCGGCCGCCGACCGGCGGCTGGCCGAGCAGCTTCACCTGCCCGCCCCAGGCGCGCGTCTAGCCGCGCTCCGATGCGCCGCGCGGATTGGCAGCATCCTGGCCGGGCGCTCGCCTTCCTTAAGGCGAACCTGCTGTGGGTCAGCTTCGCCCTCGAGATCTTCGCCGGCAGTAGCCATTTCTCCCGGGCGTGGCGTCAGCTGATCGGCACCCCCATCATCGAGTTCGACTTGAAGCACGGGGACCAGTACGACGCAACGATGCCGAGGATTCAGAAGCGCATTCGTGGCTGGATCATGTGCGGCTGCGTCGTGGCCGTGTGGATGGGCACCCCGTGCTCTAGCTTCTCACGGGCTCGCGATAGGCCCAATGGTCCTCCACGGCTGCGCAGCGACGACCTGCCGATGGGACTTCCAAAACTCAGGGACGTTGACCAGCTCAAAGTGGACGTCGGCAATGCCCTCTTTAAGTTTTCGTGTTCTGTACTACGGCTGTGCTCTCGACTGGTGATTCCAGCGGCGCTTGAGAACCCAGCCGCGAGCCGATTGTGGATATGCCCTCCGATGAAGCACATCCTCTCGCTAAAGACGGCCTCGATCTACAGGGCCGACTTCTGCATGTTCAATCGTCCTTGGAGAAAAAGAACCCAATTCATCTCTGTCCACGTTGACCTCTCAGCTGCTGAGCGAAAATGCCTGGGTCGAGGGTTTTGTTCAAGAACCGGCCAGCCACACGTAGAGTTGGCTGGGAAAGTGAACGGCGTCTTCCGTACTCACATCGCTGAGCAGTACCCGCCTGCCCTCTGTGAGCTTTTAGCATTGTGTTTTAAAAAACGCCCTGGCCGCTCGCTCGATAGCTGGTTTTAGCAGTGTATGTGTTGATAGCCCCTGCCTCCAGTAATAAATGTCGGTAATTTGGGAATTCCAGTGCCTCTACGACCGGTCTTCTTCAGTCAGTTATTTGAGTCTCTGGATTCCTGCACGAGCAGGGCAGTGCATTCACCGCGACAAGTTGCTTCTGGCCGAAGTGAATAAAGGAGCTCAGAGCTTGTGAGATGACCCGTATCGTCTTAGCTCTGTGCGAAGTGTACTCACGGGTGGCCGTTCTGAGGACAGAGGTCCGAGTGCTTGCAAACACCCCTCCACTTTGGGCGTTCCTCTCTCCCTCGGTCCTCCTCCGTCTCCGTCGGGGCTCCAAGGCTCCCGCCGCGCCCTCCCTGCCTATGATCCCCTGACTTGGATAGGAATTCAAGTGCCTCTAAGACCGGTCTTCTTCAGTCAGTTATTTGAGTCTCTGGATTCCTGCACGAGCAGGGCAGTGCAGTCACCGCGACAAGTTGCTTCTGGCCGAAGTGAATAAAGGAGCTCAGAGCTCTCTCTCTCTCTCTCTCTCTCTCTCTCTCTCTCTCTCTCTCTCTCTCTCTCTCTCTCTCTCTATATATATATAGATTGATGCGGGACCGCGTGACGTTATTCAGTGCTTTGCTTACAATACACAAACCATTATGTAGGGGTACACGGCAGTTTCGCAACAACTTATGCAACACATGGGCGTTTACATGGCACAAGTTATGCAACACTTTGGCTTCGCAGACACGTGCGTTCATTTCGCAATGAAAACCAAGCCTATCATATAGTCATGATGAGAGGTCAACGATGCCTGTGAATCTTGGCCGCGCGCGAGTTTTCGGGCCAAAATGGCCCCAACGCGCATGGCCAACATGAGCGCTATACCGAACACTGCGATTCCATATTTTCTTCCACCGACACAAAAATCATCCTCTCCCGCCTCCGCGATATGTTTGATCCATCCCCCCTACGGACCTCTGTTTCTTAGTTCAGTGCTCCTGGACAGTGCTCCTCCTCCTCGTCCTCCTCCCCCTCCTCCTCCTTCTCCTACAGCTGTTGCCGCTTGCCATACTCACCCCCTCCTTCCTCGTGCTCCGCATCGCCCCTTTTTCATCCCCTTCATATCCTCCCTCTCTCTCTTTCTCTCTCCCTTTCCCTCTCCTGCCCCTCCCGATCCTCCTCTTGTCCCTATCGTATCTTTTTGTAATTGAATCCACAAATAATAACGGACGTGAGATTTGGTCTCAGGGCGTCGGGGATTCCTGGAGTTCTTTCGGAGAAGGGGGTGCGGGATGGGGGAAAGGCCACGGCTTGCACTTTGGAGCCCCAGTCGTTGTTGTTTGTTCAGAGGGGGCCAGGGGATGCATAGCTTTTCTGGTTCGTGCAGCACACATGTCTTTCCTTGAGGATCGATTACAGAACCTTGGACCTGCACCGGAGGAGGACAGGCGTGTTCCAGATGATCCAGATGTTTCAGATGTTCGTATCAGGCAGTTCAAGCGTAGAAAAATTGTTCATTTTCCCAACCCATCGGCACGTTCAGCTGCTGACCACAAGTTGTTGTCAGAGCGCATGCACCGCGGTAAGATGGCAAAGAAAGTTCTCAGATCTAGTCGGGCCACATCGCTTGATGTCAAAGCTGTTGCTAAGGCGTCTGCGGGCATCGAGAGGGGACGCATCAAGCTTTACTGCAAACGGAGCGGCAAGTGTGGCGAGGTGACGATTACCACGTCAAAAAAAAGAGCATCCCGCAAAATGCGCTCTGGGAAAGGGGAGTCTGCGTGCTTTTCATTTCACGAGCTTGAGTCTGTGATGAAGTCTAAAACGAAATGCATATCAGCCCTCGCTCGCGAATGGGATTGCGATCGGCAGACGGTCTCATACAATCGAGCTGCTTTCAGTTACGGAGTTCTCCAACTTCAGACTCTGATGTTCGGTTGGGCACTTGCGAGGTTGAGGTCGAGCCCACTACGGCCGACGTTTGCCTGCAGGAACGTGTCCTGGGATGAAACTGGGCAGAGGTTAAACATGCTGGTTTCGCGAAACATATCGAAGAAAGCTCAGGCCACAACGTGGCAGATCTTAGTTGGGCGAGTTAAATTGGTATGGGGGTGGGTAGGGGACGGCGGGGCACAGAAGCTCAGCAGATGGGAACCAGTGTTGTTGCCAGTCCCTCTCATCACCAATTCGTCTGAACATATTGGCGCTGCCCTCTTGGATCATGCAGCATTTTGTGCGTGCATGCAGTTTGGGAACGAGTTGCTGAAATTAGCGGACATGCCATTCGACATCTACGAAAGCGACAATGCCACAGCAAATGACACGCTATACCATGGCCTCATGACAAACAAGAGTAGCGCACACTTGATTTGTATGAATCATTGCAACCAGAACGGTGAGAATCACGTTCAGCGACTTGCGAATACATTATGTTATGGGGCAGGGGTTTCCAAGACCAATATCATCAATGATCTGTATTGTGGTTCGTTGTTCTTGCGGACGCAGGGCCACTTCCTGCGGCTGCTGCTCGCGGCACGGACAGTCGTCGCCTCCATGGTGCGCCTGAAGAAGGGCCCACCTCCACCTGCTGCAGTGGTCCATTGTCAGGCTGTCCGTGCGTTTTATGAGGAGGAGTACCATTTCACAACTCGTATTGACATGGGTTTCAATACTAGGTGCAGTAAGTTTGCGGAGACATTGAACACGTTCTTCGCATGGTTCTTTGGTGCCCAAACCTATTCAGCATTCGCATTCCCTTCCCTTCCCTGGCCACTTCGCATTCCCTTCCGTTATCCATGTTCGCGCGTCTCCCCCCACCGCCCCCCCTCCTCCCTCTCCTGAGGCGCGCGTCTCCTCCCGCCACCCTCCCACCGTCACCCCTCCTTCCTCTCATGAGGCGCGCGTCTCCTCCCACCACCCTCCCACCGTCATCCCTCCTCCCTCTCATGAGGCGCGCGTCTCCTCCCACCGCCCTCCTCCTTCTCCCCTTCTCCCCTCTCCTGCGGCGCGCGTCTCCTCCCTCTCCTGGGCCTGCGTCCCTTTCCTTCGCCATGCCCCCTGCCGCCGCCAGGTTCAACGGGCGCCTGTGGCAGCATGGCGCGATCGAGGTGTACCTTGACGGACGGAGAGTCTCCAAGGACTACGTCGTCAAGAAGTTGACCGAGTCAATATTGGCTGTCTTGTTGCACGCATGCCCCCCGACACCGTCTCAGAGCAAGTGGGCAAAGTTGTCTGGTTCCCTGGCTTGGTTCGTGAAGTTCAATTTGTGCCATGGGGCATTGCAGCAGCTCATTCCTGTTGCATACGAGAAGAGCACGTTTCTGGAGGAACCTGCTGGCGGCGAGAACTTGGACCCTGCGTTGGCGGCCCAGTTGCAGTTCCATAAAGTCGCTGGCACACGATACAAACGTTTGCTCGCCATGGCTTCCGATGTAGATGAGCAGTGGGCGATGCTTGTACTCCTGATTGCAGTGGAGCCGTTGCGGTACCTGTCCTTGTATTTCATGAAATGCTCCAACAAGCCCAGGAGTCATGTTGGATACACAGCGTTGCTTGACTTGTTAAACGCTCGTTTCAGTCCAATTTGGTGGTGCCTGCAATATGGTTCGGCTTTGCTCCGCGGGGAGTGCCCTCGAAGCCGATTGTTATGGGTTGGGAAGTACAGCAGCTTTTGCGATTGGATCGCACATGCGCCCGCCAAATGCAGATATTTTCGGCGAGTCGTTTTGTTAACAATTGGTGTCATTGAGATCCGCCACATTCGGCAACTGTTCAAACTACCTTTGCTCTTATTTAGTTTGGGGGATGATCGGTATAATGACGAGTATCTCGATGCGATGGTCGGTGAATTCCACGCCATGAACTCGTGTTGTGTGCCTGAAGGATTGGCGAGGTCATGGAAAGATGAGTCCGTGAATTTGAGATCTGTTGAAGCAATGCGTTCCCTTCGTGAAGCTGCCTGGAACATGTCCCTGTCGATCCATAACATTGAACGGCTACATGCTCGCAACCGTGCGAATGCAGATCCACAGGTATCTTGGCGGCAGTTCTCGTCTAGCTTTTGTGGCGCAGAACTCCGAGCTATGTATCAGCATCGATGCGATTGTATAACGGATAAAGCAGTAGATCGCATGCAGCGCGCTCCAGCATTGGCCCCCCCCGTTCCCCGAGCAGAGTCGACTCGCAAAGGAAAGTCTGCAAAGGAGATATATCGAACGGATTGGTTGCGAGATCAACGTTTGCAAGGGCGTAGATTGGCGGGCCATCAGGCGTGGGACGAAACCAATGCTTCGTTTGACAGCCTCCCGCCTGCGAGGAAGGCGGCATTGGAAGCACGGTCAGCGGCGTCAAAAGCTCTTGCAGATGCGAACAAAGCTGCGGCGAACTTGGGCATCGACCGCAGAGTGGCAGATGCGCCGATTGTCAGGGAGGGCTGAAAGAGACGGATGGGGGGAAGGATTTTGGAGAGGAAGGGGGAAGGAGGATGGGGAGATGAGAGAAGCTGGGGGCAGGGGATACCAGAACCCAGCGGCGGCGTGGGGGGTGGGGGGAATAAGATAGCATTGGAGGTTGCAGTAATAATAGAAATGATGGGGGGGGGCATCTTTGATTAGTATGACCCCCGATCCTCCTCCCCCTCTCATTTCTCTCTGTCGCCCCATCTCTCCTCCCCCTCCGTGCCCTCCCTTATCTATCCAGCCTGGGGTCTAACCCCATTCAGATTCACCCATCCATCCCCCCCCTCTCTCCCCCTGCCCCTCCTCCTCCTCCTCCTCGCCCCCACTTCCTTTGCGTATTCCTGACAATTGCGCATCTGCCATTATTTGGCCCACTAGGTCCAGGGGTCGGGCGCGATCGTGCCTGCAGTTCCCGCTGGTGCTTCGCGAGCTGCTGTTGCCCAGGAAGATTGGATTCTTGGTTTATCTAATGCTCGACTGCCCGATGACATGGCCCTCGCCTCCCAACCAGAGGGCAACGCTGCAAATTTTGCTATCGCGGATCGGGCTTCAGATTATTTCTCTGGGTCTTTTGGCCTGGCCCCAGGCCTTAAGGAAGCTGGGGTAAAGTTCGACCGAGAGTATTGCAGGCCACCGATGCGCCCCAAGGACTTGCCCGACCTGATCGACTATGGCAACCATTGCGGCGCGATGTGCAAGGAGCGCCTCGATGACCTACCTTTCCAGACGAAGTTGCGAGACGCTTGGGCCAAGTTCGTCGTCAGTATTTCGAAAAAGGTCGCTGATGTTACTTTGTTCGAGGTTGTCGTGGCTATCGAAGTATTCGAAAATGAAGGGGCTGCTCCAATTGACTTGCTTATCTGCGGGATCGTCGCGGGCCATGGGCGTTGGCATCGGCATAGGGCCAAACTTCTTTTCCAAGGGTACGCTCTGGAAGATAATGTTGGTGTACCGCACTCCTTCGATGGTCTTGTTCTTGTTCCCGATACCCACAATTGCGAGGAGGCAGATCGGCTCCCCCCTCTTTTTGATGGCGGACAATCTGACCGCTACGTGTTTGTAGACGACGACCAATTGAGCAAGCAAGTGTTGGATGTGAGCCGCAATGTCTCTCGAGTTCGATTGACGGCTTTGGAGTGGGTGCCGTGGCCATCGGCAGGGAAGGAGGACGCCATCAAGGTAGTGGGTGCGCACGGTGGGCAGGGCATCTGCGACGTCTATCGTGTCCACGACGACGACGAGGCTACGAAGAAAAAACCAGATGGCCCAGCTGGCGATCCCAAGCCCGTCAACTTCTTGGACGATCGACTTGGCGACCTCCGTGGTGCCGGAGCACGAGATCGCGGATCGGGCCCTGCAAGTGGCAGCGGGCCCCGCAAGAGCAAGAGCAAAAGCAAACATCCACTCGCAGACGTTCCTCTGTCGGCCTTGGAGGAAGAACTGATTGCGATCATGCAGCTTGATGAGGATGCAGAGACCGAGCTTAGATCTGCCTCCGCCGCCGAGAAGGCAGCTGACCAGGATGAGCAAGAACACGCGGAAGCAAGCGAGAAGCTGTCCGAGGAGTTCTGTCCGCATCATGAGGCCCATCACGCTTCGGCACCAGCGGCGCCATCGAGCTCAAGTTCATCCTCGAGCGGCGCCGTGGGACCTGCGCCACCTGTGGATGTGAATGATTTTGAAGCCTCCTTAGATATGGAGAGGGAGGAAGTCATGGAGGCGGGCAGATCTGGTTACGTATATAAGAAGAAGTCCACTGGCGCTCGACTTGGGGCAATCTACCTCGTACGTGGTGGCGAGTCGGTTCAGGCAATTTGTAGCTGCCACGGGCAAAAATGCAACTTGTGGGTCGACTGCGTCACGAAGGCTGGAGTTTTGAGAAGAGAGTTTCAGGAGGTTCTCAGGTGGGAGCTCGAATGGCTTTCGCATTCGTTGTCAGACGATCCCAAGGCCCATTTTGATAGGGCCGTTTGCATCAAGGAAGGCCTTGGGATGATTGTCAGGAAAAAGGTCTTCGACAGTTGATCATTGCTTCCTGGATCTAGATTTTAATGGATGTTGATTTTGGTTATACTTCATATACAGACTGAGTTTCACGACTGCCCTTCTGCTGCATATAGTGCCCGTTTGGGGTGCTTTGATGAGAAAAAAACCATCCAAAGACTTGAGCGGGGGGCAACAACGACATGAAACACACCAACAAACAACAGCGTGAACATTCCTTTGCGCTTCCGCGCGCTTACCGCCGTGGTCGTGGTCTCTGCGGGCGCTCGGATTGGTTGGGCCCCTCTTTGGACCCCCCTGGGCTTCCCCTGGGTGCCCTTGGGCTCATTCCCCCCTGGGCCTCCTGTGGCTCTCCCTGGGCCCCGTGCGCCTCGCTGGGCTTTCTGTGACTACTACTGGGTGCCCGTGGGCTCATTGCGCCTCTCTGAGCTTCCCCTGGTTATCCATTGGCCCCGCGTGCTCTCTCTGGGCCCCTTTTGGCTATCTTTAGGTGCTCTCCTGGGCCACTTGTGTCTCCCTGGCAACTTGTGGTGCTTCATGCTGTTCAAAAGGCTCCTGCCATTCCGCCGAACTCCGTTAAGTTGATATGGTTGCATGGCGCTATGCTTTCGGAGGCTTGCGCCATTCCGTAGAATGTTGACGACTTTGCTGAACAGTTTCTGCATTCCGATGCGCTTCCGCGCGCCCCCCCGCCGTAGCCCGCCCGCGTTCGGTAAAAGGGGCGCCTGGCTGGAGCCCTGTGGGCCCCGGTGGCTTGGCAGTTGGTGCGTTCTGCCTCCATGGGTGTCCTCGGCTGGGCCTCCCCTTGGTTTGGCATAGTGCGAATGCTGCTGGTGGCGTTGCGAGACTGCGGATCGAGATTTAAAATCCGCTACACCACGTTACGCTATATGTAATAGAACTCCACGGCCACAGTCGCGACTACTGGTTGAACAACCGCTAGCACTACCCTCGTATAGCCGTGAGTCGTAATGGTAGCGTTACTATAACTAATTAATTTAAACCTTAAACAGTATCAACCGCAAGCGTATGCGTAGCATGGGACGCCGTGGAGAAGATAACAATAGTCTCACAGGTGGCATTGGTAGTCGTAGTAGTCGTATTATTATTTCCCGTCGTCGTCGTAGTAGTAGTAGTAGTAGTAGTCTCAAGTAGTAGTAGCAGTAGTAGTAGTAGTAGTAGCAGTAGCCGTAGTGGTCGCAGGAGTAGCCGTAGTATCAGTAGTAGTTGTAGCTGCAGCGTCAGCAGCATCAGGAGTAGTAGTAGTAGTAGTAGTCGTAGTAGTAGTAGTAGTCGTCGTAGTCGTAGTAGTAGTAGTAGTAGTAGCAGCAGTAGTAGTACTAGTCGTGGTAGTGGTAGTGGTAGTGGTAGTAGTAGCAGTAGTAGTAGTAGTAGTAGTAGTAGTAGTAGTAGTAGTAGTTAGTAGTAGTAGTAGTAGTAGTAGTAGTAGCCGTAGTAGCCGTAGTAGCAGGTAGTAGTAGTAGTCGTAGTAGTAGTAGTAGTAGTAGTAGTAGTAGTAGTAGTAGTAGTAGTAGTAGTGGTAGTGGTAGTGGTAGTAGAAGTAGTAGTAGTCGTAGTAGTAGTAGTAGTGGTAGTGGTAGTGGCCGTGGTAGTGGTAGGCCACGAGTAGTAGCACTACTAGGAAATCGTAGTGTAGTCGCAGCGGTCGCATGAGCGAGAGCACGCCCAGCCATGAAAGCTGCCCTGGTTTAGCACCAGTGCAACGTCGCCCAGCCACGAGCGACCAGCCGTACCAACGTCAATCAAATATACAAGCGCGCACACGCGCGCGCACCGACACGCGCGCGCGCAGCAACGCACACGCGCGCACGCACGGACGCACGGACGCACGCGCGCACGCACGCACGCACGCGCGCACGCACACACACACACAAACACACACACACACACGCACACACACACGCGCGCGCACGCGCGCGCACCCACGCACGCACGCACGCACGCACGCACGCACGCACGCACGCACGCACGCACGCACGCACGCACGCACGCACACACACACACACATACACACACACACACACACACACACGCACGCGCGCATACACGCACGCGCGCGCGCGCACGCGCACATAATCGCGCACACGCACCCTCATCCTCTCTCACGAACCAGCACGTATACCGTCCCCCCCTCTCTCACGAACTCAGCGCATCTCTCTCCTCGCACGCGCGCGCGCCCTCTCCCTCTCTCTCGCTCTCTCTCTCGCTCTCTTTCTCCCTCTCTCCCTCTCCCACTCTCACGAGGGAGCGAGTGCGTGTGCGCGCATGCGCGCGCGCGCACTCCCTCCCTCTCATAGTTACGAGTGCCGCGAAGCAGGTTGGAATAATGAGAGGGAACTCAATATGGGGCCACGAAGCGTGTGACTGGCGCCCCGACATGGGTGCGGTGGTCGCACGCGAGCGCATCCATTGGGGCACCCAGTGGAGCCCCCTATGGGGCCATGGGGCGTGTGAGGGGCGTGCCGACACGGGTGCGGTGGCCGCATGCGAGCGCTGCCACTGGAGACTTCAGTGGATCTCCCTATGGGGCCACGAAGCGTGTGAGGGGCGCGCCAAAATACCATGCACGCGCAACCTGTTGGGCCATTGGTGGAGCTCCCTACGGGGCAACGAATCGCGCGAGGGGTCCGCTGAAATGAGTGCGGTGGCCGCATGCTAGCGCAACCACGGTGCTCTCGGTGGAGCTCCCTGTGGGGCCACGAAACGCCTGAAGGGTGCGCCGAAATGGGCGCGGTGGCCGCATGCGGGCGCAGCCACCTGGGGCCCTCGGTGGAACTCCCTACGGTGCCACGAAACGTGTGAGGGGTGCGCCGAAATGAGCGCGGTGGCCGCGTGCTGGCGCGACCATCTGATGGGGCCACAAAACGTGTGAAGCGTGCGCAGAAATGTGTGCGGTTGCCAAGTGCGAGCGCAGCCGCTGGGCCTATGAGGCCGCGAAACGTGCGAATGCGCGCCGAAGTGGGCGCGGTGGCCGCGTGCGAGCGCAAACATTGAAGCCCCCAGTGAGGCCCCCTATGGGGCCACGAAGCGCGTGAGGGGTGCGCCGAAACGGGTGCCGTGGCCGCATGCGGGCGCTGTCACGTGGGCCGTCGGTGGGGCTCACTACGGGTTTGCGAGACGCGCGCGTGTGAGTGTGTGTGTGTGTGCGTGTGTGTGTGTGTGTGTGTGTGTGTGTGTGTGTGTGTGTGTGTGTGTGTGTGTGTTGTGTGTGTGTGTGTGTGTGTGTGTGTGCGTGCGTGTGTGTGTGTGTGTGTGTGTGTGTGTGTTGTGTGTGTGTGTGAGTGCGTGCGTGCGTGCGGTGTGTGTGTGTGCGTGTGTGTGTGTGTGTGTGCGCGTGTGTGGGGTGGGGGTGGTGTGTGTGTGTGTGTGAGTGTGTGCGTGGGTGGGTGGTGGGTGGGGCGTGTGTGTGTGTGTGTGTGTGTGTGTGTGTGTGTGTGTGTGTGTGTGTGTGTGTGTGTGTGTGTGTGTGTGTGTGTGTTGCGTGCGTGTGTGTGGGTGTGTGTGTGTGTGGGGGGGGGGGGGGGGGGGGGGGGGTGCGAAATGAGCGCGGTGGCCGCATGCGGGCGCAGCCATGTGGGCCTTTGGTGGGGCCACCTATGGGGCATTGAAACGTGCGAGGGGTTCGCCGACATTGGTGCGGCGGCCGCGTGCGAGCGCCGCCACTGAAGCTTGCAAAGGGGCTCCCTATGGGGGCACGAAGCGCGTGAGAGGTGCGCTGAAATTGGTGCGGTGACCGCGTGCGAGCGCAGCCAGTGGCACCCCCAAGGGGGGGGGGGGGGGGGGGGCGCCATGCAAATCAACCGCTCCCAACTTCGCCGCCAGCGTAGCAGCGAGGGGCCCCAGGAACCCCAAGACGCCCGCTGAGAATGATGACGTATCCTTTCATATGTTGGTTTGTCTCTCTCTCTCTCTCTCTCTCTCTCGTTTCCTCTTCGCAGTGTTTCCGCGTGCCTCGCCGCGTGCCCACCTGCCTCGCGACGATGGCCGATGGCCGACCTTCCGACCCCGCGTCAGCTCAATCCCCCGATCCCGCGATCTCTCGGAACCAACGGCATCCGACACGGCCGCGCAAGCCGCGCCAGTTCCGCAACAGACGCGCAACAGCTCCGCAACACCTCGCAACAATTCCGCAACAGTTCCGCAACAGTTTCGCAACATCTCGCAACAGTTTCGCAACAATTGCGCAACACACCGCTGCAATTTCGCAACACCTCGCAGCAGTCGCGCAACAGTTTCGCAACACCTCGCAACAGTTTCGCAACAGTTTCGCAACACGTTTGCTAAGATGGAAGCGTGCGTTCGGTTCCTACGCATTTCTGATGTTTTAACATCACACTCGCACCCGAAGCGGCTAACAGGCTGTGCAACGGTCCCGCAACAGTTTCGCAACACCTCGCAACAGTTTCGCAACAACTCGCAACAGTTTCGCAACAGTTCCGCAGCACCTCGCAACAGTTTCGCAACGGCCCCGCAACAGTTTCGCAACACCTCGCAACAGTTTCGCAGCAACTCGCAACAATTCCGCAACACCCCGCAACAATCACGCAACAATCGCGCAACACCCCGCAACAACTTCGCACCTCGACCTGGGCAATCAGCCATGTTGACTGACTACCTGCGGGGGCAATCGGCCCACTGACTCAATCTGCGGGAACAAGCCGACCAACCGACTCACAATCTGTGGGGGTGGGGCACTGCCTCTGGGAGAAACACCATCGGTGTTGACTTGGCCTCGGCAGGGGGTGGATTTGGCATGTTGGTTTGTTTTTGTTTTTTGGTTTGGCAACCTGCGCAACAAGCAGGGGGTGGGGGGTGGGTGGGTGGTGGGTGGGTGGGGTGGGGTGGGGTGGGGGGGGGCGGGGCGGGGTGGGGGGCGGGGTGGCGGGTGGTTGGGGGGGGGGGGGGGGGGGGGGGGGGGAGGGGGGGTTGGGGGAGGGGGGGGGGGGGGTGGTGTGTGTGTGGGGGGGGGGGGGGGGGGGGGGGGGGGGGGGGGGGGGGTGGTTTGGGGGGGGGGGGGGGATTCTTCTTCCTCTGATTCCTCTGCTTCCCATCCCGCCCCCGTCCTTAGGCCTGGGGCTTCGGGCATAGGGTCCAGGGCGACCAGCCTGCGGCGTAAGCCTGCGGCTGAGGGGCTCGGGCATCGGCATGGGCATGGGGGGTGGTGCCTGGCGCAGGGGGGTCAGGTTCCATTGCTTAGATGCGAGGGGCAGAAGGCTGATGGGACTAGGTCGGCTAGGGGGTGGGTGCGCAAACACTTGTCACTTGTCGCACTATGAGTGTCGCTGCTAATCCTGACCTATCGGCTTAGAACGGTTGTAAAACACTTACTGTCTATCGCCTACATCTAATACTTCAGCTGTGGGGCACCTGCAACTTCGGCTCCTTCTACGGTTACCTGCGCAGATATTGTGGTAGATCGTGCCAGAAGGGTTTTTGATACGCAAGCTCTTTTCATGCATTATCAGTGTCGTTGCTGGTCCCGCGACAGCTTATAAAACAAAAAAACCCGCTGTCCAGGGGGCAGCCTGGGGATTAGGCCCCCGCGATGGCGGGGGGGGAGAGGGGGGGGGGGGTGCTAGGTGCCCGCTATGGCGGGTGTCGATTAGCTTACCGCTGTGAGGTGGCTTCGCTTATGTCCACGCTACGAGAGGGGGGGGGGGGGCGAGTGGGTGGGTGGGCGGGTGTGGTGGTGGTGGTGGTGGTGGTGGTGGTGGTGGTGGTGGTGGTGGTGGTGGTGGTGTGTGGTGTGTGCGGTGTGTGTGTGTGTGTGTGTGTGTGTGTGTGTGTGCGTGTGTGTGTATGGTGTGTGTATGTGTGTGCGCGTGGTGGTGGTGGTGGGTGGCGTGTGGTGGTGGTGGTGGTGGTGGTGGTGGTGGTGGGGGGGGGGGGGGGGGTAAGTTCCCGCTATGCGTTGGGGTCGATTAGGTCGCCGCTATGAAATGGGGGTCGCATGGGCCCACGCTGCGAGTGGGTTGTAAGTAGTGCCCCCCCGCTCTGAGGGGTGGTCGCTTAGGTCCACGCTACGAGGTTGTGCCGATTGAGTGAGGTGTGTGTGTGTGTGTGTGTGTGTGTGTGTGTGTGTGTGTGTGTGTGTGTGTGTGTGTGTGTGTGTGTGTGTGTGTGTGTGTGTGTGTGTGTGTGTGTGTGTGTGTGTTGTGTGTGTGTGGGGGGGGGGGGGGGGGGGGGGGTCGACCAGGCCCCCGCTATGAGGGTGGGCGGGGGGGGGGGGGGGGGGGGGGGTCGATTCGGCCCCCGCTATGAGGCGGGGTCGCCGAGGGGTCACCGCTGCCAGGGGGGCATTGATTAAAAGGTCCCCGCTATGCGCCTGGGCCTGACGCCCTGGGCCGTAAGGCTTGGGCTTTAAGGCCAGGGCCCTTAGGGCCTGGGCCCTTAAGTGCCAGGCCCTGGGCCTTTAGTCCTGGGCCCCTGGGCCTTGGGCCCTGGGCCCTCAAGCCTTCAGCCCTGGGCCCTTGTGGCCCCTGGGTCTTAGGGCCCAGGCCCTGAGCCGCATGCCCTTTAGGCCTGGGGCTTCGGGTATAGGGTTCAGGACGACCAGCTTGCGGCGCAAGCCCGCGGCTGAGGGATTCGGGCATTGACATAAGGGGATAGCGCCTGGCGCAGGGGGGCCAGGTTCCATTGCTTAGATGCGAGGGGCGCAAGACTGATAGGACTAGGTCGACTACGGGGTGGGTACGCAAACACTTGTCACTTGTCGCACTATGAGTGTCGCTGCTAATCCTGATCTAACAGCTTAGAACCGTCGCAGAACACGTGCTACCTACTTCGTCTGCATCTAATACTTCAACTGTGAAGCGCGTGCAACTTCGGCTCCTTCTACGGCTACCTTCACATATAATGTGGTAGATCGTACCCGAAGGGTTTTGGGTACGCATGCTCTTTTCATACCATCAGTGTCGTTGCTTGTCCTGATATAACAGCCTATACATATATAATATATACTTATTATATATAAACATAACACAACAAACTCGTTGCCCAGGGGACAAGCCTGGGGATTATGTTTTGGGGTCCGAGGTTTATGTTCCACAGCTTAGATCCGATGGGGCCATGGGGGACAGTTTAGGTCCGATAAGGTAAGGCCACGTGATCAGGTCCAGGAAGGAGTCCTCGAACTCCCCCCCCGTCCGCCGCCGCAATGTAAATCGTGCCCGAGGTGTTCGGACAGGCGGCGCGTAAATGTTACCGGAAGGATTTTGGTATCATATATCTTCAGTCATAGCAACATAGATAGCACATAGCAGCGTCACATCCGTTCTCATGTGGGTCAATGCTCCATGCCCATGCTATAGTACATTGTTTCGCCATTGCTGACGTATCCACTTGTGTACGTTCGATGTTCAATGATTCAATGAGTTACCCTTGCACGGGCACGATGGAGCTGAATCTCAAAGTCAGCCTCCCAGAAGGTGAACGCTTCATTCGTGGCAATCTGAACGTGGAGGGCACAAGTTCAGCGGACCTTGGCTTTATTAAGTTAGACGGGGGGAAACGGCCCATCCCTGTAGCTCTCTTTGAAGTGGATCCTGCTCGCGGCACGCCCAAGCCGCTGCCTACTTTTGGCGAGGGCGTTCCGCCGCATGGTGGACAGCCTGTGCCTGGGCTTGCTGATGCACGGCACGATAGTGCCGATGCTGTTCGCAGCTCGTCCGCCTCTCAGCTTTCCGAGCCCAGTGGTTCGCAGTTGAATGATTGTCCCCAGCCGTCGGTTCCAGGAGATCCAGATGCTCTGGCTGCTTTGGATTATTCAAAGATGGACTTCGATTCTGCCAGGGGTGTGGACATGATGATGCTTTCCCAGGCAAACCCAGACGCTGCTCCGACCCTCATCGACATCGACGGCGACGACGACGATGGCGGTCAGGACTCGAAGCGTCCCAGGTTGAGCCCTCAGAGTGAGACGCCACCAAGGCCGTCGGCTGGTGGGCCCGTGTTCGATGTTGGTGATAGCCCTCAGCCTGAGTCAGTTGATCCTTTCGCTGGCCAGCAGCTTGTCGCTGCGTCGCAGTTGTTGGGCGAGCTCGCCAATTAATGCGTGATTGAGTCACGCTAGCAATGGTGAGGAGGAGGAAGAGGAGAAGGATATGGAGGAAGAGGATGTGGAGGGGAAGGGGGATACGGAGGAGGAGGAGGAGGAGGACTGTTTGAAGAATCGGAGCGCGCCACGTTTTGACTTTGTATCGCTGGCACGTCGTCAATGAGCCATGGCCGAAATTCTATCTTACCACCAGTCGTCGTCGTCGTCGTCGTCGTCGTCGTCGTAGTCGTCGTCGGCGCCAGGATGGCGAGGATGACGGGGAGGGAGGTGGTGGTGGGTCATCGTCGTCGTCGTCGTCGTCGTCGTCGCCTCTCGGCGGCTCTGCCCCTCGGCCCTCGCCACCCTCTGCGGCCGCTGGCGGCGGCGAAGGAGGACCGCCCCCTGCCCCCGCGCGAGCCCCGCGCGTGCCGCCATCCTCCTCATCCTCCGTGTGTTCCTCCTTCCGTATCCTCCTCCTCCGTTTCGTCTCCTCCTTATCCTCCGTAGCTTCCTCCTCATCCTCGTCCGTTTCGTCTCCACCTCCGTTTCGTTTCCTCCTCATCCTCCGTTCCGTCTCATCCCCATCATCCTCCGTAGTAGCTTCCTCTTCTTCCGTCTCCTCCTCCTCCGTATGTTCTTCCTTCCGTCTCATCCTCCTCATCCCCAGCTTCACCACTTGGGGGAAGGATGATGAGGAGTCGGATGATGAGGCGCAGGATGAGGAGGATGAGGAGGAGGATGCGCCTCAGGAGAGCGCATCATAAGTATGAGGAGACTCGCGCCTCAGGAGGCGGACGAGGAGGGGGAGGAGGATACTCGCGCCTCGGGAGGAAGACGGGGAGGATGATGATGATGATGAGGAGGAGGAGGATGAGGGGAGGAGGAGGAGGAGGAGGAGGCGGAGGAGGAGGAGGAGGACGAGGAGGAGGAGGATGAGGGGGGCACATGCCCCCCCCTTACGATGTGCACATCCGAGCCGCGGCCTTTTCGGGCCGAGTCGTCGTTGACGAGCTGGACCGTCGCGTGCAGAGGGCACGACAAAGTGCAAGTTGTCTTCTAGAGATCACGCCTGTCGCGCGCCATGTCCGATTATCTCGAACTGCCGCAGGGATACAAGCCGCCAGCATGGGAGTTCGCAGTGAGAGGATGTCCAGATATGGAGAATGCGTGTACGTTGTGTCTTCGGCTGTGGTCTTGCTGCCACCCGTGTGAGAAAAAGCGCGCCTCGGGGCTGACGCTCCCGAGACGGGCCCCGAGGTCTTCCAGCTGCTCTTCGTGCGTGCAGACCGTGCACAACCATTGGGTCTTGGAAACGCCAACTACATTGAAGAAGAAGCTGGAGACGGGTGAGGTTTCGCAGGCAGCTTACTTCCACTCGGTTCAGAAGTACGAAGCAGGGATGAACGGTTATGGGGAGCGCGTGTGTCGGGCCAAGAACGTAGTGCAGTCGGAGGAGGGGTGCCAGAGCAGTGCCACATTGAATTGCGGCGTCTTCTGGAAAGAATCGCAGTGGAACGAAGAGTGCGTGAACATGAGCCCGCCGCAGCCTAAGGCGACCAAGGAGGAGCTCATGTGGATGAATACCAGGTCGGGGAAAGTGAAGGGCGTCACCAAGGATAAGAAGTTCGGGGAGCCACCTGGAACGTGGACCTTATCTGAGTCCGAGTTCAAAACGCTCAAGAAAGTGAAGACCCTGGCGTCCTCGAAATCGGAAGCTCGCGAGGGAGAGGTTGACGAAGCATGGGCGAGTGCTCTCAAGAAGCGGGGTGGGATGGCGGTGAAGTCGACGACCGTTGGTGATGGGCCCGATGCGAGGAAGATCCACAAGGTCACTCATAGTGGGCCTCCTCCAACAAAAACGGACGATGCCACCCGCGAGTACTCCGCGTTGGACGAGCTGTTTACCAATTCATTTGTCGGCGGGTCATCGGGCTCAGCTACAGCTGCCTCATCTACAAGGGCCCCGCCGACCAAGATCAGGAAGACCGCCACCCCCAGGAAAGGATCGACCACCCAGCTGAACGCAGCAGAGACGCTCGCGCTGCAAGCCTCGCAGACCCTTCGCAGCGCTGGCACCCCGCAGCTTGAGGCGCTGACCCCGAAGGCAGTCTCGAGCGTGCTCGAGAACGTGAAGAAGAAGCTCAACGCCGACATGCTGCACATCTACACAGCCAACCTCGGCGATGAAGCTGAGGACGGAGACGACGTCCAACATGGAGCCCGCATCTTGCGCCAGCTCAGGGAATCGGAGATCCAGCTAGCGAAGCTGCTTCGCTTCCTCGACGCCCGCGACAACGGCAATCCGACTGAGCTGGAGGCTTCCCGACTGGAGTGCGCCAGGGAGAATTTGATTTTGCACGACGTCTCCTCCCAGCTTGTGCTCGAGGCGCAGTTCAGCAAGATGGAGGCAGACGATGATCTTCAGGGTTGGTTCGAGCTGGCCGATCCGTCGCACGCCGCTCCAGGACTGCCCTCTCTATTCATCCCTCATCCTCCTCCTCGTCCTCCCTCCTCCTCGTCCTCCCTCCTCCTTGTCCTCCTCCCTCTCCTTCCCCCTGCTCCTCCTAGTCCTTCCCCTCCTTGTCCTCCTCCCTCGCTTCCGTGTCCTCTCCCAGCCCTGCTCCTCCTCCTCCTCCTCCTCATCCTCCTACTACTACTACTACCACCACTACTACTACTACTGCTACTGCTGCTGCGACTACTACTACTACTACTACTACTACTACTACTACTACTACTACTACTACTACTACTACTCCTACTCCTACTCCTACTCCTACTCCTACTCCTACTCTTACTCCTACTCCTATTCCTACTACTACTCCTACTCCTATTCCTACTCCTATTCCTACTCCTACTCCTACTCCTACTCCTACTCCTACTCCTACTCCTACTACTCCTACTCCTACTTCTACTTCTACGACTACTACTACTACTACTACACTACTACTACTACTACTACTACTACTACTACTTTTACTACTACTACTACTACTACTACTACTACTACTACTACTATTACTACGACTACGACTACTACTACTATAACTACGCACACAACCTCCTCTTGCAAAACGGAGAAATCTGTATGTCCACCGGAGCATCCCGCTCCCCGCCTTGCTCCTTTAAGCCCCAAACCTCCCTGGAACCAGAAACGTATCCTCCCCGCCCCTCTTTCGCCACAGGACATCGCGGTGCGACTCTCGGCAGCATCGCGGACGAGAAGACCAGGGCCGTGGTGCAGAGGAAGGCGATACTTGGCATGCTGAAAAAGACAATGGCGATCGACGGGAATCAAGAGCAGGTTCTCGCGCTCGTCAATCGGCTGCTTAAGATCACAGTTCTGGATTCAGATTTTCACTCTGAGCTTGAGCACCTGGCCTGGCAGATCCAGTACAAGAGCGCCGACGACGCCACCATATCGGATCTCAAGGCGTTGCAAACCCGCAAGAAGCACACTGGTGTCTTGATGGATGGCACCGCCACTGGTGTTATTATCGCTCGCTACCTGGCCGAGGCGCTGGCGGCGCGCGCCGCCGACGTGGAGACAGAGGAGGACCTCAAGAAGATCAAGGAGTTGTTGGATAACTTGCCCAGCGAGGCGAAAGTCCTGGAGTCGGGACAGGTGTCGAAGAAGGACGTCTACCGTGAGCTCTTCCAGACGTTGTGCCGTGCCCAGAGCGCCTCAGCCAAGATGAAACAGAAGTACCAGGAGACGTTGACCTCTGCCGAGAATACTCTAAAAGATGCACGGGCCAAGTTGCGCGACTTCTTCTATGGCGCGGTCGAGGCCATCGTCCAGAGTTCGTTCAAATTCTATTGTGATGCGCTTTCGAATGCCCCCGAGGCTGAGTCGTTCCCCGCCGTCCCATCCGATGGTATCATGAAGGCCGCCTCGGAGGCCATCAAGCGAATTCAAGCTGTGACGCCTGCCAGCAGCAGTGGGGAGTATGATTCGATATCGACCTTGTCAGAATACCTGAAGGCGCTCCTTACGTCTGCGCAGTCGTCCATTACACAGCTCAGCAGTGGAAATTGGGACTTCACGGTTCATCCGAATGGTGGGTTTCGCGCGTTGGTATTTCAAGATGTTGTGGGAGAGGGGTCTGTCACGTCGCTTGGCCTGTTCAAGGCTGCGGCCAGGCAGCGGTTCAACAAAGAGTTTCAGAGTTCAGTCGAGCAGCACGTCAAAGCTTTGGAGCCTCAGTTCAAGTGGTTCACGGCGAACAACACCCCCGTTGATTTCAACGATTTGCCAAAGGATGACGAGCGCGTGGCGATCCTGCTGACGTTGAGCGAGAACTACATCCTTTCGCTTCCTGAAGATGTCCTGAAGTATGTGTTCAAGCGGCCTGGCAAGAAGAATGTTACTTTGGCTGCGGCGCTGCTGCTGCCGTGTGTACTCAATGCCTCGCGCACATTTGGCCGTGCTCTCGATGTACTCGGGAACGGTGCGCTGAGCAAGGATGAGGCATCGGCTATGGCCACGCACATTTCGTCAGCTCACGATACAGTGGTCGGCACCTTCCTGGCGTCCAGCTCCATTGAGGAGTTGGGCGCTTCTGCGACTGAGCGTTTCTCGAACATCTGCTGTCGTTTCAAGGCGGCTGCGTATGAGAAGCTCAACGCCATCCTGGGCACTAGCATCGCGCAGGCGAAGGACTGGAAGGATGCGACTTCCAATGGGCAGGCCAAGCCGATATGGGACAGCTTGGACAAGAACGAGTTGTTGCCCGAGGACGTGGCTGCGCTCAAGGTTGCGGCCAACTCGCAGGATGCAGCTAAAGCCTACACCGACTGGAAGAAGCTGAATTCAAGCTGTCTGACAAGCTTTGCATGTGTCGAGCCTTTTGTGGCCTCCTTGAAATCGATCGACGAGGAAGCTGACGATGCTCTCGCCGACGTTCGTGGCACGGTCGGTGCCCAGATTGCTGACCTGAAGAAGCTCCAAGGAGAGTCGCTCACGTTCATCGACGCGATGGTCATGGCCCAGTCCGTCTTCACTGATGGCACAGTCACCGCTGACACGATCAAGAAAGTCAAGTCGGCCACTTCGACTTTGCCTGCAGCGTTCCGTGCGCACCTGGATTCGTTGCCCGCTGCCTGATCTAGGTATTCAGGGCATTGGATAGGCCCGACGCTCCACGAGGCACCGCAACACAAACATAATACACAATGACATCATAAACATCAACACCATTAATATTCTCAACGGTTGCCTCGCGAGTGCGTTGTGGCTTCGCTCAATGAGATTTTGTTGCTGCGCAGCGTTTTCTTCCTCGGGAGGGGCCGAGGCCAAGTACCAGAGATTGTTGGACGAAATGTGGGGTTGGAAATCGTACGATCCTTCATCGCTTCGCGAGTGCACTGACGTCCTGAGGAGGAGGAGGAGGAGGAGGAGGAGGAGGAGGACGAGGAGGATGAGGATGAGGAGGAGGAGGACGAGAGGGAGGAGGAGAGGGAGGAGGAGGAGGAGGAGGAGGAGGAGGAGGAGGAGGAGGAGGAGGAGGAGGAGGATGCGAGGAACTCGTGTGCGTCCTAGTTCCTAGTGGGGTCTTCGTGAGGTTCCTACTGGTTCCTGGCGCAGTGTGCCTCGCAAGGCCTCCTTTGGGATCCTATTGGGGCTCTCCTGGGGCGTCTTGGGGGGGGGGGGCAAGTGGCCTTTCTAGGGTCATGTCGGGACGTCTTGGGGCGCTCTTGTGCCGTCACACGCCGCTCACACGCTTCTCACGCGGCTCTCACACGCCGCTGGGGCTCTCACACGCCGCTGGGGTTCTCACACGCCGCTCACACGCCTCTCACACGCCTCTCACACGCCGCTCACACGCCTCTCACACGCCTCTCACACGCCTCTCACACGCCTCTCACACGCCTGGTGCAAGTACCAAGTAGGACGAAGAGTGCTTCGCAACACGCCACGGAACCTCAACTACCACCGCTAGTAGAACTTACGACTTTGTAGTTGCTACTGCTACGGCTGACGCCCACAAGCCCACACGCATAATGTAGAAGTAACATATGACATCTGATATATGGTATCTGATATCAGAGGGAGGAGGAGGGAGGAGGGAGCAGGGAGGAGGACACGCGTGCCTCAGCGGGAGTAGGAGGGAGGAGACGCGCGCCTGAAGGGGAGGAGGGAGGAGACGCGCGCCTCGGAAGAGGGGGAGGGAGGGCGGTGGGAGGAGACGCGCGCCTCAGAGGGACGCTCAACGTCTAACACACACGCACATGCGTGAGGGCCTGGGGATATCACGGTTATGTTAATCATGTTAAAAATGAGCCCGAAGTGGGCGTGTCGGGGCCGATGCGGTTCGCGCCCTCATGTGTCCTAACCACAACGCGTGTTTATGATAGGTTATGTAAATGCCTGCAATTGGCTCCCGCGCCGCGGTCCAGTGAGGGAGGGCGTTTTGTTGCAAAGTTTCCTTCTCCCAAACTTATGCAACAAGCCATCCTGTTGCATAAGTTCTGGGCCCTTCT
>CAUYUJ010021090.1:25000-40000 GCA_963575745.1 Prorocentrum cordatum | reverse complement strand
GGCGCCTGGGAGAACGAGAGTGGGCTTGTGGAGGCTTGGTGGTGAACGCCGACAGGGATCTGTGGCGTGTCCTGGCCGCAGAATCCCGCGGCGGCCCCGCCCCCGAGGCCCGAGAAGGCTGGAGATTGCCCACGCGCCTCGATCCTCGAACTTCGATCCTCGAGCGCGAAGGTGAAGGCCGCCTGGGACCTGGGGCAGGGGGCAGCGGAGGGCGGCGGCGACGGGTTCGTGCTGCGGGAGGACTCGGGCGGCTCCGACGAGGAGCACGACGAGGAGGGCGAGCCCCAGGAGGACGGGGCGCGCGAGAAGCAGGCCCGCGAGAGGAGGCAGCGGAAGGAGACGAGCAGGGCCCTGAGGCTGGCGGCCGCGGAGGCCAGGGCCAACGCGGCGCCCACGGAGGACCTGGCCACGGTCGCGTCCCTGGGCCTCAGCGAGACTCGGGAGGGCAAGGCGGGGCTCGGCGGCTCGTCTCGGCTCCTCCGATGAGGTGCGACTCGATTTCGGTGGCTTCGGACTCCGAGCCGATCGGCTTCGGATTCCGATCTGGGCTCCGATCTCTCAGCGGGGGCCTGCTGGCCTGCCGATTTCCGCCGATTCGACTTCCCTCGACTCGGCTGCCGATGTCCGCCGATCCGACTCGTGTCGACTTGGCATCGCTCGGCCGTGTGCATTTTTTCTCGGCGAGGACCATCCAGGAGTATCCTTGATCATTTGGCGAACAAAAACACGCACGAAACCGAAGAAAACACAGGGAAGGGACGTCCGAGCGATGGCCAGTCGATCGCCGATGCTCATCGATGCGATTCTGGGCTCTCCCGGCAAGGTGGAGGCGGACAAGAAGAAGAGACCCGCCAGGGCGCCTCACATGCGGGAGTGGCTGAAAGGTGCCCCTGGCCCAGCGTGCCCCCCAGCTTTTCGCTCGACTTGGGAGCCCCCGGGGCCCTCAGCCTCGAGGGGTGCTCTGGTGGCCGTGGGGGCCTCCTCGGAAATCCTGGGGACACCTTGGGCCAGGGGCACTTCTAGCGACACCCGGCACATGGAGGGCGCTGGCGGCCGCAACGTGCACCTGGAGGGTATCAATGTGACGCTGAACGGGCCGACGGGCTCGGTCGACCTGCTGAAGGAGGCCGACGTGCACCTCTCGGCCGGGCACGTGTACGGGCTCGTGGGCAAGAACGGCTGCGGCAAGACGACGCTCCTGCGCAGATTGGCGACCGGGGCAGTGCCGGGCCTGCCGCCGCACCTGCGCTTCAGGTACATGGCGCAGGAGCTGTCCTGCCTGAACCCGGAGCAGACCCCGCTGGAGGCCGTGGTGCACAGCGACGAGGAGACCGTTTTCTTATCTCCTGGCGATGGCGGGCGTGTCCGGGGTGCGGGGGTGGGTGGGAGGGGGCCGGTCGCGTCACGATTTGCGCTGGCGCCGTTGGGAATGCCCAAGAGTGGCTCATTCTCAGGCGGCGCTGGCGCGAATCGTGACGTGACCAGGCGGGGGGGCAGGGGAGGGGGGTCGGGAGCGGGGCTGGTCACAGGCGCTATCGCGAATAATAAAGAGACGGGCTCGAGGAGAGACGCGAGCTGCTGGAGGAGAGGGAGAGGCTGGACGCCCTCCTCAGCGGCGCCGAGCAGGCCAAGGGCGCCGAGGAGCTCGCTGCGGCGGACGCTCGGGCGCAGCGGTTCCTGGAGGTGGAGCGGTGCCTGGAGGCGATAGACGCCGACGGCGCCGAGGACCGCGCTCAGACCATGCTGAGGGTGCTCAACTTCGACGACGCGACGATGAGGCGGCCCACTGGGAGCCTGTCTGGCGGGTGGCAGATGCGCCTCGCGCTCGCGGTCGTGCTGTTCAGCCGGCCCGACGTGCTGCTGCTGGACGAGCCCACGAACCACCTCGACCTGCACGGGGTCCTGTGGCTGCAGAGGCACCTTCGCTGCGAGTGGGGCGCCGCCTCGGCGAAGAAGGACCCTGGAGAGGAAACCACTGCGTAAGCAAACCTACAGGAAAGCATGAAACATGACACGGATCGATGACAAACATCGGGCGAAGAAGTCTATTCATATCCACTACCCCCTGGCCAGGCCGTTCGTGGGCCCAGGAGCTGCGTGTCTCCCTCCTGGCCAAGCCAGGATGGCGTGGCGTATGCAGCGCTGCTGGGTTCAGGATGGGCCTGGCCTGGGAGCAGAGAATATTTATAGATTTCGTCGCCCTCAAACAACAGCAGAAGCACAAGCTGTCGTAGGTCCACCCGGATTTCTTGAATCGGCGCCGGATTCCCCCCCTTTTGTGGCGCCTCGGGCGCCGCCCCTCGCGCGCCCGCGCGCCAGGAAGGGAGGCCCAGCGCCGCTCCGAGACGTCCGCGCAGGCCTCCGAGCGGTTGTGCTCGCGCCGTCCTGTGCTCCTCCAGGACCGCATCGTCGTCATCGTGTCCCACGACAGGTCCTTTCTGGACGCCTGCGCCACCGACATCCTCGAGATCCACAGCTGCAAGCTGCGCAACTTTGCCGGGAACTACAGCGCGTACCTCGACCGGGTCCTGGACGAGCAGAGGCTCGCGCTCCTGAAGAGGGAGGAGGAAGAGCGAGCAGAGAAGGTCGCGGAGAAAGAGCTGCGGGCCATGAAGAAGAAGGCGCGGGAGCACAAGGACGACAAAAAGGTGCGTCAGCTCAAGTCGAAGGAGAAGCAGCTGACCGAGCGCAAGCTGAAGCTGAGCTCCGCCAGGGAGTTCGGCGATGGCCGCGACGACATCTTTGCGAAACTGCGTGAGGACACCAGCCTGCGCTTCCGCTTTCCCGAGGCGGACAACGTCCTGGACGCCGACACCAATTACCTCGAGATGGACGGCGCCACCATCCGCCAGGGCGACAGGGTCATCTTGAAAAATGTGACCCTGACCATCGAGCCGAGGAGCCGAATCGCGATCGTGGGCGCCAACGGTGCGGGCAAGTCCACGCTGATGAAGGCGCTCTGCGGCGAGCTGAAGGCCGACGAGGGCCCTCGCGGGCGAGGCAAGATCCACCCCGCCTTCAAGCCCGCGTTCGTGTCGCAGAACCACCTGGAGCGGCTCGAAGGCAGCCTGCGAGTCAATTGCATGGACCACCTCAGGGAGCAGCTGCCAGACGCCAGCACGCTCAGAAACACCGAGGGCATGCTCACGAAGCAGTGCGACGACTCGCTGATCCGCGCGACGCTGGGCAATTTTGGCATGGGCCGCGACGCCCTGAAGAAGGCGCCGGGCGGGCCCAGGGCCGGGATGCGTCGCTGCAGCGCGCCTCCGAGTGTTCCTGGGCGCTCTGGAACGACCGCGGTGCCCGGTACGTCCTCCAGACCCAGAAATCCAACGTATTGAAAGAATCAAGACGGAGGTTCTTCGATTTTTTTGGCCTCGAGGGGCCCTCGCCGGGCCTCGGGACCATTGAAGAACGACTCAGGATGGAAGACTGGTCCTGGGGAATGGGTCGAGACTTCCAAGGGCCCCGTATTGAAAAAATCACGACGTCGGATCTCTGGGGAGCTGGCTGGCTGGTTTCTTCTTCACCCTCCACCGCTTGGCCGGCCCCCGGCCTCCGGCCGAGGGCAGCGAGGGCCGCGGTACCCTGCCGCCAGCATCTGCAACGGAGCCGCCGGACTTCAGAGATCACCGCGCTGTCCCGGTCCGATGTGGTCTCTGTCCCGGCCTCGTCGGAAGGTGGGGTACCTGTCCGGTGGTCAGCGGGCGCGACTGTCGCTGGCCACCGCCACCTGGTGGGAGCCCACGGCGCTGCTGCTGGACGAGCCGACCAACCACCTGGACGTGGACAGCCTGGACGCGCTGACCCTCGGGCTCCAGGCCTTCGACGGCCCCGTGGTGGTGGTGTCGCACAGCAGGGGCTTCCTCGAGGCTCTCTGCGAGGAGCTGTGGATCGTGCGGGACGGCACCGTGCACGTGTGCACGAAGGGCGAGGAGGCGTTCGCGCAGTTTTTCGCTCAGTACGTGAAGCAGGTGGAGGCGTCGCTCAAGTGATCCTGCCCTGCGCTCGGAAGGCCCGCGGGCGCTCACCGTACAGTCGTATGAGGGTCAGTCCCGCCGCAGTGGCCGCGACGAGGAAAAGCTCCCCGCTCCTCTCCTGTCCCTGATGCTGTGTGAGCTCGCCGTCGCAGCAGCCTTTTTGCGAACGTAGCGTCGTCCAGTACATGGTTTCTCGCGCTTTTCTGCTGGATGAGAACGTCTTGTCTGAGGCTATACTTTGGGCGTGATCGTATTCCTGGTACCCTGAGGCGTGATA
The DNA here is from genome assembly GCA_963575745.1 of Prorocentrum cordatum. Taxonomy (NCBI): domain Eukaryota; class Dinophyceae; order Prorocentrales; family Prorocentraceae; genus Prorocentrum; species Prorocentrum cordatum. The sequence goes on along the minus strand of CAUYUJ010021090.1, from coordinate 35,743 downwards.
CCAGCCAGATCTAATGATACCGGAGAAAAGCCCAGTCATAATCTTTTTAGGGTTACAGGGCTATGGGGCTATAGGGCTATAGGGCTATAGTGGTACAGGGGTACAGGGCTATGGGGCTATAGGGCCATAGGGCTATAGGGCTATAGGGCTATAGGGCTATAGGGCTATAGGGCTATGGGGCTATCGGGCTGTAGGGCTGTCTGGCTACAGGGGTATAGGGCTATAGGGCTGTAGGGCTATAGGGCTATAGTGTTATAGGGCTGTAGGGCTATAGTGCTATAGGGATATAGGGCTATCGGGCTATAAGGCTATAAGGCTATAGGGCTATAGGGCTACTGGGCACCTGGGCACCCGGGCACCCGGGCACCCGGGCGTGCCGCCGAAATCGGCGCCCCACCTCACCTAACCATATGAATCCGCTAGGACCCCTACAGAGGCAAGCTCTGATTGGGGATACCAGCCAGGTCTAACAACATCAATTTTGACGCCGGACTACTCTGCACTCGTGGCGTCCTCTTCGTCGTCATCCCCTATCTTCGCTGAAGCCATTCTGGGTCAACACTGGTTGCCTAAACAACCAGGGCCAACCAGCACTGAAGCGTTATTTATTGTGCGATCTTCCTGGCGGTTCAGTGGACCGTCCTGAAGTATGGAGGACCGTGGACGGTTGCTAAGCATCGCAGAGATGGGCAGCTGAAAATCATGTATTTACGGAGTCTTCGATGTTTGCCTTGAGCCAGTAGCATGTCAGAGCAGATAGATCTCATTCTTATTCGATACTTCTGTCCAGCAGCTCGGTTTTGAACGTGTGGATCGTTTCACGGTTTTCCTCGGCAGCGAGGTCGGTACGTATGTTCTGTGTAGTCTGGGGGACCCAGACATGTGCCCATGGGGGGCGAGATAACGGCCTCGGACAATGTGATGGTGTAGTGATCCTGGATAGAGGACCTCGCAGTGGGCAGCTGGCCGACGTAGAACACAGGGCCGACTGCGCAAACATTCGCGCGCAGGCTGCCCGCGTAAGGTCGCGCGTAAGCGCCTTCTTTTCGACGTGGTGTGCCGCGTTGGCTTCACGCGAAAGCCTCCGCGTAGGATCACTATGTCGTGCGTGAGACCCCTTCCTTGCTTTCCGCAGTTCATGCGGACCTTCACCGAGGCAGTATGGACCTCACCCATGATCTGCATAAACATAAACTTTAGGAGGTCCGCGCAGATTTCTTGGGTCGGCGCTGGACCCCTCTCCCTGGCGCGTGGAGCGCGCGAGGGGCGGGATGTCCAGCGCGGGGTCAAGGAATCCGCGCGGACCTCTGACAGTTTGTGTGTTATGCAGTTTTTTGTTGTCCGATTCTTGGCACTCGGTCGGCCCCTCCTGGTGCTGGCATTCGGCCCCTCTCAGCGATGAATGGGCGAGATTGGGGGTCGGTGCATCACACCCTGAGCCTATCCCCGTCCCTGGTGGTTCTCGGGCCCTAACTGAGCTCTCAGGCGGCCGTTTGGGAGATGGCGTTGCCTCGAGGCAGTGGCGACCCCCCTTGGCATTGCCCCCCCCATGCGTCGCACGCCCTGCGCGCCCGCAGAGCCTCAAGAGCAACGTGAGGGGAGGGCATGGGCTCAGCGGGGACGACGGGTTCGAGGCTCGAGGTTCTCGGCCCTTCTCGTCGGTTCTCGGCGGCCTTCCAGCCTCGGGATGTTCTCCAGCAGATGCACCTCGCCGAGAGCGTTCCCGGATCGTCCCGAGCGGCCGCCGCAGCCCTGAGTTATGGCCCGAAAGCCACCGGGGACGGGGATAGGCTCATGGGAGGATACGTCCGCCCCCGATCGCCAATTCATCGCCGATAGGGTCCGGATAGCCCGTCCCCCCCAGGAACGCGCGATCCCTCTATCGAGAGCCGATCGCCGATCTATCAGCGAGGTATCGCTGATTCCGGCTCGATGCTTCCCCTCTTGAGCCATTCCCCTTCGCGTTTTCTCTCACAGTTTCTGGCCCGTTGCGACTGACCTCTGGCGCACGTCGACTGAAAAAGGTGCACAGTTCGGTCTTGTTTCGCTTCGCTACCAACGTCATACAGTCCCAGAAATTCAAGCACCACCTTCCTTTAATTCACATTCATGTCGTCCCATGGACTCAGATACCTCGTGATGCTTGTCAGCAGCGCGCTCAACATATGCAATGTGCCTAACGAAACATCCTCGAGCATGGGATTAGTAGTAGTAGTAGGCAGGACATCAGCTTTCGGTTCGTTCCCCCGTGCGCTAGCTGACTGGGGCTCGCTTAATACTTCCGCAGGGTGTCAGGGCGATCGCACCTCGAACAGTCCCAGCGTCACGACCCGTGCGGATGTGGCCCATGCCGTACAACCAGCGGTTTTGGCCGTATGGCGGAAGACGTCTGCCTTCCAGCATCCTCAGCCTAGCCGCCCGCCCGCCCGCCAGCCCTTGGGCACTCTGGTGTGGCGCCCTCGGCGGGGTTCGGCCGACGTCACAGCACGCTCGAGGCGACGACTCCCAAAGGCGCCGAGTGATCGTGAGATATCGGCGTCAGCCCAACATACTTATGCTATATGTGCGTCCCCCCCCCCAGAGGCGACGCGCGCATGGAGAAATCTTATAATGTATGCGTCGTGGCGGGCGCTTTCTGGCCACACCGTTCGGGAAACGATCTGCTGCAAGATGGGTCTACGGTATGTTCGGGGCGGACGCGCGCGCCTCCAAGGAGGATGTAATCTAGCACTTGTGTGTCTCTGTGCGTCCCAGGATGCCCCCGACGCGCCGGACTTTCGCTCCTGGTCGAAGCCCGTCTCGACCCGCCCTCCCGCACGGCCGTGCGGCGTGCAGCGCGCGAGCACGGCCTGCCACGAACACGAGGCAGCGCGCCACGCGGGGCGCCCACGTGGCTCCCGCCAGCGCTCTGCGCCCAGCGGGTGCTCGGAGGCCGGCCGCTTCCCCTCCTCAGCACGCAGTCGCCGGCCGCCCTCGGAGGCACCCTTGTAGCCGCGGCGGAGCCTGGCTCGGACGAGCGCCGAAAGAGGTGGCGTCTGGCGCCCCACACGATGCTGCTTCTCGAGCAGGAAAGGTCACAAGCATGGGCTGTCGTAGCTCCGAGCGGATTTCTTGGGCGGCGCTGGGACCCCCTGGCGGCGCCTCCGGCGCCGCTCCTGGCTCGCTCCACGCGCCGGGGAGGGGGGTCCAGCGCCGATCCAGGAAATCCGCGCGGACCTCCGACAGTTCACGTTCATTGATTTGTTTGGTCTCAACCTTTCGACCCTGCCGCTTGGACCACGTGATTTCTTGCTCAGGTGCGTCTAGACGACTCTACTGCGCGTCGTCCCTGTCATGTCCGAGGGCTCGTGCAGCTGGAGAAGAGTCTCGGTGACCCTCCGTAGCAGGTGCGATTCGACGGGGGCGCTTCTGAAATCTTATAGCGGAGAGCCCATGCGGTTCGCCACGGAGGAGAATCTGAGTCGCTTGCGAATCCGCGCGCCGACTAGATCATCCCGCAGTGGAGGGTGCACGGAGGCAGTGGTGCAGCACCCCCTGGCCCTGTGATCAAGGCCTGAGACTCCGAGGCGTTGGCAGAAGTCTTCACCCGAAGTGTTCAGCTGTGCGGGTTACGCAGATCTCTGCCTTGGGGAAAGGAGCCTAGCGGCGCTTGCTCGTGGCGTTTGCTTGCTCGTACTGGGAGGCTGGTTCTCTGCTTGCGTCTCGTTCTGCCACTAGCGATCTTCCTCGCGTGTGCGACCGAACTGCGTTGAGGATGGCGACGGGGAGAACCCTGAGGCAGCACCCGAGGGAGCGGAATCGCCTGTTCCCTCTCTCGCGTCTCCGCCTGCTTTGCGGTCGCTCACGCTCCTACGTTGCCTGCTGCCTATCCTCCTTCCCGTCTCGCAGCAGGCCGGCATGGTGAGGCACGTCAGAGGTTCACAGCAGTGCTGGACATTTCTCCTGGTGCTCCACAGCATGGATCGGCTAACCCAGACCCTCGACGCCGAGATTTTTCGCAACGTCGACCGCCAGAGGTCTCGACCCTTTCCCGGGGACCAGTTTCTCATCCCGAGTCGTACCTTAACGGCCCCGAGGCCCGCTAAAGGGCCCCAGAGGCCGAAAATCGTGAACCGTTCTTTCGTTTTGATTTTTTTTCACCACGCGAGGGGGGCTCTGGGAACGCGTGGAGCTCGGAGGCAGAGCGGGGGGGGGGGGGCGAGGCGCAGGCGGCGTGTTTTGCTTCGTTCCGTCTCGCGCTCTTGCAGCGGTCGCGGGTCCGCGCGCCGGCGCCCGCCCCCCGGCCGTTGCAGCTCAGAGCGCTGCTGCCCGCGGCATCGGCGCGCCGCGCGGAGCCTTCCTGCCGACGATCACCAGCCTCGAACTTATCCCTATCCCTAAGACTCGGGGGTGGACAGAACCCCCAACAGTGACACGTCGATTAGTGAATTGTCCGTTTTCCGTTCTCGAGAGGGCGCCGCGGCCGTTATTTTCCAGGCTTGCGCCCACCAGGTTTGGGCCTCAGGTCGTTTTCACTAAACCACGTTTTACTAAAGGGGGGTCTGTCCATCCCCGAAAGACTGACACGCTGAAAGGACAATCTTAGGGATACACCCTCAGAAACGGAGGAAATCCCTGAGATCGCCATCGTGATGAGGCGATGCCCAAGATAGGGATAGGGATGTGTTCCAGGCTGGTAAGACGACGTGGAGGGGCGGTGTTTCACGCCCCATCCTCCGCCTGCAGCTCTTCCGTGGCAAAGCTCGGCCCCGTCCCACCACAACCGGCTGCGGGGTTCACGGCCGGTGTGCACCAGGAGTGCCGACGGCGCGACGGCCCGAGGCGGGCGTGGCTCGCCGACGGCTTCTTGTTTTTTTTTTTCTTTCCTTTTTTTTTTTGTTCTCGCGTCGGCGCGACATCGGCAATTGGGCCGCCAGCGACGCGGCGGCCATACTTCGGGTATAGCTGGGGCCCGGGCAAGGGGAGTCGGACAGGGGGCAGGAGGAGGAGGAGGAGGAGGAGGAGGGAGGAGGAGGAGGAGGCATGAGGAGGAGGAGGAGGCAGGAGAGAGGAGGGACGGAGGGGAGGAGGAGGAGGAGGAGGAGGCAGGAGGAGGAGGAGGAGGAGGAGGAGGAGGAGGAGGCAGGAGGAGAGGGCATCTTGGGAGCCTCTGGGGGCACTCGTGGGGCCCGCGGCACAGATCAGCCCGCCCAGCGGGGGGGCGCGCCGAGTGCGCTTCTCCGCCCGCGCCAGCCCTCGCGCGCGAGACGCCCCGCGGGCAGCGGCGTTGCAACGGCGCGAGGCGGCGTGCCGCCGCCTCGCGCCGTCTTCTGCTGGGGCCCCGAAGCCCCAAACATGAACTGGAATCACGAAATCAGCTCTGCTGTAGGTGGTGTTTGTTTCGGGTGGCGGCAGTTCCTGGCAGTGGAATGGGGCGGGGGGGCGTCCCTCTGGCACACATCGCTAAGCCCGGCCCCACTAAACGATACCAGGCCCCACGGAACCCATGCCTGGCAACATCCGAATAAGGGGGTGCAAGGCAGGTAACAGCCAGCTGCAGTCTCTACGGGCCCGGCGGGAGCCCAGGGGCCTGCGCGCCGAGTGCTGCGCGCCGAGTGAAAGCCAGGGCCAGCCAGAGGCGAGCCCTTACAGGACTTCGTTGCCTTTGGCGGACGGCCCGAGGGCGGGCCAAGCGGAAGGATACACCGAATTAAAGACAGGACGGACCGGCCGAGCAAGGATCGATGGCAGAATGCTGAGTGGGTCCGAGGTGGCCGCGCCGACGACAAGTGTTCATCCTCTTTTTCCCTCTCGCGTCTCCCTCCCTCGTCCCCTCCCTCTCTCGCCCTGCCTCCTGCCCCTCGTCCTCCTCGCCGTCGTCAGCCTCTGCTCCCCCTCCTCGTCATCCTCCCCCTCCTGCTGATGCCCTCTCTCCATCCCCCTTTTTTTTCGTTAAGAAGCAACAGATCTCTCCATCCCTCTTCATCCTTCCTCACCCTCATAGCCCGGTGTCCACATCCCCGCCTCGCTCCCTGCCGCTCATTTCTTCGGAAGGTGGTGCTCTCTGTTTAACGCCGACCTGGCGCTGAGCATCGCAATGACGACGTGCTCCACGGTGCCCCCTTCTCCCTATTCCCGTGCGCTGCAGGAGGGGTAGGAGGAGGAGGGTTTCCCTGCAGGTCCCTGGAGGTTTCCAGAGATCTTCAGACGGAGAGGGGGGGGAGAAGGAGGGGGGGGGACAGGATGGGGAAGAGGATATGAAACGGGAAGGCTGCTGCTGCTGCTGAGGAGGAGGAGGAGGAGGAGGAGGAGGAGGAGGAGGAGGCAGGAGGAGGAGGAGGAGGCATGAGGAGGAGGAGGAGGAGGAGGAGGAGGAGGAGGAGGAGGAGGAGGCAGGAGGAGGAGGAGGAGGTGGAGGAGGAGGCGGAGGAGGAGGAGGAGGAGGAGCAGGCGGAGAGGAGGAGGAGGACATGTGATGATGATGATGATGATGATGATGATGATGATGATGATGATGATGATGATGATGATGATGGATGATGATGATGATGATGATGATGATGATGATGATGATGATGATGATGATGATGATGCTGCTGCTGCTGCTGATGATGATGATGATGATGATGATGATGACGACCGTGATGGGGGTGGTAAGCGTGATGACGATGACGATGGTGCTGATAAGGAGGGCGATTATGCTTATTATGTTGATGGTGAAGATGACAATTATGATGATGATGCTGCTGATAATGATGATGATGATGAGGATGCGGATGACGAGGATGATGATGATGGTGGTTATTATGAAGACGATGATTAGAATGATGATACTCTTGCCGATATTGGTGTCGATCATGATGATGATGTTAATGACGACGATTTTGATGAATATTTTGATGATGAGCGCGATGATGATGCTGATGATGATGGTGATGATTGTGAAGACGATGATGATGATGATGATGATGATGATGATGCTAATGCTGGTGGTGATGATGGTGGTCATGGTGATGATGCTGATGCTGATGATGATGCAGATTACGGTGTCGATGACGATGATGCCGATGATGATGATGATGATGAGGATGAGGCTGACGAGGATGATAATGAGGATGATTAGTTATATGATGATGCTGCTGCTGATGATGGTTATTATTGTGATGCTGCTGCTGCTGCTGATGATGATGATGACGCTGGTGTCGATGCTGATGCTGCTGATGGTGCTGATGACGATAATCATGATACTGGTGGTGATGACGATGATGATGCTGAATATGAAGATGAAGATTGCGATGACGCTGGTGGTTGTGATGTCGATGATACTGAATATGATGCCGATAATGGTGGTGATGAAGAAGAAGAGCAGGATTATGAGAACTAGGATATGAGGATGATGATGAGGATGCTGTCTCTTATGATGGTGATGCTGATGGTGGTGATTCTGATGAGGATGATGGTGGTGGTGTTGAGGATGAAACTGATGATGCTGGTGGCGACGATGACGATCATGATGGTGATGAGGACCAGGATGATGGTGGTGAGGGTCATGATGATGCCGATGGCGATTATGATGCTGATGATGCTGCTGATGATGATGCTTACTTTTATGATGATGCTGATAATTATGATTGTGCTGATGGTGATGACGCTTGTTTCGATGCTGATGCTGTTGATGATGCGGAACAAGATGAGGGTGTGGTGGTGATGGTGATGATGGTGACGCTGACGTTGATGATGAAGGTGGCGATGCTGCTGGTGTTTGTGATTCTGATGATGCGGATGATGACGATAACGACGATGACGAAGAAGAAGACGAGCATGATGATGAGGATGAGGATGATGAGGGCTGTGATGGGGATGCTGTTTCTAATTATGATGATGATGATGTTGCTGATAATGATGATGGTGATGATGACCATGGTGATGGAGATGACGACGATGACGATGTTAATGGTGATGCTGGGGATGGTCACGATGATGATACCGATGCCGATGATCATGATAATGATAATGAATAGCATGGTGATGCTAATGATGATTCTTTCGATGATGATGATGAAGATGACGATGATGCTGATGCTGATGCTGATGACGATGGTGATGATGATGCATGTGATGGTGATGGTGCTGTTGTCGATGTTGATGCTGCTGCTGATGATGCCAATTATTATCAGGATGGCGATGATGTAAAACATGATGATGATTATGAAGAGGATGATGGTAGTGATGATGGTGGTGAGGCTGATGATGATGATGACGATGACGATGACGATGACGATGATGTTGATGAGGAGTATGGTGGTGATGATCTTTGTTGTTGCTTTTGACCATGCTGTCGATGATCATTATCATGATGATGGTGAGGATGATAATGATGATGATGATGATGATGATGATGATGATGATGATGATGATGATGATGATGATGATGATGATGATGATGATTGTGATGATGATGGCGATGATGAGGCGTTTGCGATGGTGGCGTTTCTGATGATGATGCTGCTGCAGATGATGGTAATTGCGATGATGATTGCGATGATTGTGTTGATGGCTGTGATGATGATTCTGTTGTTACTGTTGTGAATTATGATGATGTGAATGACATTGATGATGATACTGATAATGCTGATAATGCTGATGCTGATGATGCTGATGATGCTGATGCTGATGATGCTGATGCTGATGTTGATGTTTATGATGATGCTGCTGCTGATGATGATGAGGATGACGATGGTGTGGTGGTGGTGATGATGACGACGACGACGGACGAGGAGGAGGAGGAGGAGGAGGACCCTGATGATGACGATGAAGATGATGTCGGGCCGTGCCCTGCCTCGACGAGCAGCAACTGGCATAAGCACATACACTTTCGGAGCTCCGCCCGGATTTCTTGGATCGGCGCTGGACTTCCAGGACGGCGCTGGAGGCGCCGCCCTGTCCCACGGGGCCAACCAAGCACCACCACCTCCTTCATCCCCTCCCCCTCCCAGGAAAGTGGCGAGGAAGAGGGGGGTGGATGAGGGAGGGGGGATGGAGGTGGTGGCGGTGGATGTTCTTTGGGCCCGCATGCTCTGCCCCTGCCCCGAGGAACAGAAAACGGCATAAGCATAAACTTTCGGAGCTCCGCTCGATTTCTGGGATTGGCGCCAGACCCCCCTCCCTGGCGCGCGGGACGCGCCAGGAGCGTGTTTCTTTATCGCTTGGGGCATCATGGGGATTACAGCCCCCGGCCCCCCCTCCCCCCCACCCCTATAACGTAACGCCCCTCCCCCCCCAGTGCGCTCCAGGCACTGCCGCCGTGCGCATCAGGATCTCCATCGGCGTCCGCATAGAAGTCCGCATGGGAGCCTGGTCCGCATTGGGGATCTCATGGGGGTCCGCATGGGGTGGAGGAGGAGGAGGAGGAGGAGGAGGAGGAGGCGGAGGTGGAGGTGCCAGAGGAGGGAGGAGGGAAGAACGCTGCATTCTATTATCAGCACTTCTCTGGCGTGGCGTTTAGCTGTCCGCAGCAGATCCTCACCTACATGCTTGTTCTACATGTCCTGCGCACGCAGGCACTGTGGTGTACACCAGCGCTGCGTGCACGCGGATGCTGTGGTGGAGACAGGCGCTGTCGTGTGCACAGGCGCTGCGATGCACGCAAGCATTGTGGTGTACACAGGCGCTGTGTTGCACATGGATGCTGCGTGTTACACATTCGCTGTGGTGTACACTGGCGCTTTGTTGCACTCAAGTGCTATGGTGTACAGGCGCTGCGTCGCACACGGCAGTTGCGGTCTACGCAGGCACTGTGGTGTACACGCGCGCTGTGGTGCACGCGAGCGTTGTGGTGTACACAGGCGCTGTGGTGTGCACAGGCGCTGTGGTGCACGCAAGCATTGTGGTGTACACAGGCGCTGTGTTGCACATGGCTGCTGCGGTGTTACACATTCGCTGTGGTGTACACCGGCGCTGTGGTGCACGCGAGCACTATGGTGTATACAGGCGCTGCGTCGCACACGGCTATTGCGGTGTACGCAGGGACTGTGGTGCACACGCGCGCTGTGGTTCAAGCGAGCATTGTGGTGTACACAGGCGCTGTGGGCAGGTCGCCACTTACATGCTGCTCGCGTCGTCGTCGTCGTCGCTCGTCGCTCGTTGCTCGTTGCTCGTCGCTTATCGTCGTCGTGCGCACGGGCGCGGCTGTGGTGCCAGAGCCACACGGCGGGGGGGGGCGTTTCATTATACCCCCCACCGCCCCCGCACCCCCAACCCCCTATAACGTCCAGTATCGCCAAAAATAAAGATACGCGCTCCAGGGGCGGCGCCGGGGCTGCCGCCAGGGTGGTCCAGCGCCGATCCACGAAATCCGAGCGGAGCTTCACATCCTTTTATGACAGCAGGGTTTTTGAACTTGGGCCGCTCTCCGAGTGTCTCGGGAGACCGGGGCCTCCGGGACTTCTGGAGCCGCGCATTGAAAAAATCAGATCGGCGGATGTCTGGGCCGCCTGCCTTGCCTTGCGCATGGGCAGACAGAAGCTTGTAGGTGAATCGGGACTTCAACTCAACTTCTACTAGAGTGCCCGAGATCCTCGCCGTATGGACCTAGCTGGTGCGCAGCAGGATGATGCTGCTGCTGATGGTGATGATGGTGATGATGATGATGAGGATGAGGATGATGATGATAATGATGATGATGATGATGATGATGATGATGATGATGATGCTGTCGTTGCGGTTGATGGTGGTGGTGATGACGATGCTGATGACGATGGTGAT
>CAUYUJ010021090.1:7500-15000 GCA_963575745.1 Prorocentrum cordatum | reverse complement strand
CCCCTGCGACCCGCGTAGCCGAAGTGTCGGGGCACGTTCGTGCCCCGCAGATGAGCCCAGATGCGCTGCGAGCGCACGGTCGTGCCCCCCGCGCGTCCCGCGCAACCAGAATGCTGGCACACGTTCGTGATCTTCCTCGGTCTGGGAGCGTCGCTGTCGTCGGGACGTTTCGGGTGCTGATCGCAAACGGCCCATCGAATTCTGCTTAGTGGTACGGCCCCCTGGCCTTTTGATTTCGCGTAGCAGGTGAGCCAGCTTTGGGACATCGGGGACTGAGGAGAGGAGCTTAGGGCAACTATCCCAAACCATCCACCGTCCAGATGGCTCATGGGATGCTAGGCCATGTGGGTACCCAGGCTGACAAACATGGCCTGGGGCATGGGGGGCAAGCTCGTCGCCCATGCACTGTTACTTGTTACCTGCGTTCTTGCAGCCGTTTAGGCCCCAGGCATGCCCAGCGGGGCGGCGAGACCTGGCAAGTGAGACTGGCCGCGCGTGGGTTCCTCGCTGTTTCGCCACAGCCCAGAGCGTCTGGGTGATGTGGCTGAATCTGGCAAGCTCGGCGTCAGCTCGGCTCGCCTTCAGCCGCCTGCTCGAGGACACTTTGCGGGGCACTCCGCGTTGGGGGTACTGGGACGTGGTTGTCCATCCAGTCGATTACAACCCTCCTGGCGCAGGGCCCGCCGTCGTGGCGGCGTCTGGCGTTGCGGCCCGCGCGTCCGAGAGCGCCTGTGCAGCCGGGGTGGAATTGGCGTCGGCCGCTTCGGCGGCCGGCGCCGCTTCGCGGCGGGTGTGCGGGTAGATCCTGAGCAGCGGCATTGTGGCACTGTCGCGGCGCGACAATTACCCACTGGGCGACCAGTTGGGGGAAGGCTTTTCAACGGGTGCTTCAAAACATCCGCCCCACCAGTGTATGGCAGCTTGATGTTGGGAGGCCTGCCGTGCGCTTTTCTGACGATTTCGAAGGCCATCGAATGGGGAGAAGGGCGAATGGTCAGCGAACTGTAGGTTGTGACGGGGCCTCGAGGTGGGCCCGACGGGGCAGCGAGATGGCCACGAGCCGATCGCTGTGTGACCGCTAGGAGGCGTTTGGGGTTGAGAGGAGGTGACGATCCACTTCGCGAGGATGGAGGGGGTGGAGGAGGAGGAGGAGGAGGAGGAGGAAGAGGAGGAGGAGGGGAGGGAGGGGGAGGGGGAGGGGGAGGGGGACAAGCTAGGTGCGCTCGCGTCATATCTTGCATCCTACCCCTCCCATCCCATCCCTTACCATGGCGTAGATCCCCTCTCTACTCGCACAGTCGGATGTCGAGCAGGGCAGTGATCCCGAAAGGGTACGCGATGCATTGTAGAGCACGGCATGGCATGGCGTAGACGAGCACCGCAAAGTGTAGTATCAACCCAGCATTGCATTGCATGCCGTGGCATGGCACGGGAAATGACGCCAGCGCTGCAGCGGGAACGCGAGTCGAAACGAGCGGAAGCGCGGAAATGAGGCCAGCGCTGCAGCGGGAGCGCGATTCGGAACGAGCGGAAGCACGGAAATGAGGCCAGCGCTGCAGCGGGAGCACGATTCGGAACGAGCGGGGCCCGAAAATGAGTCCGGCGCCTCAGCGAGAGCAGCATTTTGAAAAAATGCAGGCGAAAACCCAACTACGGGGAAACCTGTGTGTCAAAAACAGTACGCGGGGGGGGGGGTCGAGCACTTTCAAGCCGTCATCAGGGGAAGAGGGAGAGTAGTACTCATACTGAGTAATTGTGGAGGAGGAGGAGGAGGAGGAAGAGGAGGAGGAGGAGGAGGAGGAGGAGGAGGAGGAGGAGGAGGAGGAGGAGGAGGAGTCCGTAGCCATTTTGGCTCAAGTCCGTAGCGGTTTGCTCAGGACGAGAGTTTTCTTTGGCAAGGGGATCCGCGGCCCCACCTGCTCCACACCTCGTGATTGTATTGAGGTTTCATCCCTCACTGCCTTTGCGTACCTACGGCGTGTGTCGCACCCTCCGCGGGTGCGAGATGGCATTTTGGCAGCAGTCTTGTTGTTGTCCCAACAAACAGTGCAAGTTCAAGTACAACTATGAGTGGCGTGATCGATGCCTCCGCTGTGGCAAGGACAAAGGCGGCCCAGTCAGCGCGTGGTCCAGCCTCGCGGAGTCTGGGCTGGTGGCGTCTCCCCTTCCGTGCGTGCGCCCAAGCCGAAAGGACCTCCGCCCCTCACCGACGAGCAGGTCCGCGCCTATGCCGCCATGGACCCCGCTGCGTATGAGGCCGTTGCGGGCACGCTCACCCAGTCGGCGCGGGACCGCATCCTGCACCAGCGGGGCCTCCTCTCGGGTGATCCGCAGCTGGTGTCGAGGGCAGCACAGAAGGAAAGTGATGTGCTCACGGATCGGCTCGGCAAAGTGCAGAAGAAGTACGACAAGGCGCAGGAGAACCTGCACCGAGCCGTCCGCTGGGCAGCAGAAGTTGGTGCTGAGCTCGAGGAGCTCCAGCAGCAGCAGAAGGAGGCAGCCGCGCGCGGGGCAGCGGCCCTGGCGCGGGTGGGCGGCACGGCCGCCGCCGCGCCTGGCACGCCGCCTGGCCAGTGCGACGGGCTGCTCCAGCAGGCGCGGCTGCTCGGCGACGCCGAGCTCGAGGCCAAGCTCACGGAGGTGGCGGCGCAGCTGGCGACCGCCCAGCAGGAGCTGCAAGCGAAGGCCGCGCAGGCCCAGCACCCCCCCCCCCCTGTTGCGCCCGCTGGCACCGCCCCGTCTGGCGGTGCCCAGCCTGGCGCCGCCAGCGCGGGCCTCCCTTCGGGATGCGGCCTCGCGGCAGCAGGGGCAGCGGGTGCAGGGCAGCCTGCGCCGCCTACTGCAGCTCCTGTGGGTGGCGCTGACCCTGATGAGCGCGCCCGTGCATGGGCAAGCCGCGACGAGCAGAAGCTGCTCGAGGCCTGTGCCAGCGCAGTCGGCGACGACGATGACGTGGATCTCGACGAGGGCGCCAAGCGGGCCATCAAGCAGCGTGCCATCGAGCTGTTCGGCCAGGCGCTCAAGAAGATGCGCTCCACCTACTACGTCCCGCCGCAGTTGGGGTAGCCCGCAGTGCCGCCCGTTGACAGTTCCCACGGCGAATGTTACGAGCATGCCTGGGCTTGAGTTGCTCAGGCAGTCTGATGAATGGTATGATTGTGACTTGGCGCTTGTGCAAGAGCACAGGGTGCCGCAGCGCCAGCGTGACGCGCAGGAGCAGGCGTTGCGCAAGACAGGCTGGAAGGCAGCCATCAATCCTGCCGTCCGTGCTGGTGCCGCTGATGGCGCCTCAGACAGCCTAGCGGGCTTGTCTGGCGGCACCATGGTTGCCGCGCCTGTTCGCTATGGGCTCAGCCAGCTAGAGGGCCTCTCGCATTGCGTGTGCCCAGCCAGAGCCTCGCTGCTGCATCTGAGCCATGGTCCGAAAGGAGGTTTGCTGGCTGGTACCATGTACTTGCACGACTCTGAAGGCCTCAGTGAGAGGAATTGGCGCATCCTCTGCGACATGGGCCAGGCCGTCAAGAGCTCAGGTTTTCCCGTCATCCTCATTGCGGACTGGCAAGTTACGCCCGAGGAGCTCATGGAGAGTGGCTGGGTGGCAGGCATTGGTGGCGTCGTGGTGGCTCCCAAGCTGGGCGCGGTCAGGCCGTCGGAGCGCGTCATCGACTATTTCGTGATGTCGCCCTTCCTGGCGTCAGGAGCTCAGCTGACAGTCCTGGAGCACATCGCGATCAGCCCGCATCGTGCAGTTCAGGCTCGGCTTCAGGTTCCACGTCGACCCCCAGAAGTTCGCGTCGTTCAGCAGCCGCGAAAGTTTCCAGTTCAAGCTCCCATCGGCTGCTGCAGGCAGTTCGAGGAGCCCGACTGGGAGCAGCTTGCAGGCAACATGCGGCAGCCCGATGTCACTGTTGACACAGCCTGGGCTGCTTTCATCGAGGCTGCGGAAGCTAAATGGTTGAATGTGTTTGATGTGGAGCCTCGGCAGGCCGAATGCTATCGAGGACGTGGAGACACACCTCGGCTGAAGACTCTTCAACCTTCGCGGCCATGTTCGGTACCTTTTCCGCAGATCAACGCTGAAGCTACCTGGTGGCGAGGATTGGCACATGCGCTGCTGGACTACGGCAACCTGCAGGGCGGCTGGGATGCTGTGGCTCGTAGGCGCCGTCTCACTCGCCATTGCCGAGCCATGTCGTTGCCGCGCCAGTGCCAGCTAGCGGTTAATGTTGCTAGACTCGTCCTCCATAGCCCCCCTCTCACCACACCCCACCTGCTTGTTTTAAAAACGCTTGCGCAGCAGCAAGCTGAGTTCGCGGTTCGAGCCAGCCAGCGAGCCAAGCAGCGGGGGTGGGAGGGCTGGGTCCACACGCACAGCACTGAGCAGGGCGCATCTGCTCTTTTCAGTTCCCCCAAGGTGCCTACATGATGGTCGCCTGACGACACGACGGTCGATCACGTCCCTCTAGGCTCAGCCGAACAAATTGAGCAGCTCAGGGCTGACTGGGGGTCATGGTGGTGCGTCTCAGAGCCCCACCCTGCGCTTCCCTGGCCAGATCTCTCCCTCCTCGAGCCTCCTCCTCGTCCGTCTGTCCCTGAGCTGCTAGCAGTCCTCAAGAGCTACAAGCCCACCATGGGCCAAGGATCTGATTGTATAAACCCGCGGCATTTTTTTGCACCTGGGCCTCGAGGGCCTGGACACGCTTTGCGAGCTTTTGCATCTGATTGAGCTGAGGCTTGACTGGCCCACCGCGTGGGTCAAAGTTTTCTTATTGGCCAAGCGTCTGGGCGGCTTTAGGCCGATTGCTCTCTTGCCTGTGCTCGCGAGGGTCTTGTGTCGCTTACGAAAGTCCGAGATCCAGGATTGGCAGAGAAGAAATTTCAGAAGCTTTTCTTGGGGGACCCGCGGCAAGGCCGCAGATAAGTGCGTCTGGGTGCAGGCCGCGTGGGCCGAGTGGGCTCATGGCCAAGGGATGGCGTCGGGGACGGTGTTGGTTGACCTCAAAAAGGCCTTTGAGCTCATTCGGCACCACCACCTCGTGGCCGCCGCAGAGCGCACTGGGTTCCCGATGAGACTACTGTACCTCCTTATGAAGCTGTATCGTCAGCCGCGGATTTTAGACATGGGCATGTTTGTGTCGGAGCCCATTTTTTCGGAACAGAGTGTCCTGCCTGGCTGCGTGTTCGCAACAATGATGTTACAGCTCGTCTTGCTACAGCCCTTAGATGAGGTGCGCAAAGTTGCTCGTGCAGTTTCACTCTCTACAGTTGTCGATGATATAGGTCTGCAGCGTTTCGGTGAAGAGGAGCGCGCCCATGCAGATCTCACTGCAGCAGGCTGCGAGTTAGCCCGTCAGTTGGAAAAAGTTGACTCGTTGGTGGCGAAAGATAAGACGCGCTTCATGAGCAGTGTAGCCCCTCTCAGGACGTCTTTAGAGGCCAGCCTTACATGCTTGGGAGGGCAGCGCTCTCGCTCTGAGAGGGACTTGGGGGTTGACTTTGGGTCTGGGCGGAGGTTGGGTCGCGCGACTAAGCGAGAGCGTTTGGCTGCTGCCGTCGTCCGCTCGAGGCGTTTAAAGATTTTGCAAAACGCTAAACGTCGCCGACTCGTCGCTCGCATGGTCAAAGCTACCGTGGAAACCAGCGTTTCCTATGGCACTAGCGTCACTGGAACCAATGGGCAAGAGCTCCAGAGGCTTAGGCAGTTGGTAGGCAATCAGGGTCCCACCAGCTCCGCTTCCCTCACGCTCCGTCTCCTGCTCACCCCTGGAAGTCGGGTGGACCCTATTTTCAAGGCTTCCGCCGACCCGCTTTGCGCCATGTTGGCCGCGTGGAAGCAGCAGCGGGCCCCCCAGCACATAATAACTCAAGGAATTCGGCAGGCCCAGCGACGAGCTCGATCCAGCAAAGGCAGTCCGTGGCAATCTGTTGCGGGGCCCTTCACGGCCTACCTGGCCACGCTCGATCGGTTGGGAATTCTGGCCGACGGTTTTAGTTCTTGGACTTTCCCCTGGGGCCTCACTATACAGTCGGCCACCTTTTGCGTCCATGGGCTAAGGAAGCTCATCGACTTGGCCTGCGAGGCCTGGCAGTGGAAGCAAATCAGCACCACGCTTGACTGCCCCGAGCTCAAGTCAGGCGTCTTGCTCGAGCCAGTCCTCAGTCTGCTCGGTCGTGCTTCGCCGCTGTCGCCTGATGAAAAGGCCTATCTTCGGTCCGTCGTCATCGGTGCTCAGTGGACGCAGCAGCGCATGTTCGAGGCTAGATACGTGCAATCCCCGCTCTGCCGCATCTGTCACAGTTTCTCAGGCACGTTGTATCACCGTCATCTGTTGTGTGATGGGTTGGTCTCTGCTGGTTTGCAGCCCGCAGGCCCTCTCCGTCGTGTCCTGCCGCAGGAACCCACAGAGCTCGTGAATTTGCTTGGCAGCCGTGTGCTTCTTCCGTTCGACAGGTTCCCGCAGCGGCCAGAGCCCGCGCCAGAGCAGCTCTACCTTGGTGAGCGTAGCTTGCTCACTGGGGATTTGTTCGTAGACGGTTCCATGTCTGATCACGATGTGCCCAATGCTGTTGTCACGGGTTGGGCTGTCATTGCCATGCATCCTGATCCTCCTCCTCCGAGGGCGCTCGACGATTTTCGTGTTTCGGTTGTCTTCGGAGGCGGAGTCGAGGGCCCGATTCAGTGCATCGATCGCGCTGAGTTGGTGGCGGTTTTGAACACTCTCAGAGTTGCCATGCCACCAGTCACCATCCACACTGACAGTGATGTTGTTTTCTCTGGCGTTGTCAAGCGTGGGCGGGAGGCATGCTGTGCTTTGCTCTCTGCCCATGCCGACGTCTGGGAGCTCCTCTGGACAAAGCTGGAGGACTGGGGTGGGGTGGGGCCCGCTTCCGTCACGTTTGTCAAGGTTAAAGCCCACCCCACCCCAGAGCAGCGTCGCTCCATCGACCCGCGTCTTCTCGCGGGCAATCGATTTGCCGACGAGTGGGCGAAGAAGATAGCGAGTCTGGGGCGCTTAGATTTCGAGCTTCGTGATCGGTGTCGGAAGTTTTCGAGGCTTGTGCGCGCGGTGGGTGAGCAGGTAGGCAGGGCCGCTCCCCTCGCGGCCGCCGACACCGAGCGCCTCACGGCGTCCCAGATGAAGGCGGCTCGCGCCGCGCGGCGCCAGGCCAGCGAGCTGGCCGCCGCCGCCGCCGCCGCCGCCGCCCTCGCACCACCGAGCGCTCCCCCCCGTCGTGTGGTTCTCGCTGGGGGGCACGCTCTGAGAAGGTGGGTCAGCGAGGAGCGTGGCGACAATTCGGGCGGTGTTGTCTGTGTTAGGTGTGGGGCCATCTGCTCCACACGCGTTGTAAAGCTGGGCCAGGTCTGTGGGCGCCCCTCGGCTTGGGGCAAGAGGGTTCTCAGAGGCCTGGACCAGATGAAACTGTTGTTTCGGGGCCGCTGGATTTCGGTCCAGCTTGGTCCCCTTGTTCCTGAGAGCTCGGAGGTGATCTGATCTCGAG
>CAUYUJ010021090.1:0-2500 GCA_963575745.1 Prorocentrum cordatum | reverse complement strand
CGCGACGCGCGCGACCAGAATGACGGGGCACGGTCGTGCCGCGCCGCTTTGTCCAGCAGCTCCGCTCGCGCGCATTCGTGCCCCCGCGACCCTCATGCGCAAGACGGGTAAAACAAATAATCTCGTCGTCAAAATCCGCTGAGAACCAATGCCCCGACCAATTCCGGTGCACATCCTGACCCAATGTCCGTCCTGGATAGTTTCTGGTGGCCCCAAGGGCCCGACGGCGGCGCCAGCGGGGCAACGGCGGGCCCATATGGGTTCAGACTTGCGCCGTTTGCCGAAAAAACAAACCGGGCCCAGCTTGCAAGCAGAACAGCAAAGGACCCATTATGGGTTGCGCTTAGCCCCGTCTGCCCGGAGGACAACGGGTGACCAATTTTGGTTTCAGATTACCGCCGTCAGCGAGACGGTCAACAGCGGGCTCGGTTTCATTCTGGGTTCAGAGCAGCGCCGTCTGCAAGAAAAACACTGGCGGGCCCATGGCGGGCTCAGGTTAGCGCCGTCCGACGGAAGGACCACCGCGGGCCCGCTGTGAACTCAGATTAGCGCCGTCTGCCACGAGGGCGACGACGAACCCATTGTTGGGCCGGGTTATTGCAGCCTGCCAGAACGAGAACGACGGGCCCATTATGAGTTGAGCGCCGTCTTCACGATAGACAGCTACGGACCCGATTTGGGGTTCAGGTTAGCGCCGTCTAACGGAAAGACAATCGTTGATTTATTTGCGGATTCAGATTAGCGCCGTCTGACAGAAGGACAACAATGTGATCTGTTTTGGATTCAGATCAGCGCTGTCTGCCAGGATGACCAGAACGGATGCGTTGTGCGTTCAGATTGGCGCCGGCTGCTAAAGGACAATGCCGGCCCCATCATGGGGTCGGAATAGCGCTGTCTGCCAGAGAGACAACACTGGAGCCGCAATGGGATCATATTCGCGCCGTCTGCCGAAGGACAGCGACGGGCCCATTTCGGGCTCAGAACATCGCCGTCTGCCAGGAGAGCAACGCGGACCCATTATGGGTTCCGATTAGCGCCATCGGCCAGGAAGACGACAACGGACCCATTATGGGTGCAGAGTCGCGCCGTCTGCCAGACAGTCAACAAGGGGGCCGCTCTAGGTTCATACGGGCGCCGTTGAGAAGAGGGACAACAACGGGCCACTCACGGGTTCAGATCAGCGCCGTCTGCCACAGGAGCCACAACGGACCGCTGCTGGTTCGGATTGCCGCCGTCTGCCAGAAGGGCGTTAAAGGATTCTCTATGGGTTCTTCTTCGCGCCGTCTGCCAGATGGAGAACGACGGACCCATTGTGGGTTAGGATTAGCGCCTTCTGTCAGACGGACAGCGACGGGCTTCTTATGGGTTTGGAGTTGCGCCGTTTGCCAGGGGGACAACGACTGAGCCATCGTGGATTCGGATTCGCGCCGCCAGTCAGCCAGACGACCACGGACCGATTATGGTTTCAGGGTAGCGCCGTCCGACAGAAAAGGCAACAATGAGCCCGTTGTAGGTTCAGATGAGCGCCGTCAGTCAGAACGGGCCCAGTACGGGTGCAGGGTACCCCCGTCTGCCAGAAGAACAACGGCCCCGCGATAGGGGGTGAGTTCAGGCAAAGATCTGCCCAAGGGACAATAACGGACCCACGGAGGGCTCAGGTTGGCGCCGTCGGCGTCATGGTTTGGGGTTAGTGCCGTCAGTCGGGCGCGCAACAACGGGGCCATTTCGGGTTCAGAGTAGGTGGCGCCGTCAGCCGAAGGGCAGCACCGGGCCCATTGCGGGCTCAGGTTAGCGCCGTGCCCATCATGGGTGCGAAGTAGCACCGCAAGCCAGACGGAAACCAACGGACCCTTCGCGGGTTAAGTTTAGTGCCGCCTTCCATAAGAGCAACATTGGACCCGTCATGGTCTCCGATTAGCGCCGTCTCCCAGAAGGACAACAATGGGCCCATTATGGGTGCGCCGTCCGCCAGAAGGACAATATCAGACCCACTATGGGTTCTGCTTGGCGCCGTCAGCCCGAAGGACTACCTCGGGCCCTCGATGGGTTCAGACCAGCC
Source organism: Prorocentrum cordatum (assembly GCA_963575745.1). Classification (NCBI taxonomy): domain Eukaryota; class Dinophyceae; order Prorocentrales; family Prorocentraceae; genus Prorocentrum; species Prorocentrum cordatum. The sequence continues at coordinate 441 of CAUYUJ010021090.1, read as the reverse complement.
CCCGAGAGGTTCTCACTCGGGTGTTCGAGGGGGCCAAAGGCGAAATTGCGTCGTGGAATTCGCCGCCTCCCATGCGGCCACTAGGGCATGTCAGAGGCGCCGCCAGGGAGTTCCGCAGAGGAAATCCCAGCTCATTATCAGCAGCTCTGCGTCGCCGTCGCGTTGTTATCGCCGTTTCTTGGTTCTTACCGCGATCTCTTGGCCCCCTTCTCCGCCGCCTGCTCTCCGTCCTCGTCTCCACCCCGGCGCAGAGGGAGTAGCCGCGCGACGACCTTACGCTCTACAGGCACGGAAGAAACAAATTCAGAGGAGAAGGAAGGGGCACTTCCCTTCCCCCAAACCGGACCATCCCCCGAACGCCCCCAGCCCCCAAAAAATTTCCCCCCCTCAAGAGCCCCCCTTCGTCCGACCCCCCTCCCCCATCTCCTCCGAAAGCCCAAT
>CAUYUJ010021089.1:12500-144975 GCA_963575745.1 Prorocentrum cordatum | reverse complement strand
ACACGGCCCTGAGGAAGGGGTCGAGACCTTCAGGGGCCCACGTTGTCGGACAGGCAAGCGCTGGAGTTGCTTTCCTTAAACAAAAACTGTGTGTTCCCGCGCGTGACGGGCGCTCCCCCGCATTGCTATCATGCCACTCTTGTTCGATCTCCCTGGTCATTTGTTTGTTATCGTGTTTTCCACGCGTGATGGGCGCTCTCCACATTGCTACCATCCCACTCTGATTCGATCTCCCTTGTCCAGACCCCCCACGTAGTAAATTTCACAACGTGGTTGTGACATTCAGTGGGGACCAATGCCAAGAAACCCTGCTTGCCTCCAGGGTGCCCTGGTTTGCTTGGGTTTCGATGGTTTTGCACCGAAAAGCGTCACGCTGCCACACCACAGCAGTGCATGGACGTCCTGGGGTCTCAGAGTTGGGTTCCTTGCGGGAGGCTTCTTGTGGACTGGCCTCCACTGTAATGCGACGTCGGGGGCCTGGGGATCCCGCCGATGACCCGCCGCCGCCGCGCTGCGATGCGCGCGGCCCGAGGACAGGCTCGCGCTCGGGCGGAACGTGGAGAAGGGCGAGACTTGGCTCCGCGGGGCTCGGGGGCAGGCTGTCGTCAGGGGCGACGCCGGGGGGGGGAGGGGGGGGGAGGCTCAGCGGGGGACGCATCGACCCCCCATCTCACCGCCAACCAAACCACCCCAAACCCAACCAAGCCGAAGGCCCCGATCTGCCCTCCATATCCAGTGTGTGGAGGGGGGGTAGGGGAACATGGGAAAAAAAACATATGAACCCTGTATCCCCCCCCCAACCCGAAATTCGGGTCTTCGGGTTGGGTTGGGGTGGTCTGGTAGGTAATCACCATCGCCCGTTTATCCCCGCTGGGGGCCCGATAACCCAGAGCGCCCAGGACCGTGCGGAGTCATCATCGGGGGGCCTGCCGCCTAGGTATCGGTGATGCCTCGCCGATTCCACCTCGAAGTTCCCCCCCCCTCCCCCTCCCCTGAGCTGGTCTCCATCCCCTAACTCTGCCCTTCAGTCGAGGAGGAGGAGGAGGCCCCCTCTCTCCGATAATGGGGCATGCAAAAGCGATGTTGCGATGCCTGGGTGCCGTCGCGAAGCAGCCTCGGAACTCCGATCGTTGGCCGCTGGATATACGGGCGTGCCAACATTCATCAAACACCTAAGGGCAATCGTAGACGTTGGCCTCTTTGGCCCCTCTTGGGGGTTGTGCCCAACGGCGGATGATTCGATCCAGTCTTACTGCCATTGCCACATTTGTCACGACCTCTGTCGTCGTCACCTGAGTTTGGGGCCCTGAGCACGACGTGGCCCTGGCAGACTTCCTGCTCATTTCCACCTCCCGCCTCTTTCGAGATGGGGCGCCGCGCGCGGACGGCCAAAAGGCTTCCGCGCTGAGGGCGCTCAGTGTGTTTGCTTTGTTCTGTGCACGCAATGCGAGGCGCCGTGGTGGCCACTCTGCGAAACTCCCCTGTGGCCTCTTCGCAGGTTGCGTCCGTGAGGGGATCCGGGGGCATTCGCAGGCCATGGCTTTACTCAGGTCGACGCGCGAGCGTCGGCGGCAATGTCACAACTCTTCCCTTCCCCTTCCGATAGCACTTCTTCTAGGCGGCACCAGTGCAACATTCTAGAGCACCTGGTGCCTTCTGACCCGGCGAGAGGCTTATAGCAGGCGCAGTTCGCTCGAAACCTGTGGTTAATAGCTTTCGGATCTCGCCATGCCCGTCAAAAGCGCGGGGCCAGATTGATGCGAAGACGGTTCATTCAGCAATGTGTGTGCCTTCTTCTCCTCCGCCCCTCCTCGTCTCCTCCTCCTCTTGCTTTTCCTCCTCCTCCGCGTCGTTGGACTCGACGCTGTGTATCTGAATTGTTTGCGGCCGATCAACCAGGTCACGCGGGTGCCCAGACTGACAGGCAGTCAGGCGATGAGCACGGTGCCTTCCTGGCGCGACGGATGTACGCGGGGGCAAATTAGCGCAAGTACTTTGCCCAGCGTTTCGGAAAAAGAGTGGTCTAAATTTGCGCCCCGTGCTTAGGAAGAAGAGTGCGCGGGAGGAGAAAAATGGCAAGATGGTGGCCGCGGCGACCCATGCTCGCAACCAATATCATTGTAGAGGAGCGGCGGGAGGAAGGTAGTGTCCAGAGGGGGGGAAAGGACGTAGACCCTCCTGTTCCTCGTGGCCTCGTCTCTCTTTCTGCCTCGCTGCTCCTCGTGTCTCCACCTCTCCTTTTGCCTTGCCGTCGTCGTCATTTTTTTGTTTCCTCCTCGTCCTCTTCTTCTCCTCGTCCTCATCTTCTCCTCGTCGTCCTCCTCCTTCTCCGTTCCCCTCGACGAGGTTCGAGTACGCCCGCTTCCTGATGCGCTGCGGCCAGCGCCAGCTGGAGGCTGAGAAGGCCCGCGGTGCTTCACTCCGGCGGCCCGCCACAAGCCGCCGTGCAGCCCGACTGTCGGTTCCGTCACCGGCGTTCTGTTCCTGTTCGTCGTCGTCTACGTCGCTACGGTCCACGTGAGTTTGGGGACGGTAACGCTTCGGGCCGCGCGCTGACGGCCCTCCTTGGGTATACCCCGGCTGGCCTCAACAGGCCGCCGAGCAGTCCGCGATGGGCTCAAAGGGCCCCCCGAGTAGACCAGGGCGGTCTCAACACCTTCGCGCCGCCTCCCGCGGCGCTCCTGGGTCGCTTTGCGTCCTAGGTTTGAGGCGTCGAGACCGCCCCGGGTTCTTCGGGGGGCCTGTTGAGGCCAACGGGGATTCGGGGGGCCTGGTGAGGCCAGCGGGAACTACCTGGGGGGGCTGTTTGTGCGCAGTCCGAAGCCTTACAATTAGGCGATCAATTCTTGGTTCTGGGTGTCCTAAAAAGAGAGAAGCCGAGGATATTCAGTATAGTAACGGTGGGGGCGCCAGTCAAAGCGAATCTGGAATCATCATTGCCTGATTCCGGTGTCAGGGTTATGGCCACGCCAAAAAGGTATATGTCCAGTCTGTTTATCTCTCTCTCTCTCTCGCTCTCCGTTTCTCTCTGTCTGCCTTTTGCTCTCTCAGGGTGCAATGCAAGGAAGTAGTTATAAGTCGACTCCTGCGTCTGGAAACAACCGTTGCGCAGCAACAGGGGTTTTCTGAAGCCAGGCTGTGGAACTTCCGCACCCATTGACCCCGCTAGACGCCATCCTGCGTGTGGACCCCTGGCGGCGCCTCTGGCTGAGAAATCCGTTCTGGCGCGGTACTCCGATTTTGTTTTCCATTTTGTGATGTGCTACCTACCAGAGCATCCGCCAGCCGAGAGGCACGCGAGGTCCTGAGGAGTGCCTTTCTCCCGACGATCCAGTCCAACCCTATCCTTGGGGCTGTGAGGGGTCCCGGGCCGATGAGGGAGGCCTTTGGTGCGTCGAATGTGTTTCAGCGGTCGTGCCAATCTCAGTGCCCTCGCGGCGCTGTGGCCACCATGCGGCGGACACGGACGTGCGGGTTCACGCGCGCACGCCATGTTTTCATGGCGCGGCAGATGTCGAGGGACTGCCCCGAGACAGGCCTCCCTCTTGCACCTCCCTCTCTCGGGGCCACACTGGAGGGTGATGGGCTCATGGGGGGCGCATCGGCCCGCAATCGTCCAGTGATCGCCGGCAGGCGCCCGATAGCCCGCGCCCTGGACCGTGCAGTTCCACCATTGGGGACCTATTGCCGATGCATCGGCGAAGGAGAATCAGGAGGAGGCATCTTGGAAGAGGCGGAAGAGGAAATAGGAAGGGAAGCGCACTCTGTCCCTCTTTCTCTCTCTCTTTGTCTTTCTCTCTCTCTCTTTTTCCCTTTCTCTCCTTTTTTCTCCCTCTCTCCTCTCTCTCCTCTCAGGGAGGCATGCGAGCTCTCCCTTGCTCTCTCTATATCTCCTCTCCCTCTCGCTCTCACTCTCTGCTTCTTTCGCTGTGCTTCGTGCCTCCGTCGGTGCCCCCGGCGCCGAGGCCCTGCGGTACGCAGTCTCGCTGCGTCCTGTGTCGGAGGGCCCGAGTCTCCCGGAGGCGGCCCGCGCCAACGCCCCCCCGCCGTCGGCGGCGTCCAGGAGGGTGGTGATGGCGTGTCTTCGTCGTCGAAGGGGGAGGGCGGGGAGATTTCGTCGGCTCTTGGGGGGTTTCTCGCCTCGGGATGCTCTCCAGCAGCTGCGCTGCGTCGAGGGCCGCCGAGAGGGCTACAGTCGGGGCCCGGAAGCCGCCAGGCGTCGTCCGAAGAGAGGGGTGTTGACTGGGGGCTGCGTGACAGCTCAGGCTCCCCGATGTCATTGCCGCCCCTTCTTGCGGCACGTTCCCCGGCCCCACTCCGTCCGCGCACATGCCTCGGGCCACGATGCGACCCCCCCCCCTTCTTCCTGGCCCCCTCACTTTAGGGTTTAGGGTTTAGGTTTTTTCCGTCAGCGCCTGGAACACCCTTAATGTGGACCAACCCCCACCCATAAAATGGAGTGGGGATGGGGTAGTCTTGTTGTTGTGAGATCGTAAGTTGTCTCATATTCTGGCTACGGAGACAGCGCTCCTCACATTCCCACCCTGCGCCGGAAGGGCGGCTGTCCACCCACGGCTTTCTGTATTTGGGTTTAGGGTTTCAATGTTAATCTATATTTTTCCCCAAACAGCTTGCTGAACGGGGTGCTGTTGTTGTAGACGCTAACTCTGGCCGGGAGAATTCAAAGCAGAGACGTTCTCAAAAAATGTGGCGGTCCAGGCCGTTTCGCCTAAGACATTTTCGCATCTCTCGTTTCTGAGTTGTCTCGGATTGGGCGTTTCGCGTGAGACATCCTGCAAACTCTGAATTCTTTACGCTTCGCGTATCCCCACCAGCCCATCTCACAGCAGCAACTCTTGCGAAGCATGCCGACAGTCGTGTTTTTCAGGCGTGCGTCCGCGTGGGCCCGCATATCTCCCCTGTTCCTCCTTCCTCCCGCCTCCTTGTACATCCTCCTTGTGGGGGGAGCGGGAGAAGGACGAGGCGGAGGAGGAGGGAGAGAAAGCGCTCCTCGTGATTTGAGTCGTTTGGGGTTTCTCGTCCTGGTGTGAGTCGTTCGGGCCCTTCTTCCTGGTGTGTGTCGTTCGGGCTCTTCGTGGTGTGAGTCGTTCGGGCTCTTCGTCCTGGTGTGAGTCGTTCGGGCTTCTCGTGGTGTGAGTTGTTCGGGCCCCTCGTCCTGGTGTGAGTCGTTCGGGCCCCTCCTCCTGGTGTGACTCGTTCGGGCTCCTCGTAGTGTGAGTCGTTCGGGGCCCTCGTCGTGGTGTGAGTCGTTCGGGCTCCTCGTGGTGTGAGTCGGTCGGGCGCCTCGTCCTGGTGTGAGTCGTTCGGGCCCCTCCTTCTGGTGTGAGTCGTTCGGGCTCTTCGTGGTGTGAGTCGTTCGGGCCCCTCGTCCTGGTGTGAGTCGTTCGGGCTCCTCGTGGGGCCTCTTGGGAGCCTCTTGGGGGCCTCTTGGGGCCTCTTGGGCGCCTCTTGGGAGCCTCTTGGGGGCCTCTTGGGAGCCTCTTGGGGGCTCTGGGGGCCTCGTGGGAGCCTCTTGGGGGCCTGTTGGGAGCCTCTGGGGGCCTCTTGGGGGCCTCTTGGGAGTCTCTTGGAGGCCTCTTGGGAGCCTCCTGGGGCCTCTTGGGGGCTTCTTGCGACCTCCTCAGAAGCGCAAATGAGCGCTACCCCCTGAGAAGGACAAAGTGAGCCCAAAACCTTCGTAAAATCAATGATTTTGAGAAGAAGGAAGAATGATTTTGAGAAGAAGGAAGAGGAGCGCTGCCCCCTCAGAAGGCCAAAATGGGGCCAAAACCATAGTAAAATCAATGATTTTGGCTTCACAGAAGAGGAGAGGGTTTTTTCTGTATCCCCCCGACGGGGCCAGAATCCTCGTGAGGGTTGTCGTTTTTTGGCCCTCCCAGGAGTCGAAAAAGACCCCTCCAACGACCCGCGGAACTCCCTCTCCAGGCCCAGGGGGAGGGGGTAGGGGGAGGGGTAAACCCCTCCCCGAAGGGGAAGAAGGGGTGTTGGGGGGTTGAGGACAGAGAGAGCTCTCTAAACCACTCACGCCCAAAGGGCTGGTGGGATTCCCAGATGCCGCGCAAGAGATGGTCTGGCCCGTTTCGCCTCAGACATCCTCGAAACTCTGAGCTCCCAGATGCCGCGCGAGAGGTGGTCTGGCCGGAAGATGAAGACCGGTTCAACAGACGACCGGTTCAACAGGGACCGGTTCAACAGACGACCGGTTCGACAGACACCGGTTCAACAGACGACCAGTTCAGCAAGGACCGGTTCAACAAAGACCGGTTCAACAGGACCGGTTCCGCAGAACCGGTTCCACGGAACCGGTTCCACAGGACCGGTTTCGCAGGACCGGTACCACAGAAACGGTTCCACAAGCCCGGTTCCACAGGACTGCAGTTCCACAGGACCGGTTCCACAGGATGGGTTCCACAGAGGCGGTTCCCTCCTGCTTTTCTCTCTCATTACACTGCTGCTGCTGTTGCTGCTGCTGCTGCTCCTCCTCTTCTTCCTCCTCCTCCTCATCCATCCCTCTCTGCCCTCCCGCCCTCCCCCATCCCTCGTTGCCGCTACGTCCCCCCGCCCCACATCCCTCATCCCTCCCTACTTCCTCCTCCCCTCTCCTCCCTCATCCATCATCGAGGGCCACCCACCCGACCCGTCCTGCCCAACCCGACCCGACCCGTCCCGACCCGTCCCGCCCATAGGGTATTCGCGTGCCAACTCGATGGCGCATCATTATTTAATGTCTCGCCCGCCTGACACGACCCGAACCGCCCGTTAGGGTCCGCCCGCCCGACCCGACCCGTCCCGCCCGTCAGGGTCCGCCCGCCCGCCAGACCCGTCCCGCCCGTTCGGGTACTCGCGTGCCAACTCGATGGCGCACCATACTTTAATGTCTGCCCGACCCGACCCGACCGGCCCGTTAGGGTCCGCCCGCCGGACCCGTCCCGCCCGTTAGGGTACTCGCGTGCCAACTCGATGATGCATCATTATTTTATGTCCCGCCCGCTCGACCCGACCCGTCTCGCCCGTGAGGGTCCGCCCGCCCGACCACGACCCGTCCGCAGCCGTCCGCGGACCCGTCCCCCCGGTAGGGTGCTCGCGTGCCATTGCCAACTTTTTTTATTTTTTCGATGATGCATCATATTCAATTCCCGCCCACCCGACCCGATACCGACCCGCCCCCGTTAGGCGTCCGCCCGCCGACCCGTACCCGTCCCGCCCGTTGTTAGGGTCTGCACGCCCCGACCCGTCCCGCCCGTCTGGGTCCGTTCCTGCCCGCCTGACCCGTCCGCCCGGTCCAGGTGGTGACTCGCGTGCCAACTCGATGGCGCACCATACTTTAATGTCCGCCCGACCCGACCCGACCCGCCCGTCAGGGTCCGCCCGCCCGACCCGTCCCTCAGTGAGGGTACTCGCGTGCCAACTCGATGATGCACCATTATTTTATGTCCCGCACGCTCGACCCGACCCGTCCCGCCCGTGAGGGTCCGCCCGCCCGACTCGACCCGTCCGTTAGGGTCCGACGGCCGGACCCGTCCCGCCCGTTAGGGTACTCGCGTGCCAACTCGATGATGCATCATACTTTAATGTCCCGCCCGCCCGACCCGACCCGTCCCGCCCGTTAGGGTCCGCCCGCCCGACCCGTCCCGCCCGTTAGGGTACTCGCGTGCCAACTCGATGGCGCACCATACTTTAATGTCCGCCCGACCCGACCCGACCCGCCCGCCCGTGAGGGTCCACCCGCCCGACCCGACCCGTCCGCCCGCCCGCCGGACCCGTCCCGCCCGTGAGGGTATTCGCGTGCCAACTCGATGGTGCATCATACTTTAATGTCCCGCCCGCCCGACCCGACCCGACCCGCCCGTTAGGGTCCGCCCGCCCGACCCGACCCGTCCCGCCCGTTAGGGTCCGCCCGCTCGCCCGACCCGTCCCGCCCGTTAGGGCACTCGCGTGCCAACTCGATGGTGCATCATTCTTTAATGTCCCGCACGCCCGACCCGACCCGTCCCGCCCGTTAGGATCCGCCCGACCCGACCCGACCAGTCCCGCCCGTTAGGGTCCGCCCGCTCGCCGGACCCGTCCCCCCCGTTAGCGCATTCGTTCTTTAAGGATTTTCGATGTGCACCATTATTTTTCGATCCGCCCGCCCGACCCGACCCGTCCGCCCGTTACGGAGGAGGAGGAGGAGGAGGAGGAGGAGGAGGAGGATGAGAGGAGGAGGAGGAGGAGGAGGAGGAGGAAGAGGAGCAGGTAGAGGAGGAGGAGGGGAGGCCGTCGCCTGGAAAACGCCTGCGCCAAAACGGGCGTTGGGTGACTGTGACTGTTGTGGGCGGGCTTGCTTTGCTGGAGGTCCGAGGAGGAGGAGGAGGAGGAGGAGGAGGAGGAGGAGGAGGAGCGGGAGCGGGAGCAGGAGCAGGAGCAGGAGGAGCGCGAGGGAAGCCTACGGGAAGAGGACGGGGAGGATGAGCAGGAGAAAAAACACCGTCGTCGTCGTCTTCGTCGTCGTCGTCGTCGTCGTCCTTGTCGGAGTCGGCACCGTCGTCGTCTTCGTCGTCGTCCTCGTCCTCGTCCTCGTCCTCGTCCTCGTCGTCGTCGTCGTCGTCGTCGTCGTCGTCGTCGTCGTCGTCGTCTCCGTCGTCCTCGTCGTCGTGGTCGTCGTCGTCGTCCTCCTCGTCGGTGTCTTCGTCGTCTTCGTCGCCGTCGTCGCCGCCATCGTTGTTATCGTCGTCGTGGCAGAGACGGATCTGGGAAAGCGGTTCCGGGGAAGCGGTTTTGGGGAAACGGTGCACCGGGGAAACGGTCCAGGGGAACCGGCTGCGGGGAAACGGTTCTGGGGAACCGGCTCCGGGGAAACGGATCGGGGGAAACGGTTCCGGGCAAGCGTTCCCGGGGAAACGGAAGCGGGGAAACGGTCCCGGGGAAACGCTCCTCCGGGGAAGCGGTCCCCGGGGAAGAGGTCTCCGGGGAAACGGTTCTCCGGGGAAACGGTCCCGGGGAAGCGGTTCCGGGGAAACAGTTCCCGGGGAAACGGTTTCGTATCGGCCCGTTTCGCCTGAGACATCCTCCAAACTCTGAGCTCCCAGATGCCGCGCGAGAGGTGGTCCGGCGCGTTCCGCCTGAGACATCCTCGCAACTCTGAGCTCTGAGATGCCGTGCGCGAGGTGGGCTGGCGCGTTTCGCGTGAGACATCCTCGAATGTCTGAGCTCCCAGATGCCGCGCGAGTGGTGGTCTGGCCCGTTTCGCCTGAGATATCCTCCAAACTCTGAGCTCCCAGATGCCGCGCGAGAGGTGGTCTGGCGCGTTCCGCCTGAGATATCCTCGCAACTCTGACTTCGGAGATGCCGCGCGCGACGTGGTCCAACCCGTTTCGCCTGAGACATCCTCGCAACTCTGAGCTCTTTTTTAGTTTTTTTTATTTTTTTTTTTTTTTTTTTTTTATTTTTTGTTTTTTTCTTTTTTTGTTTTTTTTTCTTTCGTTTATTTTTTCTTTATTTTTTTTTTTTCGTTTTTGTTTTTTTTTTCTTTTTCTGTTTTTTCTCTTTTTATTAGCTCTGAGATGCCCTGCGCGAGGTGGTCCGGCCCGTCTCGCCTGAGACATCCTCGCAATTCTGAGCTTTGAGATGTCGTGCGCAAGGTGGTCCGGCCCGTTTCGCAAAAGACATCTCGCAATTCTGAGCTCCCAGATGCCGCGCAAGAGGTGGTCCGGCCTGGGGGCCCAGACGACCACATGTTACATATCTCCCCTGGGACCCCGGGATCTCCAGGAGGCCCCACGGAGCTTCAGGAGGCCGCAGGACGCCCAGGACAGGCCCCAGGGGTCCCCAGGAGATTCCCAGGAGGCACCCAGGAGTCAGAACATGTCAAGTTAATACACATCCGGTGTCGAGTGGTTGATTTTTCCTGCTCTTGTGCCCCCCCCAACAATTTTTGGGGGGCCCAGACGGCCACATGTTCGATATCCCCCCCAGGGCCTGGGCCCCAGGGAGCCCTAAGAGGCTTCAGGAAGCCTCAGGTGGGGTCCAGGAGGCCACAGGAGGCCCAAGAGGAAGCCCCAGGAGGTCCCCAGGAGGCCCCAGGAGGCCCCAGCAGGCCCCCGGAACTCGGAGCTCTGAGACGCCGCGCTCGAGGTGGTCCGGCCCGTTCCGCTTGTGATTTCCTCGCAGCACGTTTCGCCCGAGTCATCGTCGCAATTCTGGGGTCCGAGATGCCGCGCGCGAGGTGGTCCAACCCGTTACGCTGGAGATATCCTCGCAATTCTGGTCTTCGAGATGCCGTTCGGGATGAAGAGGAGGTGGAGGAGGAGGAGGAGGAGGAGGAGAAGGAGGAGGCGACAGCTTCTAGTGTACGAGAGAGTACGACACCCTCTAGCATTAGCTTCCTGAATAGGCATGCGTCACACACGTTTTCGTGTAAACATCTCATGTGCAAACATCATGTTATCATGTTCTAACATGCCATGCCAGCCCGCACTGGGCGGGCACGCCATCGACCTTGGAAACCGCAGGGGGTTTTAAAACATCCTGTTTGGGGATACTGCACTCTGGCTAGACTATTTTTCTTGGGGCGGTCGGATTCCAATATGCATTCTTCCTACGCGTCCAGCGTAGGACGCTCATTGCGTTTTACGTAGGCGAGACATGCCGAGGCCCTCATGCGCCACGAGTTGGCCACTGGGCCAACGTTGTCCATGGCCGCGTGTAAGGTTCACGGTTTCGCCCATGCCTGGGCGGGCCAGGCGGGCCCTGGTCTGATCCACTCGAGGTGGCGCTGAACGTGCCCGCACAGCTGGCTGCCAGCGTTTAGGGTTGGCGGTTTCGTCGCTGCCTGGGTGGGCCGAGTGGGCCTTGATTTCATCCACTGGGGATGGCGTTGGGTACCGCGGCGCAACCGAAGCTTCTCCAGCCCCCCATCGGTCAAAATTTGGGGTCGCACCCGTTCCTGCCTTGGCCAGGCGAGCCTTGATCTGATCCGCCGGAGGAGGTGTGTGGCCGAGTCCGGAGGATCACAGGGTGGAATGGGGTGGATGTCTCATCGCAAGTCCCTGGGGCTGTGTGCCTCCAACGGAGTGCCCTGGTCCCTGCGCGGCTGACAATTCACCGTGGCGTGCGCCCTGGTGCACCATGGGGGCCCAGCCTCCCAGAGAGCGCCCCACGTCAGGGGCGGCCAGGAGCGCCCTGGGTCTTGGGCAGCTGCCGATTCACCGTGGGCACCCGCGGAGCCGATTCCGGTCCTGCCTAATTCACCGTGCTGTTGGTCCGGGCGGCCCTGTGGGGCCCCTGGTGGCTTCGAAATCGCCACGGAACGTCCCTGGCGCGCCCAGGAGCGCCCTGGGCTGTGGGCGGCGGCCAGTCCACCGTGACGGGCGGCCGTCCGGGGGGGGACTCTGGCGCCTCTGGAAGGCTCTCGGCGAGGCGCAACTGCAGGAGAGCAACCCGAGCTCCCCCACCCCTCGCCCCACATGATTTTCATTGTTCAGGGATTACCGTCCAGAATTTAACGGACCTCCCGGGGACCTCCCAGGGCCCCACCTCCAGGGAACTCTTCCCGATAATTTCCCGATCATTATATGGATTTAATAAATCACAGCGAATTACCGGGAAGGCCCCCACCTCCAAGGGCCCCACCTCCCGGGACCTCCCAGGATTTTTTCCCTCTAATGCCTGGACGGTAATTCCCGTTAATTCGGGACCTCCTCCTCCTCCTCCTCCTCCTCCTCCTGCTCCTCCTCCTCTTCCTCCACTTCTTCCGAGCCCTCTTCTCGGGACCCTGGGGACCCCGAGGGCCCGACGAGAACCCCCTGGTGAGGGCCCTCCTCAACAGCTGGAGCAGGCGAGAGCTTCGAATGCCGGCCGAGCCCGTGCCTCCTCCCGTGCCTCCTCCCGTGCCTCCTCCCGTGGCTCCCCAGGGCTCCTGTAAGCCTTTGAGGTCCATGGGTGTGGTTTTCCTGTAGCCCCACCCCCTCTACGTGCAATATAGGAAAATAGGCAAACCACGTAAGACCGAGTATGACTGACGCCCATAATCATCGGTTGGAGCACGCGGGAATTACAGGGAAATTATAGGGAGTTATAGGGAAATTCAAGGGGAATTATTGGAATTAGGGAGTTATAGGGGAACTATGAGGAAATTGCAGGGAAGCTCAAACAGGGAATTATCGGTAACTCAAAACCCGATCCCCCTTCTTGTAACACAACGGGCGCGCTCAAACTATGAAGATGATGATCCTGCTGAAGATGCTGCTGATGATGATGATGATGATGATGATGATGATGATGATGATGATGATGATGATGATGATGGCAATGGTGATTATATTGATACCGACGTTGGTGATGCTGATGCTGCTGCTGCTGATGATGATGACGATGCTTTTGATGATGCTGATGATGCTGCTGTTGATGCTGCTGATGATGCTGCTGCTCCTGATGACGACGATGTCGATTCTGATGATGTTGATGATGATGTTGATGCTGATGATGATGCTGATGCTGATGATAATGCTGAGGACGATGGTGATGATGATGATGATGATGATGATGATGATGATGATGATGCCGATGACCATGACGACGGCGATGATGAAGCTGCTGATGATGCTGAAGGAGACGATAATGTTGATGATTATTCCTATCACTGTGCTGATGATGATGGTGACTAGGCTGGTGATGCCGATGATGTTGATGATGATGATGCCGATGGTGATGATGATGCTGATGATGTTGATGACGATGATGATGATGATGATGATGATGATGATGATGATGATGATGATGATGATGATGATGATGATGATGAGGGTGGTGGTGGTGGTGGTGGTGGTGATGATGATGATGATGATGATGATGATGATGATGATGATGATGATGATGATGATGATGATGATTATGATGATGATGATGATGATGATGATGATGATGATGATGATGATGATGATGATGATGATGATGATGATGATGGTGATGGTCGTTCTCTGAACTTTAATCCAGAAGCATAATGAGAGCCGCCAAATGGTGTCCGCCCGCTCAGGAGCTAGCGATGTATCTGCACCGTCGCCTTTCCTCTCGAGGTGCGGCCAGAAGGGGCAGGCCTCTCTTCGATCGGCTCTCTGCTGGCCGGGATTGCTTGGGGCCTTCCCGCGTCTCGTCGCAGGTGCATGCAGTTCGCGGGTTTCGAGCTGGACGGCGTCGACCACGCCGTGCGCGCCTCGCGCGAGCGGACCTGGCGGTGAAAGGCCGCCTTGACAGAGCTCTTGGCCGAGCGTCGGTGCAGCGGCGACTTTAGGGAGATCCTCACTGGCCGCCTGACCTGGGTAATGCTGATCCAGCATTGCTCCCTGTCCGTGCTGTCGGCCGTCTACGCCCCCGCGCGCAGTGGAAGAGGGCGGCTCGTGGAGCTGCGGCCGGCGGCGCGGCAGGAGCTGACGATCGTCATGGGCCTGTTCCCGCTGCTGGTCGTAGGGTATGGTTGCCGCCGGCGACGCCTCGCACTCGGGGTTCGGGGTGCAAGAGACGGGGGTCAATGCAAACGGGGGTCAGTCAGAGCGCCAGATCTTGCAGGACCCTGCAGAGTCAGGCTTGCACCGGCCCTTTCTTGGGTGCAGGATCTTGCAGGATTCTGCAGGGCCTGACTGGGCTGGGTTTGGATTGACCCGGGTCGGCACATCCCCGAGGGGCGCGGGTCCTGCTGGCGTCGCTGCAAGCCCTCCGAGGCCGCCGCCTTCGGCCGCGTCTCCAGGCGCTGGCGGCGCCCGCGCGGCGTGGCCCGCGGCTGGGCGAGACCGCGCGTTCCTCGCCGAGGGCGCCGTGGACACCGCGGCCGCTGGCCCCGCGCCGCTAGCATTGTGTCGTGCCTGTCCCTCTACAGGAGGAATATTCAAACATGGTGCAAGAATGGTTTGGTGGCGATTTTCGACAATTTGGGACGATTGTCGCATATGTTCTGGCAATTTTCTATTGTTCCCTCAAAATCCGCTTGTAGGAGGACATGCCCGACCTGACGCTAGCAGCTGTCGCAGCCGCTGGCGGCGAGTCCGAATCGGCCGCCCAGATCGACGAGATGGGCTCCGCCGCCGGCCTGCTGCGGGCGCGCGCGGTCGCGGACTCGTTCGACTCGGTGGGGCCCGACTTCATGCAACCAGGCCGCTGGCAGGTGGTCCAGAGCTTTCAATGAAGGGCCGATGCTAACATCCTCCGTCTCGAGAGACTGGCTTTGTTTTCGGCTCGTGGCCATCTGCTCCGTGGTCGAACTGCTTTCGGTCGACGGCTTTTCATTTTCGTCGACAATCTCGGGCTGGCTCTCGCTGTCTGCAAAGGGCGCTCTGGGGCCGTCCAGGTCCCAGACGTGCTCCGAGAGATCTTCGCCGTGCCCCTGGCGCGCGTGGTCTGGCCCTCGGCCCGACAGGCCCCCTCAGAGCGCAGCCCTCTGGGCTGTCCCTCGTGAGATCACTTCTTTTTAGAAAAAGCGCGGGCAAGCCAGACGTTGTGGGCACCGCTGCTGGCGCCGTAGCCGCCGCTGCCGACGCGGGCGCTCTGCCAGCCATTCCGCCGTTTGCTGCCATCAGCGAGAGGGGCCCGACGCGACTCTTGCGGTAGTGCTGGGTCCCTGCGCGTGGCGGGCGTTGCCGACGAGGCACCCCAGCGCGGTGCAAGTGGCCGCGCGTCAACGCTGCCTGCCGCTGCCGCCGTCGCCCCTCGCCCTCCCGACCATGCGTGACCTGAGCTATTTGGAGGGCCGGTCGGTGGCGCCAGTGACGTACAAAGACTACTGCCGCTGGACCCTGGGTTTCTTCCAGTGGGCGTCGTCGGTTCGCCTGGACTGGGGCAGCTACGAGCAACTGGAAGTCTGCCTGGTCCCCTTCCTGGGCGAGCTGTTCTTCGGGGACTTCGCCGGCGACGACGCCGGCACGCTGGTCGCAGCGGTGGAGTTTGTTTTGTCCAGAGCTGAGCCGTTTGGGAGCGGGCGCGCTACCGCGCGCGTCTCTCGCTCTCCAGGGCAGGGGCAAGATCGCCACCCGGAAGAGCCGCATGCTCGCGCAGTGGGCGCTGCTGCGCGCGATTATGTTTGTCTTCCGCACTGGGGCTTGGTAGGGCACGCAGTTGCCGCCCTGATCTCCTTCGTAGTAGCGTACTTTCGGCCAGGCGAATGCGATTCGCTCGCGTCGCTCCAGCTGGTCGCCCCCGTCGAGGCGGCCGGAGGGGCCGCGAGCGTCTGGGGCCTGCTGCTGGCTCTGGTGCAGATGGGGGCCCCGAGTTAGACGAACGCTTGGCGACGCGGTGCTCTTGGAGTCGGCGCCGTTCCTGTGCCCCTGCCTGCAGGTCTTCAAGGCCCGCGCCCGAGTTCCGACAGGCCGCATCTGGGCTCTCCCATGGGGCGACCTGTCCGTCCGACTGGCGGAGGCCGCGGCGGAGCTTCAGCTCTGGGGCCTGGGGGCCACGGCGCGCGGGCTTCGCCGCGGAGGTGCGTCTCGCGACCTCCCTCGCCAGCGCCGGGCGCAGCTGGGAGTGAAGCTGCGTGGGCGCTGGGCCTCGGACTCGACGCTGAAGCGCCGCGCCAAACATGCGCGCGCGGTCTCAGAGTTGGCCCGGGCGCCCCCGCAGATGGTGGAGCACGAGGACCGCGCCTCGGAGAGGCTCGCCGCCGCGTTCGCTGGCGCGGCCGTGCCCCTGCCGCCTCCCGCCGCGAGGCGCGGCCAGCAGGCCCCGGCGAGTCGCCGCTGAGTGACCGCCTTGTTGTGGCCCGCCTGCGCTTGTTGCTCCGTGCTGTGATGTCCGCCGCCAGTCACAATCGCAAACGGGTCCTTCTCGAGTTTTTTGCCGGTTCCCAGGGGCGCAGCCGAAGGGTGAAACATTCGGGGTGCGGGGTGATTGCCGCTGATTTCGTTTCTCCTCCGTGGTTCGGTCTGGGCCGCCCGGCCATCCCGCGGAGCCTTTTCGGTTTGGTTTCTTCGGGGGTCATCCAGGCCGTCTGCCTGGGAACGCCCCGCAACATTTGGTCGCAGGCTGGCACCGGCCCCCAGGCAACAGCTGGTGCAGGCTTCGCTCTCCCGATGCGAGGGGCCTCCCAGGCTTGGAAGGCCAACTTCTCGTTTCTATAAGAATCGCTCGGGCTTGCGTGCGTCCAGGAATCCCCGCTTTCCTGGAGAAGCCGGCCTCTTCTTTCCGTTGGTCCTCTTTTCCTCTCGTCAGACTCGCCCCCCCCCCTTCGCCCCCCCTCCTTCTGTCCCAGAGCCTGGTCCTTGATTGCGAAGGCCTTGCGGCCGGTGCTGCTGACCTTGAAGGGGGACGACGACGACGACGACGACGACGACGACGACGACGACGACGACGACGACGACGACGACGACGACGACGACGACGACGACGCTGACGTGGGTCAGAGTCCTCAGGGACTCTGTTGGGGATCTCTTCGGAGCGCTGTGGGAGGCCTCTGGGGGAGCCTTTTGGGGGCCTCTTGGGGCTTCCTGGGGGTCTCCTGGGGGCCTCCTGGAGCCTCTTCGGGGACTCTTGGGCGCCTCTTGGGGCCTCCTGGGAGCCTCTCTGGGCGTCGGGGTCGACATGTCCGTTTGGTTCCCCTGTCAGGGCTCCCTCTTGGAACCCTCTTCGGGGGCCTCTTGGGCCGTCTTGCAAGCGTCTTGGGCTTCGGGCCCTTTTTCTTTGGTCCGTGTCGGGACCCTCTTGAGGGCCTCTTGGGGCGATCGTTGGAGCCTCTTGGCCCGTTTTGTAGCGTCGGAAAGCTGAAAAGGCGAGAGCATCCGAATCTCTGACACAACTGTAAGAACATGATTGATTTTTGCGTTTTGAGGCTCTTTTTGGAGTGCTCTTCGAGGCCTCTTGGGACGTCTTCCAGCCCTCTTGGGCCGTCTGGAGGCCGTAAAGGTCTTGGACCGATCATTCGACGACTCGGGGTCCTCGGGCCACGTCGGCACTCTTGGGGCACCTTCGGCTCGTCTTGAGTTTTTTTTTGGGCCCGGGCCTACCCCCCCGGGACCCTCCCCCCTGGCGGGGAAGGGATCCGAGGGAAGGAACTCCCATTTCCACTCGATGCCGACGTCGCTCAATTTCGTTTTGGCTGGCGCGCTTGAGGAGGAGGGCCCAGGACAAGGGGAGGGCGGCGACGGGCCCAGGAAAAGAGAGGAAGCGGCGACGGCGACGGCAACGATGACGACGACGACGACGTCGACGAAGACGAGTCAAACGGAACAGCCTCTTTCCACACGCCGACAGGGTCGGCGGATTTTTGTGTATTTGGGACCCGTTGGAGGAAACGGACCCAGGTCCAAGCGTAGTCTAGCGGTTTCAAGATCAGATTGTTCAAATTATGTAATGCTCGCGGCGGTCTTTGCGCGCACTCGGACAGTGAACCCAAGTTGCGCAGAGAGCACCCGGCGGATGGCCTGAACTTCCGCCTCGGCTATAATGAGTTGCGTTTCGGGCTTCCACTTAGCCCGCCTCCATCATGTGATTATGATATGGTGCCAGTTTGGCAACATAGAAAAACAGTTTTGACGGCCTTCGGCCAGAAGCCTTCCTGGGAAATGGGCTGGTCCCTCTCCCTCCGCTCCTGGTCGGTGGTGGTGTCCTCCTGCTCCCTCCCCTCCTCCGCTGCCGGCCGATCCTCGGCACGACCCGGTCCGTCGTGGTGTGCAGTTGCTTTTCTCGCGAACACGACATCGAAATTTGGCTTGTGTGATGCGCTGCATGATGATGCTGCTGCTGCTGGTGATGATAATGATGCTGGTGCCGATGCTGGTGCTGATGATGAGGATTATCTCGGTGATCGGGATGAGGATGATGCTACTGCTGATGATGATGCCAGTGACAATGCGGATTAATAGTCCTGGTGCCGATGTTGATGGCGATGGTGATGGTGAGAGGAGGAGTTGCAGTTGAAATGCGAGGAGCATGACGAGGACGAAACCACCAGGAGTCAGCGAAGGAACAGGCGGTGTACGGTAGGCAATAAAGGAGGGACGATGAGAATAGCAAGAAGGGGACGAATCATAGTAATGCTGAAATTTTTGAAGATCATAATGGTGATCGATGCTGTTGATGTTGCTGCTGCTGATGATGATGATGATGATGATGATGATGATGATGATGATGATGATGATGATGATGATGATGATGCGGAGGATGATGATGAGGAGGAGGTACAGGAAGACTATGGGGAGGATGGTAAGTCCAAGTTGAAGCTGAACGATGATGATGATGATGATGATGATGATGATGATGATGATGATGATGATGATGATGATGATGCTAATGCTGATGCTGATGCTGATGCTGATGCTGATGCTGATGCTGATGCTGATGCTGCTGCTGCTGCTGCTGCTGATGATGATGATGATGATGATGATGATGATGATGATGATGATGATGATGATGATGTATGATGCTGGATCGACATGGTGCCGACGATGCTGCTTATGATGATGCTGATGCTGCTGATAATGACGATCCTGCTGATGATGATGGTGATGATGACGACGACGATGGTGATCATGATGGTGATCATGATGATGGACATGATGATGGTGCTGATTATGACGATGATGGTCATGATGATGCTGGTGACGGTGATTATTATGATGATGCTGATGCTGAAGCTGACGCTATTGATGATGCTGATGCCGATGCTGCTGCTGATGATGCTCATGGTGCTGATGCTGGTGCTGCTGATGATGGTGATGTCTATTATGATGATGTTGATGATGGTGCTCATGATGATGATGGTCATGCTGATGATGATCATGCTGTTGATAATGCTGCTGATGATGTTGATGATCATGCTGCTGCTGATTATGATAGTGGTGGTGCTGATGCTGATGATGATGGTGCTGGTCATGTTAATCGTGATGATGTACGAGTCAGCTTTGATGAGCGAAGGAGGGAGGGACATATCGAGGAGTAAGTGGATGACATTGGACCAAGAAAAGGGAGTAACAGGAAGTTGGAGGAGGAGTTTGGATTAGGGGAGGAGTAGCTGGCCCAGGGTATGCATCCTCCACACCCCTTTGCCAGGCCACGTTCTTGGCAATGCTGCTGCAGAACCACGACCAGCCGAGCGCCCTGGGTTCATCTCAGGAGTCGCCGCCGCTCCGCGTTCGAGAGTCGCGACGGAGAGAGGAGCACGGGGGGGAACTGCTCGACGTGGGCATCCCAGTAGGTGCATGTTGTACTCCTGCCGCGTCTCGCTGAGGAACTCTGTGTGTGAGTGTGATGGTGTGGGGGCGAGTCCGCGTAGACGACGGGAGCGGCCGCGAGGACGACGACAACAGCGACGGCTTCAGTGATGTCCAGTGGCAGATAGACCATATATTGATTGATTCCATAGTCTGGGGGAGAATTGTAGATGCAGGGATGATGCATTCTATGAACATGGGGAGCAATCGCGACACCGTGGCTGTTGTTATGGGGACGCGTGGCTAGACACCACGCAGCAACAATCCCAAAGACATCAATGCTGATTGGTCTCAGCTCGAGGTTCCTGCGCACGACGTGCCGTAAGCGAAGGACCCAGCTTGCAGGTGGCGAATTCTTTGACACGCGCAAATGCATGCGCGGAGGGGTGGGGTAACATGCCTCTGGCGCGCGCGCGGGGCTCGCAGTCCCGACGCTCGCACGCGTCCTCCCCGCCCATCTCTGCATTCCCCTAGTTCGGCGGCTCCGCCGAAGGCCCCAGTGGCGACGCTTGCATCACGGTCCCGCTCAATTTTTTCGGCACACCTCTCACACGATCCGTGGCCCCATATGATGCACCACCAAGTGCCCCATTGGCTGTGCCCGCACGCGTCCACGTTCCATGCTGGCACTCCCTTTACACGCCTTGTGGTCTCATGAGATCCACCGAAGGCGGTACC
Source organism: Prorocentrum cordatum (assembly GCA_963575745.1). Classification (NCBI taxonomy): domain Eukaryota; class Dinophyceae; order Prorocentrales; family Prorocentraceae; genus Prorocentrum; species Prorocentrum cordatum. The sequence continues at coordinate 125,110 of CAUYUJ010021089.1, read as the reverse complement.
CACCTCGCGATACTCACCACTGCATATGGTTGGGCCCTTAGTCCGGATATTTTTTGCCCCAGCCATTCTGTGGTGTTGGTTTCTCGTTTTGAAGGGACAGCACCCCGCGTTCCTTCGTTTCATCTCCCCCTCTTCCCTCTTCCCACCCGTGCTTCTGCCATGCCTATGACCTCATCTCATCACCATCTTGCGTAGCCCTCCGGCGCCCAGCCCCATTTTGGCGCACCCCTCACACGGTTCGTGGCCCCATAGGTAGATGAGCCGAAGGTTTTAGTGGCAGACATGATGACGCCGCCGCCCCATTTTGGCGCACCCCTTGCACGGTTCGTGGCCCCATTAGGAGCTTACCGAAGGCTCCCGTGGCAGGGTTCGCATGAGGGCGCCGCCCCATTTTGGCGCACCACTCACGGTTCGTGGGCACACGGGGATCTCCACCAAACGCGGAACTGCAACATGGTATTCACAATTGCGTACGTTGGGGTAGTTCGCAATGTTTGTGTGTGTGTGTCTGTCTGTTGTGTTGTGTTGTTGTATATACATGTGCGTATACCTGTATGCATGTACATGTATAGATATGTGTGGCTACACTTATATAAACATACACATATATCTGTGTATGTATAGCTGTATAGACAGACCTATAGGACATACTGTATATGTACACACGTACACGTAGTTGTCTGTGTATATGTAAATATACGCATATACATATGCAGATGTACACGTGATTGTGCACGCCGATGTAGCTATATATGTACATGTGTATGTATAAGTATATGGTAATGCACATGAATGTGTGAATGTATATGGACTTGCATATGTATATATGCAAATGTATATGCATACGTGGATGCATACGCACATTTGTTATGACATCACTTACCTGTAGGTTCATGTGTATGTATATATGGATATGCACGTGTATGTGTATGCGTGTATGAAGGCGCATATATGTACGTATACGCATGTGTATATGTGTACGCGAATGCATGTGCCTATGTTCGCGTTCATGCTTCTTGCAATCTAATGTACAGGGGAACGTGTACACGTATATTCATCAGTCTATGCATATGTATTTGTATACGTATATATATATATATATATGTGTGCATGATGTGGATGCATCTGTATATGCATAGTAAGTTGCAGATGTCTCTTTGCATCCATATACATAGGTGAAACTATGTATGTACATGTTTGGGCATGTGTATGTGTCGAGGTATGCGTTCATATGTTTTGCATTTGCATGTGTATATGCACATGTTTAGGTTTACGTACATGCATATGTATATGTGTGTGTATAGATCTATACATATTTACATGTATGTGCACGGTATGTATACGCATGGTCATGTACATGTATAGGTACATGTATCTGTGTTTGAGGTGTATATGTAGTTGTTCTTGTTATGTATATGTGTATGTAACTGTGTAGGTTCATGTATGTAAATGTGTTTGTGCTTGTGGTTGTGGTTGTGTATGTGTATGTGTATAAGTATGGGCTTGTAATATGTGTGTGTATTCGTATACGTCTACAGTTTTTATGTATAGTGGTATGTGTATATGTAGTCGTACGTGTTCTTGTATATGTCGAATTTTATATGTTTGCATGGCTGTGTGCATGTATGCATGCATGTATGCATGCGTACGGCTATGTATATATATATATATATAGATGTGTGTGTGTAAATGCATGTGTATCGGTATATGTACATGCCAATGTGAATGTATATATATATATATGAGATGTATACGTACATGGGCATGTATATGTACATATAATTGCACATGCTTATGTGTCTCTACACGCATACATGTATATATCTATATATACAAGTGGCACGTGTGTGCCCAGGCTCATACAACAAGCTGAAGGGGCGTTTGAAGCAGGAGTGACATGCAACAGCGAAGTCGCACTCGAGCGCAAGTGGGGTTGCCACACTTTGCGATGTGTGTACCAGGGCCCCCCAGGAAGCCTCAGGAGGCCCGACTGGGATACCAGAAGAGGCTCCAGGAGGCCCCAGGATTGTGAGTGTTGTGTGTGTGTGTGTGTGTGTGTGATGTGTGCTTTGTGTGGTGCGTGTTTTTTGTGTGTTGTCGGTGTTGTGTGTGTGTGTGTATATTTGTATAGTCTGATTGGTTGTAGACTGCAGGTTAAGTGGGAGGGGGTGTGTGCTCAGGTAGCCATTTTGGTTCCGTAGCGTTCGGCTCTGGCCGACGCGCGGGTGTTCCAGGGGGCCGCGGGGCGGCCATAACCACAGCCGTACTAGTCCGCGGACTAGGTAGCGCGCCTGTGGTGCCATGGCTGTGGGCTTCCTGGGGGCGCACCTGATGATCTTGGTTACGGGCGGCGCTCTCACGGTCCAAGGGGCACTTGGCTGGCTGCCGTTCGGGCGCGGGGGACAGGAGGTCCCAGCGCCGACGCCGCCAGCCCTGCCCGGGCCGACAGCGCAGCCGGCAGGCGGTGGGGGGCGAGGCAAGGGGCGAGGACCGCCCGCCAAGCCCGCGCCTGCAGGGGGAAAGGGGCGAGGGCCGCAGGCCAAGCCCCCGGGGACGCCGGGCGTCCCACCGCCGCCGCGGTCAGGGTCGACTACAACGACCACGACCGCGGGCATCGGGCGCGTAGGCGAGGGCGAGCCCACATGCAGCCCAGCTACGCCGGCATACGGAGGTAACAACGAGCCCACGGGCGCGCCTGGGCAGCCGTCCGCCCCGGGAAACCGGACGGGCGATGGTGAGCCTGACCTGCCGCGTGGGCTGGACGGGTCTTGGGGGTGGAGTGGTTGGGTCCCGCACCTGCCCCATTGGTGGGCTGGCCGGAACGTACCCCCACCGCCGCCGCCGCCACCTACCCCGCCCCCGGAGGCGGGGCCGGGTCCCGGTTGGGGCTTCGCAGACTGGGTCTTCGAGTTCGTGGGCTACGGAGCGTGGGTAAGCTCCCCCGACCACCCGGGCACGATCCGCACGAGCGGCGGATGGATTGGATCCGCCGTCGACCGCCTGGGCGTTAAGATGCTTGGGTACTGGTGGGAGACCGCGGTCCTATGCTTTGCCCTAGGCATCTTCACGTTCGTGTTGGGTGCCCTGGCCTTCATCATCAACACCGCAGCCCAGCCTATGCTGTGGGCTGCCGGGGGACTCCGCTGGGCGTGGTACCAGATTACCCGGTGCTGCCAGCGACGCGGAGGCGATGGGCCCGGCGCCCATCTTCCCCCACCCCCCCCGACCCCCTTGCTGGTGCGCTGGCGCGGGCCGGGCTTGGGCGGCGTGGTGGAGACGGAGTTCTACACAAAGGGGGTCCGCGGCCGAGGGACCAATCGGGCGTACAACCACGTGCTTCTGCGTAAGCACGGGCAGGTGGCCCGCATCAGCTGCAACTTCGCGGACCGGTACCGACTGGATCGCCACGGGCTCAACATCAAGATCGGGCAGGTCCTGGGGTGCACCAGTCGCAAGTGGCGGCTGAACCTCGAGGAGACAGGGAATGTGCATCTATGTCGTGCCGTCGAGTGCGCCTCCTGTCCAGTGGCGCATCCCATGCACGTCGACCAGTACGCGGCCATTGACCGCACACAGATCGTGGACTTGGCTGAGCACGGAAGGGCCACGGCCTGCCGGGCAGTCGGCGTGGGACTCTGGAAGGTATTCGGGGTCGTCAAGTGGCTGCTTTGCTCACCCTGGTCGGTTCTCGGATGGCTGTGCCGGGGCCGGCCGGAACCCCGCTACATCACCGACGCCACGGGCTATCGCCGCCTGGACATCGATTCGGAGAGCGAGGTGGAGGCGGAGGAGCGCCCCTGCCAAGCCGCACAAGTTGGGGTGCAGCTCGCGGGTGGCGCACGCCCCCTCCAGCCGGAGGCGTGCGGCGACCGAGGGATGCAGGAGGCTACTGTCCTGCCACAGGAGGACGCGGAGGTGTCGGATGTTCCCCGGCCGGGGCATTGTCTCAATGCACAGGTGCACCTCTGCGCCCACCATGCGCAGAAGTATCGGTCTACCCTGATCGGCCGCAAGTGCAGCCTCCCCACTTGTCTCCGCATGGCGAAGGGTAGCTGCGGGGGGTCCCCGATGTGCGGGGAACATCTCCGACGGGACGAGGGTCACACCGTGCGCGTCGAAGCGACGGTCCAACCTGGGATTCTCGGGGGCCTGCGCCGCCGCATGCGGGCGCGGGCTCCAAGCCCCGCCAGGGCGCGCGATTGGACCGCGCACGCTGCCGATGGGGTTGGCATAGCGCCCGGGCCGGTCTACCCCCCGCCTCTACCTCCCCCCGCTGCACCGCCACCGCCCGCCGTGGCCCCATCTGTCGATGTGGAGCCCACGGGGGCGCAGGCCCTTGCCTCTGGGCCGCAGCCGCGTCGCACGCGCTCCGCGGAAGCAAGGGCCAGCGGACGCTCACGGTCTGCCGACCGCGGAGCCCCGGGCGATCGGATCGCCCATCACGGGTGGCTTCAGGAGCCCCTACTCGTGAAGGTCTGCCCGATACTTCCGGGCGACCCTCGGGGAGCCGAGGAGGCGTACGGCGCGCCCCCGGCGAGTCCTTGGTTTATTCTATTGGGAGAATGCGAGGGGCTCGACATACGGGGCACTGGCGGGGACGCCCGACTTATCATCGGGACTAGCCTCGAGGGCGTCAGGGTGGAGGTCCCAGCCAGCGAGGTCGTACGGCACCCCCCTCCGCTGGAGGACGGGCGCTACCCGATAGATTGGATCAATCGGCTGCTGTACGAGGTCCCCCAAGGGGCTCGGGAAGTGGGGTTGCGTGTCATCGCCCACCACATCCCGCGGGATCTGCTGGCGATGTTACGCCAGGAGCAGTGGGACGGTGTGGACGTGGAAAGCGCGAGCGGCTGGAGGCGGCGCTACCTGACGAACACGGAGCGCCAGCAGCTGCAGCACGACCCGGTGCGCACACTCGGCCACCATCGGCGGGGCGGCGCGCAGGGGGCGCAGCCTGCGCCCGGGATGGAGGGCTTACCCCGTCCAGCCCCCGTGGCGGCACCGTCGCGCTTAGCGGCGGCCGCCGCCGGCGTGGGCGAGGATGCTGAGGAGCCCGACCCACTCGAAATGTTCATGGATTCCTTGCGAGCCGAGGATCTCAAAGGACGGGGGGGCCAAGCGGCGGCCCTCAGTGCATTAGGTATGGCCGCGGACCTGCTCGGGGTTCCGCTTGATCAGGCGGAGCGGCAGCTGCGGCGGAGGGTCGCGCAGGTGGCAGCGGCGGGCCCACTGGGGTCCGACCTAGAGCGCGCCCTCGCGGATTTGGAGGATGCGCAGCTGGAAGCGCGCGCGCGGGAGCGTGCTGCGGCCGCCGACAAGGTTCCCCTGCAGGGCAGCCTCTCACGTGAGGGGTCGCGGAGTCGCTCGGCGCGGGGACGGGATCCCAGCCCGAAGCAGGGACCCCGACGCGAGCTCTTCGGTGCCATGCCCCCCATCCAACCCACGGGCCCACGACGGGGCTTGCTGGGTGATCGGGACCTGCTGGCGCGCGATGGACGCGGGGGGGCCGCTCGTGGGGCCAATCCGCTCCTCGACGGGGCCTCGGTCCTTGGCCACCTCACTGGCCAGGGGGCGGCCTGGGTGGGGAGCGAGCTGGGGGTCCAGACGACGCCGGGGCGGCGGGCGCCCTGGGCGGGCTTACAGCCGAGGCCGAAGCCCAGATCATCGAGCGCCTGGATCGTCAGAACCGCCTCACCGAACGCCACGTCCTCGCCGCCGAGCGGCAGGCGCGGGCCACTGAGGGCGACAAGAAGGCCCGGGGCACCAGGGCAGGGATCGGTCGGGACGAGGAACTTGATCTTTACATAGCCCGGGGATGCAACACCTTCGTGGTTGAGGCCTGCGAGGGGATCACGGGGAAGGACTTGTTCGACTCTCTCAAGCGCATGTGTGCGCACTCCACGAGCACGCTCAAGACGATCGGGTTTCCCTGCCTGGTTACTAACCGTGTGGCACACGGCTACGCGGCGCTCGCCTTCGGGACGGGCCCTCACGACCTGGCGGTGGACGACTGCGTCCCCGCGCGTGACGAGGACTTCGATGGCTATCGGCTCCCTGTGGACGACAAGCTGGAGCCCCGCCAACGGCCCGCCACCCACATGGCGACTTGGTTCAAGAGGGCCCGGTGCGAGATCCAGATGTTCGAGTCCATCATAGGGGTCGCACACGGGGCGGAGCGTCGGCGATCGTTAGGGTTCTTGGAGGCGGCCTTCGAGAGGGACCCCTCGGAGTTCCCAGACCATTGGGTCAAGGATCTGTGGGAAGAGCTCCGAAGCACCTGGGTCGAGGAGTTACGGGAGCTGAGGCGTCGGCTCTGCCGAGAGCTCGACACCGAGAACCCGAGGAGGGAGGACATCAAGTACATCCTACTCAAGCCGGAGAACGGCTACGATTTGCCCCGAACGTTCGACCTCGGGGACCCGAACGCCTACTACCAGCAGGTGGTCGTGCCCCGGCGCAAGGCCGCACTCACGCGCCTCCTCAATGGGCAGCTGAACGCCCACCTCACGAAGCGACCGCCCGAAGCGGGAGGGAGCGAGGAAATAGGCGATCCCCGGCCCACGGCGCAGGGGGATGACAGGCCCAAGGCGGGGGCTGGGCCCCAGCCGAAGGCGGGGCCCAAGGCGGGCACCGGGGCCCCAGCGGGGACAGCCCCCAAGAGGGCGTACCCAGCGGGCAAGGAACTGACACGCCCGGAGCGGACGCGATCCGTGGCGCATGCGCCCCGCAATAAGGACAACGTCCCTATCTGCTGGGGGGCCACCGCGCACATGGGCGGCTCGCGGAAGGCTTGCGATTGCCCTAACTCCCATGGCCCCATCAAGTCAACGCGCGGATTGGACTACACGGTAGTCATGCAGCTCACGAGGCGCGGGGGGCTCCTTGGGACGCCCCGGATCGATCCCAAGCAGGTGGATGGGATGATTGCGCAGCTGCGCTCGCAAGCCAAGGCAGCCGAGGCCGAGAAGGTTGGCGAGGACACTTCACCACCTGCTGCCCCTGACTCCCAGAGGGAAAAGGGCCGTGGCCGTGGCAGCGGCTCGCGAGCAGCGGGCGACCCGGGCCCGGGGCAGGCCCCGGACGACTACACCGCGCTCCAGCTTACCGCGATGGAGTCTGACCTCCGGGAAGCGGTTAAGGGCCCCGACTTCGGATGGCTCGAAGACCACGACCGCCCGCGCGCGGCGGCCACTTGGGACGCCCAGCCCGCGGGTGATGGGCCGGTGCTTCGCCTCAAACTCATGCAGGAGCTCGAATCCGAGGGCATCTTCGCGCCTCTAAAGGGGGCCAGCGAGTACTTGCAGAGCCACGTGCGCGGGCGCGTCTTGGGGGCGCGCCTGCGCGGGGAGCGGCTCACTCTGGAGCGAGCCCTCGAGGAAGCCGTGGACCGAGGCCATCGGGGTCTCAGCAGCGAGGCAGCCGACCTGCATGAGGCGCTCAGCTGCGCCGCAGGATGCGTCACCGAGGGCGGGGCTGAGGTTGGCCCGGTTGCGTGGGACACCGACGGGCTGATAGGCCGCGGGTCCTATACCTTCTGGGACGGGGACACCCGCATCCAGTGGGACTTCATCGACTATCGGGACCGCCTCGGCCCTACAGAGGAGATGGGCCAGGCGATGGGCCTGGAGGTGGGCGACACCGAGGAGCGGCAGTGCCTGCTACTGCACGTAGCTGCGGGGGTGCTCCTGCTACGCGCGGGCGAGGGCACAGGCGAGCCCAGCCCGGACGCGGTGCAGCAGTTGGCCGCGACGTATCGCCATGCACTATGGGAGGAGGCCCATGAGGCCCTGCGTGCCCTGGGCGACTCCCCACCGTGGATCACGGCCTGGAGGCCGATGTCCGCTCCTACGTCCACGATGCGGTGCACCCGCACCACGACAAGGACTATCGCTGCCTGGCAGCATGCCCCGTCGCCGACCTCGACGCCGTCACGCTCCAGGTGCACCGTGTCAACGGCAGTGGGCGCCTATGCGTGGACCACCTAATGGGAACGGGCGTCGGCGCGGAGGATCACGTAATTCCGCTCCTGATCTGGCGCGGCCATATGCGCGCCTTGCGCCCACGCTCCCACGCGGTGGCGGCGGCCCTAGGCCAGCGCTGGGGGCACGCAGGACGCCTGTCCCGCGAGATCGTAAGTGTCGGCTGGCGCGAGATGCTCGATGAAGGCCCGGACGTTGAACCCACCGTCCCGGGCAAGAGCGCACCCTGCACCCACTGCAAGGCAGCGGAAGGTCGGGCGGGCCGCGCAGTGGGACGCGCACCAGCCTCGTTCGGGGAACATCCAGCCGACGTCCAGGCACGCCTCCTGGAGGCGAACGCGATGCCAATTCGACACGACCCCGCGTTCGCGTACGGTTTGATCGCCCAGGAGGTGTACGCCGGTTTGGGAAATTGGTCGGCCGCGCTTCGCGCCGAGGGCATCCGGGTGCTGGAGCCGATCGAATATTACGACGACCCCCTCCGAGAATCCGGCCCACGGCCGGATCATGACACCCTCGACCCAGCGGTTCGCGCACGCCTACAGGAGGCCGCACGGACCCCCATGGGCCCCGACGTGGCCAACGTTTGGTGCTGGGGTACCCCGTGTGGCTTGTACACCGACCTCGGGCTCATGACCCAGCCGGGCGGGACCCCGCAGGGCACCCGCACGTGGGAGCACCCCGAGGGGGATGGCTCCAAAGAGTTCGAGCGCGTGGGTAACAGCCACACACAGTTTACGTGCGACACCTGCCGCATCCTACACGACGCCGGCAAGGAGTTTCTCATCGAGTCCTCCTGCCCCTCGGGCCGCTACCCCAAGATTTGGGACCAGGCCCCGATGCACGAGCTGCGTCGAGCGACGGGGGCCATGATCGTCCCGATCACATGTGCGCCTGGGGTAAGGCCCCGTCCGACGCGCCAGAGAGCCGCTATCGCTAGGGCAGCTGGTGGCTCGTCAGCCCCCGGCTGTATCTGCACGCTCTGTTGTTGGCGCGACGTTGCCCCCGTGACCACCACCACGTCGAGCTGAAGGATCACGTGCCGGGCTCGGGCATTAAGCGCACCAAGGAGGCGCAGGTTTGGGCCCCCCGCTTTGCGCCGCGTGGGCAAAGGTGTTGAAAGGGGCCTATCACCGCTGGTCGGTGAGCCAACTGCGTCGGCAGTTGGCGCCTATATGGGAGGATGGCCCGGGGGCGTCCCCCAAATTCGCCCGGGCGGAGGCGCCCGGGCGCCTGCAGGGCGTCGACTTCACTGGAATCGAGCGCCTCGCCCTCATTATTTTTTTTTTTTTTTTTTTTTTTATTTTTGGTATTTTTTTTTTTTTTTGTTTTTTTTTTTTTGTTCCTTTAGGTTTTTTTTATTTTTGCTTTTTTTTTTTTTTTGCTTTTTCTTTTTCTTTTTTTTTTTTGGTGCTTTCTTTTTGTTTTTTGTTTTTTTTTCCCCACCGTTTTTTGTTGCTTGCAGTTTTTTTTTTTTTTTTTGTTTTTTTTTTTTTTGTTCTGTGCTTTTTTTTTTCGTTCTTTGCAGTCTCAGGGGACGGCTCAAAATGCGGTAGGCTTAGCCCAGCCATGCACCGAGCATTAGCGGGGCTTCCTAAGCCCCCATTGGGCAAGGCACAGGGGGAGGTGAGTGCGGGCAAGACTCGACCCCCTTGCGAGGATCCGGCCAGAGATATCGCGGAGGACCTCGACGGGTGCAGCCCGGCGGAGCTGGCCACGGTCTACCTGACCTTCTGCAGGGAGCACCCTGAGTATGACCCCGAAGCCATGCGGACCCTGGTAGGGCTGGGGGATCAGCTCCTCCAGCGGACGGGGTCCCTGAAGGAAGCGGCCGCGCTGCTTAGGCGCGCGCGCCACGAGCGCCTAGGCAACCCCCTTCGGGGCGTCCTGGGGGACAAGGTGCGACGGTGTTTAAGCCGAGAGCACTTCGAGTACGTCCGGGAGCTAGCGGAAGGGGGAGCCTACGCGCGGCGGGGCGCGCCGCGGAGGCGCGAGCGAGCCCAACCGTACCCCAGCGTGCGAGCCCACATCGACGAGGCCTACCAGAAGGTATGGGCGGATGTGACCTGGGGGATCGTCCTGGTGGCTTCCCAGGCGGCAGAGGGTTTTCTGACGGAGCTGGTGGAAGCCCCCCTGGGGAGGGTGCCGAAGCAGCTTCCGGACAGGACCTTATCGTCCGAAGGGCGTATGATCCACGCGATGCTCTCGGCCAACGCCGCCACACACAAGCGCGACCACCCGCCTGCCGTCCAGCCGCGCCATCGGCAAGTGGCGAGGACGGCGGTACCTGGAGGATCGGAAGCTGGGCAAAGACGGGCCTTGGATGGCTCCCGCGAGCTTTCTTGGGTAATGCTCTCCCGAGGACCCGAAAGCTCAACTTGGGCTATGCCCGCATGCCATCAATCTAGTACATGCCTGTGCACATGCTTTGCTGGCGAATCGCGCACTGCGCTGATCGCGATAGGTCCTCATGCGGCCAATCGCGTACCATTGCTGTGAATTGTGTTGAGTTGCATGCATTTGCATCAAAATTTCTTACCATCGCCCGATCGCAGCCTGTTGCAATCGTCCTGCGTTGCGTTGCATGGCGTTGCGCACATCATGACCGCGCTCCCGTCATCGAATTAGACTCGCAAATGCACCACGTTAACATACAAATCACACATGCAACACCTATATAACAAAACTTTCGGGGTGCATGGTAGATGCGTCGCATGCCCCGCATCCCAGCGGATTTTCGTCAGCATGGGGTCAGGAGAGCGCTTCGGCTCGAGATGTCCGGGAAATTCTGGCACGACCGCATTCCCACCCCAACAGAACCCGAGGGGTCCAGCGATGGGTCCTCGCTGACAGAACGAGAAGGTTCTGATGCTCCAGAGGACGGCATGTTCCCTGCAAATGCATGTCGTCGCCGTCGCCGTCGTCCTCGCTTCCCTCCTTGTCCTCTTCCTCCTCTTATGACGGTATTGCTGCATGTGCACCCTCTATAGAGGTGGCCCCGGGAGCCCTTGAGGGGCCCTTTCCTGTCGCCACGGCCGCGCGCGCGCTTCGTTAATGACGCAAGCTCGGGCAGCGCGTCATTTCTCTCATGCGCGGCCCCACAGTCAGCGGACGGGGCCGCGCATGCGAGAAATGACGCACTGAGGCACGCAGCGGGCACAGCTGCTCGAGGTGCTTCAGCATGGGTCAAGGTAAAAGCTGTGAGAAAAATGCCTTGGGAATGGGGTCGCCAATGGGGTCGAGAGCTTCCGGAGCCCATGTCACGAGCAAATTTGGTCAGGAGTTTCCGGAGCCCATGCCACCAGCCCTGTAGGCGTGGGTGGTTTAGGGCGTTTCCTCTTCCACCCCTCCTTCTTCCCCTTCGGGGAAGGTTTTACCCCTCCCCCTGCCCTGGACCTGGACAGGGTCCAAAACGGCCTCGGCGAGGAAGCCAAAATCATTGGTTTTACTAGGGTTGTGGCCCCATGTTGGCCTCCTGAGGAGGAGGGCCCTAAGTCAAGCTCCCCATTTTGTTTGATCGATCTCCTCCAAGATGGCCCCAAGAAGCGCCCAGGAGGCCCCAAGAGGTCCCAAGATGGCCCCGAGATGGCCCCAAGAGGCCCCCAAGAGGCCCCCAGGAGGTCCACAAAAGGATCCCAAGCGGCCCAAAGAGGCCCCCCCGAGGCACCCAAGACCCCAAAGAGCCCCCAAGGATCGCCAAGAGACACCCAGGACGTCCCAAGAGGCCACCAAGAATCGCCCAAGAGATACCCCAACAGGCTCCGAGAGGTATCCAAGAGACCTCTGGCCCTTGTGCTTGCCCTCCTCCTCCTCCTCCTCCTCCTCCTCCTCCTCCTGTTCCTCCTTCCTCCTCCTACTCCTTCTCTTCCTCCTCCTCCTCCTCCTCCTCCTCCTCCTCCGCCTCCTCCTCATCCTATTCATCCTCCTTCTTCCCACTCCCTCATCCATCCGTCCATCCACCTCCTCCTTCTCCTCCTCACTCCTTTGCACTTCCCTGATCACCTCAACTCGCCTGGACATCGTTTCTGGATGGGCTAGTGGGGATACGCGAAGCGCCTAAAATTTCGGAAGATTCTGCGTGCTTTGGTGGGGGCGTCGGTTAAGTAACGTGCCCTGGAGGCGTCAAACACTGGGGGACTCCTCATCTGAAGAGGGCGACGGCGATATCATGGCCGATCCACATTCAAAGTCCTGGCTTCCAGACCGTGGATTCCTTGTTCAAGGTTCCCTAGGCCCCCCCGTCGCCATGCCACGCCCCGAGCTGGCTCCGAGCAGGGCGCGCGCGCGCCCCTTGCGCCCGACACGCGGGCGCCATCATGGTTGATCAGTGCGCCCGCCTGCTCGACCCCCCCGGCCCCGGCGAGCGAGAGCGGGGAGGAGGAGGAGGAGGAGGAGGAGGAGGAGGAGGAGGAGGAGGAGGAGGAGGAGGAGGAGAGGAGGAGGAGGAGGAGGATGATGAGGAGGCGGAGAGGAGGAAGGGAGGAGGAGGAGGAGGAGAGGAGGACGGCGGAGGAGGAGGAGGAGGAGGAATGGAGGGCAGGGGGAGGAGGAGGGGGAGAGGCGCGCCAGCGCGAAGAAGGAGACCAACGAGGAGAGGGAGCAGGAAGACTGGGGAGATGGCGGCAGGGGGGGTAGGGGCTAAGAGCGAAGGGTGGACCCAAACAAGTGTGGAGGAGCAAGCACTGAGCAGTTCAGAGTAGGAGGCGAGGTGAGAAGGGGGAGGGGGAATGTGGCACTAGGGAAACCCCTGCATCGGTTGGCAGGCATTTTGGCTTCGAGTTGTTTGTTGTTCATATATGCGGATATGGAAGCACTGATTGATGCGCCCACCTGGAAATCATGTAAGTCGAGGCGTGTCGGATGGCGTTCAGATGAAGCAGCTCGCTTGGGACAAGAATTTATGCATCATTTCCCCCTGCTGGCTAAAAACTTGGTGATGTCTGGCAACTACAAAGGAGGTGCACTCGTGAAGGCTCCCAAGAGCGATGCGAATCCATCTATCTCTGAACTTGAGCAGAATGGATCATGCTGTTGCATCTACGCCGCCCAATTTTTTTTTTAAAAAAAAAAAAAAAAAAAAAAAAAAACTGAGGATGCTGAATCGACGGCCCCGACCCCCGCATGAAATTAGGTTTTGTTTTCGAATGGCTGCAACGCGCCTGAAACCTGAATTTCGGGGTGCGGTTTATGTGCACCTCCGCCCCGTCATGAAACTCTACCAATCCAGATTGCCGAGCCCGTATCTCGTCGCCGACGCATTGTTGGAAATGGACAAAGAACTCGGAGGACACTTGCTGAAGATCCCAGGCAAAACACACGAGACTACGACCCGTGGAGAAAAAGTAGACCTCGCTCTCATGGATGCAAAAGAAATCAAACGATTGTGTTCGTACGTCCGTTATCTTGCACGAGGGGGGCCCAACTCCCACTCAGAGAGTGAAAGACCTCAAGTCATTCGTGAAATTCGATAGCAGGGACAAAGGGAGCGAGAGCGATACCGATCCTGATTCATTGCCACGGCCAGCCGAGGGGACTGCAAGGCCACGCGTGGCCCCGATGAGCCCGGTCCCCGAGGAGGTCGAGAATGAAGCGCCGCCTCTGGATCCTGCGGGGGCGCCTGCAGAGCCTGGGCCCATGGGGCCCATCGACGACGCCGAGGGCGAGGTGGTCGTGTGCATCGACGATTCGCCGATCCCCGAGGACCGCTCATTTCCGATCTCTTCCTTGTCCCCTTTGCCTCCTCCATCTTCTCCACCGTATCCCTCTCCCCCCGTCCTCGCACCGCCCGCTCGCCCTGCCCCGTTCCCCCTCGTCGGGGGAGGAGCGGGAGAAACCCTGCTCACCTCCGCCTCCCCTCCCCGTCGCCGAGCCCCCTTTTTCTTACCCTGTACGTCACCTCCCGCCCACTGCTACTCCTTTCCCTTCCCGCCTGCCCTCGTCCATCTCCTCTCGAGCGTCGCTGCTTAAAACTGTCTATCAGGACGTCGAGACGCTGCCGACGGTCGAGTCGCTGCCGACGCCCGCCACCATGCCAGGCGGCCCCGAGGAGGAGCAGGCCGCGCTGTTCGACGTCGGTTGCATCACGGGGCTCGACAAGCTGATGCAGCAGCCCCCGGACTCGTGCCCCGACGACGCGCTGATTGACGAAGGCCAGCTTGATGGCCGCAAGGGGCGCCGCTCCGAGAACGACGAGCAGCAGCAGCAGCAGCAGCAGCAGCAGCAGCAGGAGCAGCCCCTGGACTCGTGCCCCCGCAGCGTGCTGATTGACGAGAGCCAGCCTGATGGCCCCAGGCACCGCTCCGAGAACGACGAGCAGCAGCAGCCCCCGGACTCGTGCCCCGACGACGCGCTGATCGAGGACAGCCACCCTGATGGCCACATGGGGCACCACCACGACATCAAGCCGATGCAGCAGCCCCCAGACTCGTGCCCCCACGGCGCGCTGATTGACACGAGCCAACCTGATGGCCGCACTGGGCGCTGCTCCGAGAACGTCGAGCAGCAGCGGCAGCAGCCCCCAGACTCGTGCCCCCGCGACGAGCTGATTGACGAGAGCCAGCCCGATGGCCAACTGGGGCGCCGCTCGGACACGGTCGAGCAGCAGCAGCAGCAGCAGCAGCAGCAGCAGCCCATGGACTCGTGCCCCAGCGACGAGATGATTGACGAGGGCCAGCCTGATGGCCACATGGGGCGCCGCTCGGACACAGTCGAGCAGCAGCAGCAGCAGCAGCAGCAGCAGCAGCAGCAGCAGCAGCAGCAGCCCATGGACTCGTGCCCCCCCGACGAGCTGATTGACGAGAGCCAGCCTGATGCCCACATGGGGCGCCGCGCAGACACAGTCGAGCAGCAGCAGCAGCCCATGGACTCGTGCCCCCCCGACGAGCTGTTCGACGAGAGCCAGCTTGATGGCCACATGGGGCGCCGCTCGGACACAGTCGAGCAGCAGCAGCAGCAGATCTTGGACTCGTGCCCCCGCGACGAGCTGTTCGACGAGGCCCAGCCTGAGCCCGATGAGGCCTTGGGAAGGGAAGTGGGCCGTTGACCCCGTGGGGGGGGGGGGGCGTCGACACCCCATACATGTATAATACCTACCTACCTACCTACCTACCTACCTACCTACCGGCCGACCTACATACATACATACATACCTACCTACCTACCTACCTACCTACCTACCTACATACATACATACATACATACATACATTTAATCATACATATATACATAACAGACAGTTACCTACAACATTGATGCATACATACATACATACATACATATATACATTACATACACCAAACATGCAGGCATTGCAGGCATCTATCATAAGTACATTACACGCATGCATTACATTACAATACCTACAAACTCACATAATTACATTACAGTCTATACATTCCATATATACATACATGAATACATTACATTCGTACATACATGCATGCATTGCACGGCATGACATACATAAATAACATACATACATACATCCATTATACGTATAATGTACATGCATACATGCATTGGCATTGTATCCATGCTTACATTACAAAACAAACTACACACACTACATACATAATACACACCATACTCATGAATACATATCATGCATACATGCATGCATTGCATGCATGGCAATACATATATAAATGCATGGTATTACTAGTACACATGCATACACATATGCATACATACATACATACATACACGCATAAATGTATCAAAACATACATGCATACACATACATACATACATACCTACCTACATACATACATACATACATACAAACATACATCATTACATACATACATGATATATACATACATATATACATACATACATGCATCCATACATACATACGCACACATGCATGCATATAGACATACCTACAGACAAACAGACAGACTTATAGACATACATACATACATGCATGCATGCATAAGACGTACATGTACACATACACACACGTACATGCATACATACATACATACACACACGCATATACACATATACACATACACATATACACCAATACATACATACACATGTATACACATGCATACGCACATACGCGCATCCATACATACATGCATACACACATGCATACATACATGCATGCATACACACATACACACATACATACACATGCATACAGACAAACACACAGACAGACAGACAGACAGGCATACGCACACATACAAGCATAAACAGACAAAGACATACACATACACATACACACATACATACAGACGTGCGTACAATCATGCATGAGTGAATGCACCTTCACAACTGGTAGATGCAGACAAACATAAAACTGTATATACATGTATAAGGGTAACACGCAGGTACGTGTACGCATACACAAAGAATAGGGTGTGCTTGCATATGCGCACGTGCACCCATATACATGGATGTGCGAGTGTGATTGCGTGGTTGTGTAACTATTGACACACCACATCTTCAAACGCAGTGCACACACGTGTATGTATAGATATGTATGTATGTGAGTATATATATATATATAGGTGTCATCCCCCATTGGGTCATCGGTCGTGCTTTCGTTCCAGGGGGCAGCCGACTCCGACGTCCAGATCGTCGAGGACGACATGACGCTCGCGATCCAGAAGCTCGACGACCTCGACATGCCGATGGACGATCACACGTACATGAACGACTTCGACGCCGCGCTGAAGGCCAACGAGGACGAGGAGGAGGAGGAGGAGGAGGCACTCCCCGAGGGCGCAGGCATGTCCTTGCAGCAGGCCATGGGGCCCGAGGGGATCGAAGACCATCGGCCCCCTTGGGGGTCGACTGGGACTGGGCGCGGGACCGTCGGCTCTCTGGGGGTCGGCTGGAACTGCGCCCAGTCCCAGCCGACCCGCGCGGGAGCCGACGGTCCCGGGCGAAGTCCCAGCCGACCCCGTCGGCTCTCAGGGGGTCGGCTCCCAGGTCAATCTCCTCCTCCTCCTCCTCCTCCGCCTTTTTTTTACCAGACCTTATGTGTGCACTTGGACGTTCTAAACCTCCTCCTCCTCTTCCTCCTCTTCCTCCTCCCCTTCCTCCTCCTCCTCCTCCTCCTCCTCCTCCTCCTCCTCTCACACCTCCACCCCCCCCCCTCCTCCCCTTCCTCCTCCTCCTCCTCCTCCTCCTCCTCCTCCTCCTCCTCCAGGCTGCCCTCTCCCCCAGCCCTCCACCATCCCCAAGGGCGGGGAGGGCGCCCAACGACTCGCCCGAGAGTGAGGATGGGAAAGTGTGGGGATTGGGGAAGGGGGCTCGCGAACGAATCACTTGTGGACGACTGGGTCGGCCCCCTCCCCCAAGACCCCTTCCCCCATCATCGTCAACGGGCGAGTCGTTCGGCGCTCCTCCTGTTGACGCGGGGGCCGTGGCGTAAGTTATCCCAGAGGCTCTCGGCCAAGAGGGCGCAGACAAGGCTGAAGACGCTCGAGCGCTGCTCGGAGCGGGCCTTCCTCCTCCACCTTCTCCGTCTGTCATCTGCTGTTGGTGCTTCACCCGTATCCCTCCTGCCCTCCTCCCCCCTTTCTCCACCTCGCTCGCCTTATTCGCCCTTCCTTCTCCAGACTCCCCTTCCTCTTCATCCTGCCCATCCTCCTCCTCCTCCTCCTCCTCCTCCTCGTCCTCCTCCTCCTCCTCCTCCTCCTCCTCCTCCTCCTCCTAGGCTCTTCCGCCTCCGCCACCGTCATTATCCTCGTTGCTTGCGTCGGCCTTCCTTGGTGAAATTCAGCCCAGGAGACCGCGTGTCTGCCGCCCTTTTCCAAGAGGTCATCGATGAGCTCCCGGCTGCGAGTGCCCCGAAACACTTGGCCGCTGTGCTGGACATGATGGAAGACCTGAAACCAGTGAACCTCCGAATGCAGAAACCGAACGCCCTGAAGAAGAAGAAACCCAAGGGCCAGAAGTTAAAGGCCTCGCTGAGACACAAACTGGGGATCACCAAACCCAAGGCCTCGTTCCGGAGGGGCAGGGCCAAGGGCAAGGGCAAGGGGAAGCCCAACACGGGCAAGGGCAAGGACAAGGGCACGGGCAAGGATAAGGGCGGCTTCGACAAGGGGAAAAGCATAGCTAAAGCCAAAGCCAACACCAAACCTGCGCCCAAGCGCAAGACACCAGATACGTCCGAGCAGCCGTCGGCGTTGGCCGTGGTCGACCCTGTGAAGCACTACCAGTGCGAGGAGCTCGGGATCCCCGATGAGGCGCTTCCGAGGGCGATCGGCCGCGGCAAGCACTCGTACACCATCTGCGGCACTCGAGGCCAGAGGGTCGACGTGATCATTAGGAACAGGAGCGGGGGGGGGCCCATAAGAAAAACAAAAATCACCCGGGCGGTCCAAATCAAGCCACGCCTGCCTTTCTCCGAGGAGCTTCTTCGCGAAAGACAGCGGGGATGTTTATGATGAGCAGCACGAGGGCCAGAGGAATTTCACCTGGCAGTCGTCGGGCGGCGCGGGGCCCGCGCGGGCCAAACTCAAAGAAGCGTACAAGTTCGAGCGGAAGGATTAGGAGCGTGTGCGAGGCTGCCCGAGAGTACCCCAGATTTCGTAATAAAGGGAGGGGGGTCTCATTTCGGAGGGGGGTCTCTTCCAGGCTATCTTGGAGGGCCTGGGGGGTTTGGGGACGATGTTTTGGAGGGTTCTCCCACGGGGAAGGTCTGAAATTGCTTGTCTTGGAGGGTCTAGACCCCCTCCCTTTCATTGCGAAATCTGGAGTATATAGCAGTTGCAGTATCGCTGCGAGTTTCTGGCGGCGTCAGGAGGTGGACAGACGCCTTGAAGGCCGCCTTGCGCTGCAGCGCCCTCTCGTGCCAGATGCATCTCGTGTCAGATACTGTATGATATCGTGGCTTGCCTTTGTCGTGGCTTGCCTTTGTGCATGTCCTGCTCCTGTTCCTCGCCCTCCTCATCCGTCGCTCCGCTTCATCTCGCTCCGTCCTCGCTGCCCAGTCCCTCCCCGCGCTTGCCATCGCTCTTCCTTCTAGACACAGCCGTCGGACTTCATAGGGCATAGAGGTGGAGGAGGGCGGATTAGACAGACGATGGGATATGTGGTCATTTGAACACTCGCTGACGGCCCAGAGAGGCTCGAGGTGTCATGAGACACATGTGCGAGATAGGTGGCCGTGCTGCGAGATTGGCGGTCATCTGCATGAGTGTTCGTTGTTATTTGAAAACTTGCGTGGACGTCATATGTGAGATCGGCGGCCACTCGAGTGCTCATTGAGAAAAATGCGTGAGATAGGCGTCCATGTCAGCGATCATTGTTCATTGAGAACATCGGCAAAACAAATATGCGAGATCTACGGTCGTTCGAATGTTCACTGAGAACATCTGTGAGATAGGTGGTTATGTGAACGCTCATTGCGTATTGAGCGCTTGTTCTCGCCCTACGCCTTCCTCCCCCTTTTCCTTCCTTCACCTCCTCCCCCTCCTTCCTCGTTACCTTTCCTCCTCCGCCTCCTCCGCCCTCGCTCCCCTTCCTCCCTCTCCTCCTCCTCCCTCGTTCCCCTGCCTCCGCCCCCCCCCCCTCGGCCACAAAGGAGGGGGCCGCCGAACCCCTTGCATAGCGGCTCGGGCGAGGGCGCGGCGACGGCGCCCGCGACGCCAGGCAGCGATGCCGCCCATCACCTTGAACGGGGCTGCAAGACGTGCGCCGCCCAGCCCCGCCGCCCGGTGCACGAGCAGAGCTATATACACATACCGATATACAACTATACATTGAATGTGTAGATAGGTGTGTATATGTATACGCATGGACATACATAGATGCATGTATTCAGGAAGGTAGGTACGTGCATCAAGGTATGTCGGTATACATGTACAAACACTTATGGTATACCATCGTATACACATATATATATATATATATATAGCCAACCATGCGCATATACAAACATGAATGCAAGCATCCACACATGCGTAAGCGTTCTCTGAGGGCTGACTTGCGCGCATCCCTTGGCGCCCCGATCGGTCAAGCCCTCTGGGCAGTGTCGTGGCCAGGCCCTCTTGGCGTGAACAACTAGCGCATGTTGGACACACACGCAGATATACATATATATATATATAGATACAGAGAGAGATGCGCACACAAGACTTGAAGCTCGCTGTGCTTCGCGTTGAAGGCTCAAAGAGCTCAGAGGGCTCATGAGGTTCGCGAGGTTCGGAGGGCTCATAGAGCCCTGTAGGGCCCATAGGGCCCACATAGGGCTCATATGGCTCATGTGGGGCTTAAAGGGCCCATAGGGCTCGTAGGGCGAAAAGCGGGCTCATAGGGCTCCTGTGAAGGCTTATCGGGCTCATGGGGCTCATGCGTCTCGCAGGGTTCATAGGGCTATACCATCGGGAGCATAAGCTCGTAAGCCACATCTATAAGGGGTCACAAGGCCGAGAGGGCTCAAGTCTCATAGGGCTCGCAAGGGTAATGAGGCTCTTGGGCTCCTGGGGCTTATAGGACTCATAGTGCCGAGAGGGCTCACAGGGCTCGCGGTGCTCATATGGCCCGTAGGGCTCATAGAGCTCATAGGACTAAATAAAGGTCACGTGGCTCTGGGGGCGTTCAGAAGGCTCATATAGATCGATGGGTTCATAGGGCACACAAGGGCTCGTAAGGATCATAGGGCTCTCAGGGCTTGCTCATAGGGCTCAGGCACGGGCTCCTATAGGACTCATAAGGCTCATGAGGCTTATGGGGCCCATAGGGCCAATCGGGCTCATAGGGCCCGTTTGGGCTTGGAGGGCTCATATGGCTCATAGGGCCCATGGGGCTCATAGGGCTCATATGGCTCATGGGGCTCAAGGGATAGGACTCACGGGGCTCACAGAGCTCATAGGGCCGAGATGGCTCGCATAGTCATGGGGCTCGTAGGGCCCATAGGGCTCTCATGAGGCTTTCAGGGCTCATGGGGCTCATAGGGCTCATGGGGCTCGTAGGGCCCATGGGTTTAAGATCGGGAATGGGCCAAAGAATGACGCCCGCTTCCTCCCGCAAGTCTCCCCCTCATGTATAGCTGGGCTGCGCAAGCTCTCTGGGAACGGAACCCCATCTTCCTCGCTCATGCTTTCGAGCCTGTGCCAGCAATGGTGAAAAGCAGTGCTTCGCCCCGGGCAAAAACTCGCTCGGAGAAGACGAAGTTGGCCGTGCACCGCAATTTCAAGCCGTTCTCTTCTGGACGCAATGGCGCAGCCAACCGCCGCCACACACAACGTCGTCTGCTGCAGCTGATGAAGATGGCTGGGGCCCCCGTCATGATCATGGCTCTCGTGGCGAAGATTGCGATGTGCCCGTACTTCGACATTTCGGAAAGCGTGGATTGGACAGAATTCTTCAGCCACTGCCTTAAAAACACACTGATCACGGATGGTTGGGGACCCACCAATTAGCAACCTAGGATGTGTGATAAGATCCTGCTCTCCCCCCTTACTCGTCCTCATCCTCCTAGCTCTCTCCCCATCTCCTCGTTGTGCCCCTATCCACTGCAAACTGCAATGTGTGGCGTGGCCTCCGGCTGCTCCAACCCTCGCCACCCTTCCTCCTTTTCTCCCTCCTATCTCCTTCCTCCACTTCTATCTCCCATCTCGCCCCAGGCCCTGACCCCGACAAAAAACGGCGGGGGCGGTTGTCGAGGTTCCTGGGGACCACCGCCTGTCCAGTTCTCAGTGTGGATTGGCGTCGCTGGTGGCGTAAATGGTACGACCCCACATCGATCGAACCTTACTTTTTGTTTCGGGCGTGGCCCGAGTGTGCTTCTCGCCAGGCAATCTGATTGCACTGAGCTGAACTGAACTGACTGGTTGCACCCGTTGCGCGACTGTCTTATTCTCGGTCGCCAAGGGCTCAACCGATATGGCGCAACCGATAACACATGGTGTTATGTTTGCTGCCGAACGCGCAACCTTTGGCGCAACCGATAGGTGACGGTTTTATTGTTGGCCGCCAAGCGCAGCACAACCTATGGCGCAACCGATCGGATACGGTCTTATTCTCAACTGCCGAGGACGCAAGCTACGGCGCAACCGATAAGAATTATTGTCCGTTCGATCATGGCGCAATCGATAGGAAGCCGAGCTGGATCGGGAATGAGACCAGAAAGACGATGAGGATGAGGCGAACGAGGAGGAGGAGGAGGAGGAGGAAGACGATGACGATCAGGATGGGGAAGATGACGGGGAGGAATACAAGTAATACGAGGACGAAGTGTTGGAATTCCAATGCACGCGGCGCTACGCCCGATTTATGTTCGCCGTTCGGGCTGGCAACGAGGCCCAAACGGCGAGCTGACGCGTGGTTTCACATCGTGCCGAGGCGGCAAGCAGGCGGTGACAGACAGCATGATCGCCAAGGGGCTGACTGCAGTGCCATACGAGAAGCTCAACGACGCCACATACCAGAACCTCATGCATTACGCTGGCTTCTGTTATGCTTGCCTCCTGCTTGTGAAGAGCCGCGTCGGCAGCGGGTCCAACAGTGCGCCAGTGTGCAGCGCGTGGGTGTGGATATCGCGGGGGACGACCAAACGACGACCATGGCAACCTCTCGGAGACCCAACCATTGAGAACGTTGCCAACGCCAACACGATGATCTCCCGGGTGATGATACTATGCTGGATCCTGGTCAGCAAAGGAATGGTACTACGTTCCGTACATTCCGCCGCTCCCCAATAGAAAAATCTCGAATGGTCCCCGACGGGCCCTGGGCCAATTGTTCATATATCCCCTGGGCCCCAAGATGGGCCCCGAAATGCTGCCCCCAAGGCCTCGGTGGGCCCCGCGCGGTGCGAAACCAATATAGCGCCGCGATGTGGGCATGCATGCGCCGCCCAAGCACACATCGATATGCCAATCGTACGAACCAAGGTTCGTGGCGGATCTTCTTCATACTCGAACAACCGAGGGGCTCGCTCATGGAATGGCACCCCAGGTTCCAGGAATTCATCAAGAGCCACAAGTTGTACAGGGTGTGTGTTGAAATGGGGCGGTTCGGGGCACCGACGGCGAAGCCGTCGTGGCTATACTCAGCACGCGAGTTCATCCAGGAGCTGCCCAACTACCAAGGTGCGAAGTCATACCAGCCAGGCCAGAACATGTTGGTCGACATGGTCCAGACCTCCGATGGCACCGTCCAAATCAACGGGAACCACCGCCTGAAGGGCAGCCAGGCGCACCCGAAGGCCTTCGGCAAGGCCGTTGCCGATCTCTACATGGCGCATCGGGCGGTCTGGGCTGTGAAATGAGTGGGGAACGCTATTGATGCGTTCAACTTGGTGTCTCCCGGTCTCTTCTCCTCCTTCTCCTCCTCCCCCTCCTCCTCCTCCTCCTCCTCCTCCTCCTCCTCGACCTCCTCCTCCTCGACCTCCTCCTCCTCATCCTCCTCCTCCTCCTCCTCCTCCTCTTCTTGATCTCCACCACCCCCCCGCTGCGGCGGACGGCCGCGCCTCGGGGGACATCCCCGCGGCAACAGTCGGCGTCGGAGCCTTGCGGCGGGCGGAGCGAGGAGCGAAGATGAGGGGTCATGATGACTGGGGAGCACATGGAGGAATGGAAGGAGGAGCACACGGAGGAATGGAGGAAGGATCGAAGATATGGTGGCGTCGATCGGAGTCGGATCGGTCTGACGTCGGCCCCGAGGCCGAGCTCAAGACAGCAGGGCAGGCGCTGATCCAGAAATCGAGCTCTGTGAAGGTGCGCCTCGCGCGTGACATCGCCTCGAATACGCTCACGGGCAAGCGCCGCTGGGCGGATGCTGACCTGAAGCCCGTGTTCGGGTACTTAGATCTGTAGGAGGTGGTATCCCCTATTGCCACCTGCGCCTCCATGGACACCAACGATGTGCATGCGCCCACCCACGCCGCTCCTGGGCCCATGCTCGGCGCGCACATTCTCCTGGCCTGGCCGTGGATGCATGTGCGCTGAGCATGGGGCCAAGAGAAGCTCGGTGAACATGCGCACGCGTCGCTTGCGTCACCCGATGCCCGTGCTGCGCGCTGCTGCGTGAGCCGCGCCCTGCACACAACCTCTCCGCCATTATAAGACAAAAATAATACCACTGACGTGTCAGCCCTCCCCCCCCCCAACCCTCCCCCAAGCAAATCCACGCCCGTAGAATGGCCGTGAGACAGCCGTAAAGTGGCGTGTAATGCCGTAAAATGGTTCCCCATCCCTCCCCTTCCCCCGCCAACCCTCCCCGTGACAAAAATCCGCAGCCGTAAAATGGCCGTGAGACAGCCGTAAAGTGGCGTGAAATGCCGTAAGATGGTTTTCTTCCACCCCCCGCCATTGTTCCCCCTGCCCCGTCAGCCCTACCCCAGCCCTCCCCACAACACACACGCCAGCTCGCTGCCTGATCCCCGCCGCCCGCCCAAACCATACTATACTTGGAGCGAATAGTTCATCTTCTTTGGGCTGGGGACCCCTAGAGTTGCCACGAAGCCTCAGTGAGGAACCTTGTATAATTCTGTCTCACAGAAAATCAGACGCGGCCCCGTGTGCATGCGAATGCCCAGATTTCGTGCTCATGCAATTCGTATTCCTCCCCGTCCTCCCCCCCCATCCTGATCGTCGTCCTCCTCCTCCTCCTCGTCCCCCTCCTCGTCCTCCTCCTCGTCCTCCTAGCCATCCTCGTCCTCCTCCTGTCCCAACTCGGTTTCCTATCGGTTGCACTATAGGTTGTGCCCATCGGCGGCTGGTAATAAAACCGTCTCCTATCGGTTGCGGCCTCGGCAGCTGATAGTCCCACCAGCCTTCTGGGCGTCGGTGGTTTAGTGAATGTTTGATCGATCTCCTCCAATATGGCCCCACGAAGCGCCCATGAGGCCCCAAGAGGTCCCAGGATGGCCCCAAGACGGCCCCAAGATGCCCCCAATATGCCCCCAGGAGACCCCCAAAAGGATCCCGAGCGGGCCCAAGACGCCCCCCCCCCCCGAGGCACCCAAGACGCCGACGATCCCCCCACGACCGCCAAGAGACCCCCAAGATGTCCCAAGACGCCCAAGAGGTACCCCAAGAGGCTCCGAGAAGCATCCAAGGGACCTCTGACCCTTTTGCTTGCTCTCCTCCTCCTCCCCCTCCTCCTCCTCCTCCTCCTCCTCCTCCTCCTCCCCCTCCTCCTCCCTTCTCATCATCCTCCTCCCCCTCCGCCTCCTCCTCCTCCTCCTCCTCCTCCTCCTCCTCCTCCTCCTCCTCATTGTATTCATCCTCCTTGTCCCTGCTCCCTCATCCATCCATCCAATTTTCTCCTTCGCCCCCTCTCTCCTTCACACGGCTCGGCCGCCCCCCTCTTTGCTCCAGCACTTCGCCCCTGATCACCTCTCAACTCGCATGGGCATCGTGTCTGGATGGGCTGGTGGGGATCCCTCATCGGCTGATAATGAAACCGTCTGCTATCGGTTGTGCCATAAATTGCGCCCATGGCGGGCGCGAGTAAGACCGTCTCCTTGTGCCATATGTTGCGCCCTCGGCGGCCGAGGATAAACGCGTCTCCTATCTGTTGTGCCATATGTTGCACCCTCGCGGGGAACGGTGATACAACCGTCGCCTATCCGTTGCGCCATGGGTTGCGTCCTTGGGTTTACCTTGCAAGAAACAAATTCGGGCTACGCTTGAACACAGCAGCCTCTGTTCCGTAGCCATTAGTGCTTTAAGGTCGTCGCCCCAAGCTGCTGACGCTGTGGCCCACACCGCACCTCTGGAGGCCATGTCTCAAGTTGCCCCTCCTGATCTGTCCGGCGCGGTGGCGACGAAGGGCGAGGTGATCCGCACCCCGCCGCCAGCACGTGAGAGGAGTACGCCTCGGATGGAGCTGAGCCGCCCTAAGCAGGCGAAGCCGATGGCCTCGAAGTCAGCCCCCGCTTCCAAGCCGAGCCTGGTCCGCCTGGGGGGGAAGACCGACGCGCTGGCGGCGGCCATTCGCATGCCTGGGGTACGCTCGTCCCCAGGCCAGCCTGCGACGTCGGCCGCACATGAGCAGGTGGCGCCAGTCCTCCCGGCGGCACCTGCCAGCGGTGCCACTCAGGTGGAGACACCTGATTACTACGACTGGAGGTCCGAGGCGTACTTGCACCAGCGGTTCCCCTCCGAGTACGTGTCGCAGCTTGTGAAGATGAAGACCAGGCTGAAGCAGTGCAACGATGGCATCAATGACGCGCGGCACTACTGGGTCAAGTGCGAGCCCGACGACGACGGTGCTGCCACGCCTTGCGGGGGAACGGCTACCCCAAACGTGGCGGAGATGCTGGAGAAGAACCTGACAGAGATCTGTTCCGAGATCGGCCTGCCCCTGGAGAAGATCGCGTCGGCGTGCGGCTGCGCGTCCCTGCCCGCTCTGATCGCCAAGCTCGCCGAGGGTGCCGAGTTCGAGGACGAGGATGACATGAAGCACGAGCTGGACACGTTGGTCCTTTGGGTGGTGGAGGGGGGCGAGATGGCGTCGAGCGCGGCGCCGAGCCCCTGCGCTGCGTCCGCAACCCCGGCTACGCCCCCGCAACGGCCCGCCGCGGCCGCGCCCGCGAGCGAGCCACAGCCGACGGCTGTGCCGAAGGCTGTGCCCGCGACCCCGACTACGTTCGCGGGTGCGCCGCTGCCTGGATCGCCTGTGCCATGTGCGACACTGTCCTTCAGCGAGTTGGGCCGCCAGCCACGGGCCAAGCAGCTTGCTGCGGCCGTGCCGTTGCCCGTCGTCATGGAGGGGTCCCAGGAGAGCATGCGCAGCGACATGGGCGCGGCGCCTGAGTTCCCCGACCTCGATGCCATCGACTCGGCTTTCTGCCCAGAGGAAGCTGGCGCGCCCCCTGACGACGCTGGCTCGGCAGCTGGCGTCGCAAATATGCTGGCCACAGATGAGGAGATGGTTGCGCTGCAAACGAGCTTCTCGTGCATGGAGGCGGGGGGCGGCTCGACGGAAGCCACTGCGCCCGGAGTGCTCGATCCCTCGGGGTGCGCAGCGGCCGCAGCGGATGCCATTCTCGCAGCAGCGCAGGCAGCAGCAACGGCGTCATCCCAGCCGTCGCCGCCGAAGATGCCTCGCTTGCTTCAGCGAGACGCCCCTGGCCAGCAGCAGACTCAGCAACATCAGCCACCCCAGCAGATTCAGCAGCAGCAGCCACCCCAGCAGATTCAGCAGCAGCAGCCACCACAGCAGCAGCAGCAGCCACCCCAGCAGATTCAGCAACATCCAGCACCACAACCACTGCCCGCCGCTTGCCCTGTAAGCGGAGCCCCAGGTACCTACCGCAACTCGGTGACGGACCCAGATCTGCATGCGAAGTTCGGCAGGCAGGTCGCGAACAAAGAGATCTTCCCCGTGGGCCTGAAGACCGAGTTGTCCACCAAGAAGAAGAATACCGATCTCTTCAACCTTTGGCTCGAGCAGGATCAAGACATGCAGCGCGTAAGTGTGGTCATCCAGAGGCGCCTCGAGAATGAGCAGAAGGGCGAATCTGAGTACTCCTGGCTCAAGGCTCGGCAGATCGCGGCGCTCGGGATCTACGCGGAGGACGGCGTGAAGAAGCTCATCGAGAAAAAGTTGAAGGAGAAACAATACTTGAGAGATGGCGAGTTTCCAGAGAAAGACGACGAGAACTACTACTATGTCCGCACTGCCCTCAAGAATACGAAGACGACCAAGCAGATAGATTCCTTGAGTGTCTCCCACGCGACCGAGACGGACAAGCACGGGCTGCAGGCGCTCATCGGTGAGGGCGGGGTCCTGAACGCCGACATGCAGGTCCTCGTCGGGGACGCCAGCAGCGTCGACGCGTTCGACCTCAGCAGCGCGGTGCCCGGCAAGAAGCAGCCGCCCCCGACAGGCGTGGAGCAGTCCACGGCCAACGTTGTGGCGTCGGTGACGCCCTTGCAGAAGTGCCTCGAGATGATGAAGGACATGAGCAAGCAGAGGGACAATGCCGAACGCTTGGCGTTCGAGCTGGGAGCCTTCAAGCTGAGCACCGAGATGGAGAAGCAAATGGGGGCCCACGCGTCCCGCATGAAGGTGGGGGGTCGCACCAACGATCCCTATGAGCCAACTCCTGGGGAGAGAACGAGCGAGGAGAGAGGGAGGATGAGGATGAAAGGAGGGGAGAAGGCGGAGGATGGAGATCGGGGGGCGGAGGAAGTACCCACTATGGCGTACCCATCTGTGCCTGAATGAGTCTCCTGAACCTGGCTCCTCAATACTATGGCGTACCCGACCCCATCGTCACTATAGCTTGAATCTGGCTCAATAGGGCACCTCGTGATCAATACTATGATGTACCCGACCCCGTCGTCACTAAGATCTGGCTCCTGAATCTGGCTCCGCAATACTATTGAGTACCCGACCCCATCGTCACTATGGTTTAAATATGGCTCAATATGGGTCCTCATGATCGGTACTATGGTGTACCCGACCTTGTCGTCACTAAGATCTGGCTCATGAGTATGACTCCTCAATATTATGGCGGACCCGGCCCCATCGTCACTATGTCTTGAATATGGCTCCTGGCTCCTGAATATATATATATATATACATACATACATACATACATACATACATACATGCATACATACGTACGTACGTACGTACGTACATACATACATACATACATACATACACATACATACACACATACATACATACATACATACATACCTACATACATACATACATACATACATACATACATACATGCATGCATGCATGCATGCATGCATGCATGCATGCATGCATGCATACATGCATGCATGCATGCATACATACATACATACATGCATACATACATATATATATATATGTATGTAAATGTGTATATATATATGGCGCACCCAACCCAAGGCCTCTAGCATATTTACTCGTCACTATTTTCTCGGCAGGGGCCCCGGAGTCTATGTCTATAGGCAGCCTGGATGCTCGCCAACAAGCTCGTTGAGGCGGCCCAGACGGCGCCCTTCAACGAGCGCGCCTTTGAGGCGCTAAACCTCAAAGTCATGGGGTGGACGAAGTGGTTCGATGAGAGGCACGACGCGGGCAAGACCATGGTCAACAGAATCCAGAACAAACGCAAGCGGGAGGCAGATCCCACGAAGCAGACGTCCGAGGGTGGCGGTCGCGGCGGCGGTAGGGGCCGCGGCGGCAGCAGAGGCAAGCAGGCCAGAACGTAGGTGCAAGCTGCGCGGGGTGTAGCACTAAGGGTTCGACGTGGTGTCGAGCCTCCCTTTTGAAGGGGGCCCTGGGAGGGTGGGGTAGAAAGACGGAGGATAGGGAACGCGATGGGATAGGCAGAAACGTCGAGGAGGGGTGATGTAAGATACACTGTATCTTTCAATTCGTGAACGTGATCGTGCGACATTGCACGATCCGCGGGGCTTCTACTGACGCTCGTGCTGGCGCCAAAATCCGTTACGACCGCTCCTTTTGGTGCGCTCCCCGGCCCTCCGAGACATCTAGGATCCGCGAGTGCTCGCCTGCAGGCCCTTGACAAGCTCACTTGACATCAGGTTCTCTGGTCGGAAAGGGGCGTGGCATAAAGGGGTGTGGTGCCAATCGTGGAAATGTCGATGCTATCTGCAATAACTAACATCACCAGAGTCTCTTTCACATAAAATTAACACCACACCCCTTTATACCAGACCGCTTTCCTATACCAAGGTTTCGGGCCTCAGGGGGCCTTCCCTGCATGAGGGGCCGGGGCCGACGTCCTCCAGCACTTGACTTAGCTCCTCGGCGACGTCGTCCTCCTCCTGCTGTCGCTCCTCCTCCTCCTCCTCCTCCTCCTCCTCCTCCTTTTCTTATTCATCCTCCTTCCTAGGCTCCTCCTCCACCTCCTCCTCCTGTTCCTCCTTTTCCCCGTCCACCTCCTCGTCCTTTGCCTCCTTCCCCTTTACTCCCGCTTCCTATCCCCCCCCTCCGCTCCCGTCGCCTCCTCCTTGCCCTCCAAGCGCCCTCGCATCTGCCCATCCCTCTCCGCCCGTCGGCTGCCGCCAGGCACTCGTGACAGATTGGGCCGAGCAGCTCATCCAGATGATGTTGCAAGGACGCCCGTTTCGGGCATGCTGCACAGGGTGAGGGGAACAGTGAAGTGGAGGATAGGAGGGAAGGGGTAGGGAGGGTAGGGGGTTGAGAGGAGAAGCGAGGAGGAGGGTCGGGTGTGGGGGACAGGCTGGAGAGATAAGGGCGAGGAGGACGCACAGTGCGGCGCGGGTGAGGGGGGGCAGGAGAAGGACTACAAGGCAGAGATAAAGAGGAGGAAGAAGGATACAGGGCAGAGACACAGAGGAGGAGGAGGAGGAGGAGGTGGAGGAGGAGGAGGAGGAGGAGGAGGAGTAAGAGAAAGAGGTGGTGGAGGAGGAGGAGGAGGAGGAGCAGAAGGGATAGAAGGCAGAGACCAAGATGAAGAGGATGAGACAGAGAGCTCCAAGTACCATACTAT
The DNA here is from genome assembly GCA_963575745.1 of Prorocentrum cordatum. NCBI lineage: Eukaryota > Dinophyceae > Prorocentrales > Prorocentraceae > Prorocentrum > Prorocentrum cordatum. Next base: position 94,726 of record CAUYUJ010021089.1, on the reverse strand, counting down.
CCAATCGTTGCTCGAGTGCTGGTGCTTTCCCTGTGTGCGTGCCCGCGTGCAAATCGAGATCTCCTGTTGAGCAGCGCCACCATATCCAGAGTAAAAACGTCTCCCAGGAGGAGCCGTTCTCCCGGAGGCCGTTCTCGTGTTCGGCGCGTTCCTCTCCGGGACTTGCCAGTGAGTCGCACTGTTGAGGAGATGTTGCACGCTGGGGGGACAGGCGCTTCAGCGCCAGAGACCCAAGCCCGTTTGGCAAGGGAGATGTTCGCAGATGGCATCGACACTCCAGCAATCAGATCGTTTGCGAGTCTTGGAACCCATGGTGTGTGCTCCTCGAATATAGAACGTGATTTGTTAACATGGACGCAAGGTTTCTGCAAGTGGGAGCTTGACACATACGATGTCAAATTGCAGCTGCTCATGGAGGACGAATACTTGCCCTCTGAAGCGACAGTGCCCTGTCTTTTACCCCACGAGGCGCCACCGCACACCTCGTGAACCTACCCTTTCAATTGCACACAGTGGGGTAGCAGGTGGTAGAAGTACAGGAGGGATGAGGGGGAGGAGGAGGAGGAGGAGGAGGGAGGTGGGTGGGCGGCGGGGGGGAGGGGAGGGGGATGAGGGGATCGCGAAGAGGTGCTGCATTCCTTGCACGCTGCCGGCCACCAGCAGTTCATCATCTTGTACAGGGCCCGATGGCTCCGACGGCCTGGTGGAATATTGGGGATGGGCCACCAGTCAGTCCTGGGGGCGAGGCCATCCTGCTCTCGTCGGCACGGGGCGCGAGGAGTGGAAGCGTTTGTTGCCCATCATGTTGCACCTGGATGGGGCAGAGGTGGGGGCCAGTCTCATGGGGAAACATGGAGTGTTCAGGACGGACCCCTGGCCACGTCTCGGGGTGGTTGCGTTTGTATTTTCCAATTTCAAACAGAAGTTCCAAGAGACTGGCCCCCGCTATAGGTCCACAGAGACTCTGAGTTTTACTTCTTCTCGTTTCGCAGCGCTCTTGCTGAAGGCGCTCCCATTGACATAATATTCCCCTTCATGATGGTTCGGCACTGCCACGTGTGGGAGCCGGCGGTCAAGAGACGCCTCTTCAAAGGATGCTCGTTTTGTTTTGTGCCATCATTTCTTGTAGGTCTCGGCAGTGGCCCATGGGCTTCGATTGCGCCCCAGTTCGAATGCGCTCCTGCCCGTTTCTTTCTCCCAGCCTCTCGCGTAAAAATTGATCTCCAGATGTGCTGGCAGCGTTCGCTTGGAGCATGGAAATCGCAGAGAAGGGTATTGGTCCAGAGAATGGGTTTTACGGTGAACCCCTGGGCCGCGGAAGTTCGTTGCGCGCCCGCTTGTGCGGTCGACAGTTAGCAGGTGGTAGAGATCTCGACGCCCTTCGCCTCTTCTCTCCTCCCCGGCCCTCCCCATTTCTTGCCCCCCCCCTCCGGGGCGGGCAAGGCAATGGCCCTCGCGCCAACCCCCCATTCTCATTCCGAGGTGGTTTCAGAGCGTGTTATGTGGGGACAAAACACGACACGAAAGCCAAAAAGGAGCTCCACGCAGAAGAGAATTGGCGGGCGACGAGTTGGATGTGCAATGATTGTTTCGCATGTAAACCGAGCAAGAAATTTCCGAGAGGGCTCGAGTATGGAGATTTTCGCGCGACCGCACCGTGGAGGGGCACGGTCTTGTCGGACGAGGCCCATCTCAGACTGTATGGGGCTACGAGGCCGGCGTCCAGAGTGCTCCGCAGTGCCCGCCGCCCCCGCTCGCTTCGAGAATAAAATGCGTCCGTCGCCGCATGGGATTTCGGGGGTTCGCAGAGGGGGGGTATCCAACATGTGATAATCAAAAGGAACTATCTCGCCCGTGGCTGAACGGCCTGGCTTTACCAGATCAGGGGGCACTGCCACTCCATCAATTACTACGACTGGCTCCACGTTGTGCTGCTGGGGGTTTACAGAGATCATTGTGCTACCCACATCTGGTGCTGGCTCATATGTGGCTTGTTCCCGGAGGCGCCCGGACCTGGAAAATGGCAGGTTTGTTCTGGCAGGGGAAGGGGTGGGAGAAACGACAACTCTAAAAAAATAAATCATCGCTCTCAGGCGCTAGTGGACAAGGCGGTGGCCTCGAGAACCTTATGGGGGATGTTCTCAGATTGGTGCCAAGCTAATGGCGTGAGCAGACCCTCGGGAGCATTCACCTTGAGCTCGATTGGTAAAGGTAAAGACTCACACGTATCTTTTCCGGAGATGGGCTCTAAGTTTAAAGCATCGGCGATCAGGTTGATAACAATGTGGGTTGGCACCGCATCAAATCTGCACGGCTGACGCCGAACTCCCGCGCTGAGAAAAATGATGAGGAAGGGAGGAGGGTCGGGCGAAGAGGAAGGAGCGGAGACGTGAGAAGAGGAGGGCGGTGGAGGGGCGGGTCAATGGGCAGATTGGCGAGAGGGAACGAGAGAGAGAGAGGGAGCGAGACAGATAGACAGAGAGAGAGATAGATAGAAAGAGAGAGAGAGAGAGAGAGGGAGAGAGAAAAACAAGGAAAAACAATGTGACACGACGGATGCGAAGCGCAGACAGACAGCCCGCCCCTCCCATGGCCAGAATAGGTCAGCGGATTTGATCGAGAGAGACACCCAAGATGGGAAAGTCAGGTCGGTGAATGCTTGGGCAGCCACCGAGATTCAACATTGTCTCGAATCCTCCAGGTGGCTTTTAACTGCACAGCAACGCGACCGCGTCACACACGCGGCTAACACCTTTTTTTCACACGCTGCAGTGGTTGGCCTCCAAAGCTGCGGATGAACCAGCCCCGCTGTGGAAGATCCGCCCAAAGCACCATTACTTGCAACATTGCTTCTTGCGTATTGCAGTGGATCGGCAGAACCCATGCCGCCAGCTCCAGTGCGCAGGCGAGGAAGCTTACCTCGGCGTGCTGAAACGCATAGGGAAGGCCTGTCACGGCGCAACTGTTTACAATCGTTTGTTCCAGCGCCTTTTTTTTGAACTTGCGTATTCGGTGGGAGCGCCGCCGTCGCTCTGGAGCTTGGGCTCTCAGACGGTAGCATCTGCGCTGGAAAGCCAGAGGTGGTGGGAGAGGGAGGGGAAAGGGGGATGCAAAGGCGGACGATAGGGAGATGCCGCGAAGAGGGGCATGGCGCCTGCAGTCGTCGGGCGCCGCCGCCGCGCCCTCGACCAGGACCTGCGGGCGAGGCGGGCCTTCGCCTTGTGGGCCGAGGGGGGGGGGGGGGGGGGGGGGGGGGGGGGGGGGGAAACGCCTTGGGCGGATGTGGAGGCGGATTGTCACACACTCACACACATGTGCACACACGCACACACACACATATATCTACACATACATATATATATACATACAAACACGTGAACATACATACATACATACATACATACATACATACATACATGCATACATACATACATACATACACATTTGTATATATACATACATATACATCTATATAGTTATATATATACACGTGCACATACCTATGCAAATGCACGCACATGCATATGTTCGTGTACATTGCCACACATGCACATGTAGGAGGAGGAGGAGGAGGAGGAGGGGGAGGAGGAGGAGGAGGAGGAGGAGGAGGGGGAGCGAGAGAACGAGGAGGAAATTCCCCCTCCCGTGGCGGGGGGGCTTCGCGGCGGCCGCCCCCGCCACCCCTGTCGCCCCCCCCCAGGGGGCGGGCTTGCGCCATAGGGTCTTAAGGAAAGGGGCGCGGAGGAGAGGAGAGGTGCCGAACGACCAGACGAGGAGGAGGAGGCGGAAGAGGATGAAGAGGAAGAGCTGGACCTAGACGTCCAGCAAAGCAGAGATCGAAACGAAATCCAGCTAGTAGAACAGGAAACGCCAATCAGACCAGAAATGGAGAAGGCAACCCAGGACAAGAAAGTCAGAGGTGGCCCTCCGACTTGTCCTGGGTCGCCCTCCCCAACTCTGGCCCAGGCGGCGTCTTGGCCTTAGGAAGTCCGCCTGATCCCCATTTGCGCCCCTGCGTCGGTCCCCTGCTCCCTCGGCCTCGCGGGCGGATTATGAGGCGTCGCCTCGAGCGCCGACATCGGGCGGGAACAAAGGAGGCTGCGCGAGAAGCTCTGCCCGTGCAGGGGGGAACCTGCCGCGCCAATCCCGCCCCTCCTATCGCGCCCCCTCCCCCCACAAGAAAAAAACATGGAAGGGCAAAAAAGGGGAAAGGAAGGGCGGGCGGGAACGGCGCGGCAGTTTGCGACGCCCCCGCCGCCGAGGGCAAAGGCCCCGAGCTCGTGTTTAAGCTTCGATGGCGAGCTGCACGCGTTTGCGTGGTGCCGCCCCGGCTTGCGCAGGATCAAGCGCATCATGCAAAAAAAAAAAAAAAAAAAAACAATAGAAACACACACCTTAAAAAACGAACGCCTGCAGGGAGATGAAGCGGGCCAATCCATCTCGGTCGCCCCCCTGCCCCCCTCGCCTCGTTGAGTGCGGGGGGTGCCGCGCGTTGCGGCGGAGAGAGGCGTGCTGGGGGGTGATCGGGATGGCTCAAATACCCCTTCGTTATCTGCAAGGCGCACGCACACAAGTGCACACACACACGCACACACATATATATATATGTGTGTATATATACACACATAACATACATACGTAAACCTGTACATAGACATGCATACACTCGCATATATATATATATATATATATATATATATATATGTATACATACGTACATGCATACACGCATGCACGTATGCATACATACATGCATTCATTCATACCTACCCTATGACCCCTACGAACCCTATGAGCCCCATGAGCCCTCTCGGCCCTATGACCGATATGAGCTCGATGAACCTCATGGGCCCTCTATGGAGCCCGAGCCCGATAGACCCTATGAGCCCTATGACCCCTACGAGCCCTCTGAGCCCCATGAACCCTCTCGGCCCTGTGAGGCCCATGGGCCCTCTGAGCGCTGTGGGCCCTCTGAGCCCTCTAAGCCCTCTGGGCCCTCTGAGCCCTCCGAACCCTAATGAACCCTATGAACCCTATGAGCCCGATGCGCCCTACGCATGAGCCCTATGACGCCTATACGGGCCCTGCGATCCCATACATGTATGAGCCTATGAGCCCTCCTATGATCCGAACCCTACAGCCCAGAGGGTGCCGCTAGAGTGCCCTAGCCTGCAGAGTTGGACGAAAGCTTGCTTGTCGTGAGAACGTTTCACGTTTCCCACGCAACATGCAACCTTATATAATGTCAAACAGGTCTTTCCTCTCGAATAGAACCAACATCTTGGATTGACGGAGTCTTACTGTTCCTTACAATCGCTTCAAGAAAACAATGCTTGTTTCGTGAAAAGATTCCACGGCAAAAAACAATGAGACTTTCAAAAATAAGTGGTTAGCCTTAGAGTTCCCTGCAAGGCCAACATCTTGTAATCAGACTGCGGAAACATTTTTTTATCGTACAACCTTTTTCATGGTTTGAACGTTCGAAGATGCCACGAAAAAGAGCCATGTTAAGCTTCCATTAATGAGCGGGTGTATCACGAGGTCCGTGGAGTGTCTGGCGCCACCATGTTTGTCAAATCAGATCTCTGGAAAAAAAACGTTTTCGAATATTATGTTTCGTTAGTTGAAACAATTCTCTACGAACAAAATCCTTTTTTGCGATGAAAACGATTTCATTAAACAAAGCCAGGTTTACTTTTCAAAAATCCTATTTTTTCGCATTTTTTGTAAGGGATCGGCTTGAGCTTCCAGGGGCCAAATGTGGTTCTTCAAATCAGGAGCTTCACGAAAATATTCCTTTTCGTGTTTCGCGCAGATTTCACACGAAAAATCCTTTTTCGTTGAGAACTTTTTACTGAAAAAAAAAAAAAACCTTGCTTTCGTGAAACATTTTCACGGAAAAAAAAAACATTCTTTCGTGGGAGAAATGTTCAAGGAAAAAAAAAGCAAGTTAAGTCAAAATCCAATGTTTTTCCTTAAGGCGAGGCTCGAGGTCCAGGGCCAACCAGTGGGTTTTCAAATCAGATTGTTTCACGAAAGATCCTTTTCGAGAATTCCACACGAAAAAATCTTTTTCGTGCGAAATTTTTCACGAAAAACTATGTTGTTTCGTGAAACAATGTTCAAACACAAAAACAATGTTCGTGAAAATCTGATATATTATCACGAAAAAGCCATGTTAAGTTCAAAATCCAATGTTTTGCCTTAAGGGCGCCGCTGGAGTTTCCAGGGCCAACATGCTGGGTTTTTCAAATCAGATTTTCACGAAAAGATTCCTTTTCGTGTAGACTCCACACGAAAAAAAAACCTTTCGTGAGAAATTTTCACGAAAAACAATTTTTTCGTGAAGCATTTTCACGAAAAAAAATATTTTTTTTCGTGAGAAATGTTCACGAAAAAGGCATGTTAAGTTCAAAATCCAATGTTTTGCCTTTTTTTTTTTGTGTTTTTTTTTTTTTTTTTTTTTTTTTTTTTTTTCTTTTTTTTTTTTTTTTTGTTGTTTTTTTTTTTTTTTTTTTGTTTTTTTTTTCTTTTTTTTTTTTTTTTTTTTGTTTTTTTCGTGTTTTTTTTTTTGTGAGGGCGCCGCTGAGTTTCCAGGGCCAACATGCTGGGTTTTTCAAAATAAGATTATTTTCACGAAAAGATTCCATTTTTCGGATAGGACCTCCACACCCCCTCCCCCTGGAAAAAAAACCTTTCGTGAGAAATTTTCACGAAAAACAATTTTTTCGTGAAGCATTTTCACGAAAAAAAATATTTTTTTTCGTGAGAAATGTTCACGAAAAAGGCATGTTAAGTTCAAAATCCAATGTTTTGCCTTAAGGGCGCCGCTGGAGTTTCCAGGGCCAACATGCTGGGTTTTTCAAATCAGATTTTCACGAAAAGATTCCTTTTCGTGTAGATTCCACACGAAAGAAACCTTTCGTTAGAAATTTTCACGAAACAGTATTGTTTCGTGAAACATTTTCAGGAAAAAAAGCATTTTTTCATGAGAAATGTTCACGAAAAAACCATGTAAAATTCAAAATCCAATGTGTTTACCTTAAAGGCGCCGCTGGAGTTTCCAGGGCCAATATGCTGGGTTTTCCAAATGAGATGTTCACGAAAAGATTCCTTTTCGTGTAGAATTCTCACGAAAAAAATCTTTCGTGCGAAATTTTCACGAAAACAAAAAAACATTTTTTTCGTGAAGCCTTTTCACGAGAAAAAAATAGTTTTGCTTAAGAATTTTTCACGAAAAAGCAATATTTCAAAATCGTTTTGCACCAGATATCTTCACGAAGCGAATCTCACACGAAAAATTTTTGTCGTGAGAAATGTTTTCGAAACAAACGCATTTTTTCGTGCGACCTCTTCACAACATAACTTTTATGTTAATTTCAAAAAAAAAAAAAACGATTTTTTGTTTGCTTGCACGCCGCTGCAGACATTGCTTTTCGTGTAAAATTCGCACGGGAATTTGTTCCGTGAGAAATTCCAGCGGTATTCCGTGAGAAATAATGTTGGTTTGTTTTGCGAAATCGTCTCACCAGACAACATACATAAAACTCAGCATTTCTTTAAAATCTGAGCACCCGCATGCGAAAAAAACAACAGAGTTTGTAACGAACATAACTTTCGTCTTGCAACCTTTATCGCGAAACAATGTTTTCGTGGGGTGCGACAGCAAGCCGTGCATCCTGGGTGCCGTAACTTCACCGTGGCCACACCGCGCCTCTGCCATTTCTGAGCTGCAGCTCTCCCGAGGCGCTGCAGCTTGGCCCAGCCCAGCTGTCGATCCTCCAGGTATGGCATCGCGCGCGCCACCCCGGAGCGCGCCTCCTCTGCGCCAAGCGGGACGTCTCGCGGGCCTTCAAGTGGCTGGACATCGCCCCGGCGGACGTCGGGGACTTTGGCACCTCGTTACCGGGGGCCCACGCTGGCATCGAGGGGGACGTCAGAGTCGTTTACCTAGCCATGGTGTTCGGGTGGACGGGAGCCCCAGGCAATTACATGATGCTCGCCCTGGCGGCGAGGGAGCTCCACGAGAGCTATCGACCTGGGGAGCCGCACTGGCACGACACCACCCACTTCCACTCGGAGTGGCTCATGGATGACCCTGTGTGGTGGAGCCCGACATTGGGGTCCGGCCGTGGATGGCCTGCGACGCATTGGATGCCTCCATACGTGAGGTGTTTGGGTCCGAAGCAGTGAACGTCAGCAAGAGGGACGCCGAGGGGGAGCCTTCCACCACGCAGATTATCTGGGGGCTCAGCATGGACTTCGAGCGCGAGCGAGTTGGACTCCCGGAGCCCAAGGCCATGAAGATGCGCTTCCTACTGGCGGAGCCGGAGCTGAGCTTCGGCTGCCGCATGGTCCGGCTGCGAACCGCGAGGGAGCTAAGTGGGCTCGGCCAGTTCTGCGCCTGCGCAGCTCCAGCTCTGAGCCTGGAGCTCCCAGCGGTCCACCGGATGCTGTCGGGTGACCCAGGTCAGGCCTACGTCCATCCGCCGGGCGACCCCGAGATGGTAGAGGCTGCGTGGGACGATTGGCACCAGACCTTGGATTGGCTGCGCGTCTGCTTTGAGATGCCGGTCGAGGGAAACTTCGAGACCTCCTTCGAGGGCCTGCTAGGCCTTCGCGAGGCCCTCGCACTCCCGGGGGCGCTCGGCAAGCTGCGCTGGCTGGGAGGCGATGCCACCCTGGATCGGATCGGTGCGCTGGACTGGTCCTCGCGCGAGTACATCGTGGCGGAGGCGGCTCCCTATCTGGAGACGCTCCGCTTCGCCCCTGGGGTCACTTGGCAGGGGGAGGGGGAGATCATCGCGGTGGTCGAACTCCTCTGTCTGATAGCCTTGGCGGCCGAGAAGGGCCCGGACTGGTTCCAGCTGCTATTGCCGTACGTCACTGACAACAGCAATGTCAGCCGCTGGCTGCGACGCCGCCGGGCGCGGAACGCGGTGGCGCGCCACCTGCTTCGAGTCCAGGCCATGCTGGAGCTACGGTACAAGTTCCGGGTCCTGGACGGGCTTTACTTACGGACTTACCACAACGAGCTGGCCGACTTCATTACTCGTGCCACGGTGGAGGAGGTGCGCCAGCGGATGGCGGAGGCCGGATGGACCGAGCTGTCGCCGGCAGCTCCGCGGGGCGAACTGGTGGAGGAGGCCGCCCAGCGCGAGCTGCGGATGCCAGGAGACGACGGGCCCTGGCGCGCGGCTGCACTCCAAGTCAAAGGAGCCCGGGAGGCCCTACCACGCTACGCCCCTCTGCAGGTCGAGGGGGCGCGGCTGCTGGAGGTGGGAACCGCGTGGCCCCCCATTGGGGAGGCATGGGAGAGCCTCGGTGGGTCGGCGCTGCTAGCGCCGTGGGATGTCGGTGACCGATGGGGCCCGGACGACGGGGACCACCCCAAGGACCCCACTGGGGCCCCACGGACCCGCTGGCTGTGCGTGTCACTATCGGAGGACCCCGGTGGACGCGAAGCGACGGGCCTGGAGCGGCTACTGATCACCATTCGGCCACTGGCCGTGTTGCTCGACGCCCCCGTCAACTACGCTGCAGTGCGACTAGGGGCGCGCTTACGGCGCCTCGGCTATGTGGCACTCTCCCCAGAGACGCGCCTACTGTGCACACACTTCGGCGACGTCACGGCACGCGCGCGGGCGGTCCAGGTTTGGGGTTGCGGAGAACGGGTTCGGGCACCGAGCCCCATACCCCCCCTGGGGCAGCCCTGCGTGGAGCCACGCGGCCTCTGCCAGCTCTTGAAAGAGGCAGGGCGGCCACCGCTGGATGAGCTCCGCCTGGACCTCAACAACGGCACCTTGCTCGTGGACCCTCGGATCTCGACGACGGGGGATCGCATGATGCCCTGGCCGCGCGGCACATGGCAGCCCGCGGGAGGCGGGCGGGCCCAGCGCGTGGTGATTCATGATCCGCGCGGGCCCTGCCATACGGCACGGGCGAAGCCCGACCCGTTGAAGGGCTATGCGAACACCCTGATCCTGGAAGGGTCCGAGGGCGGCTGGACCGCGCGAGCCCTGCACCCGAAAGAAATCTGGTGCGCCCAGGGGGGCACGGCGGAGCTGTGGGATGCCTTGGGCCTTGGAGGTATGCCGATTGCCGAGCGCATGCGGCAGGCCGCTCGTGCACTCCCGCGTCGCACGGCCCGCTGGGTGCTCCAGTGGGCGGAGCGCCTGCTGAGGCAGGCCGTAGAGGCAGCGAGCGCAGGCGAGGCACCCGGGGCGCGCGCTGGCGTCGGGCCCGATCACGACCGACTCGCTAACGACGAGATGGTTAAGCTGTGGCTAAAGGCCTGGCTTCAGGCCCCCGATCGCCCAAGCGGGCCATTCGAGGCTGCGCTGGAGGCGGGGAAGACGACGGACGACGCCGCTCGGTTGGCGGACCAGCTCGACCCCCCTGCTACCGCGCGGTCCACCGCAGCAGGGGAGGACGGGGCAGGCGGGGAGCGGGTCGGGGCGGTGACCTTCGCTGTTCCGGAAGGCGCGGGCATGCCCAGGCCAAGCGCCATGGGCGGCGTGGGCGGCGAGGCTCGCCCCCCGCGCAAGGCCCGCCGGCGTGCCCGCAGCGCCCCTGCTCCCGCGCTGGTGAAGCCCGCCGCCTGGCGGTACGCCGGCGGGGGCGCCCCGAAAGGGATTCAAGGTGAACTCACCGACCCCCGCGAGCTGGATGCGACCGCCACCGAGGCGATGTTGGCCAAGCTTGCCGAAGGGACGCGAGCCAATTACAGCGCCGGGTGGCGTAACTGGGTACTCTGGCGGAGGCTCCGAGGCCGGAGCCCATACCTGCAGGGGGAGACTCGGGACGCCCGCCTTACGGATGAGGATGACCTCATCCGGTATGTCGTGTACCTGTACAAGGTGATGAAGAGGCGAGCCACGACCATCCGCCAGCGCCTGTTCGCCATTCGATATGCCCACACCCTGGCCGGGTTTGGGGATGTGACCTCCGATCGGCGCCGGCTCTGGACCACGATCGAGGGACTCCGCCGCTGGGACGGAAAGGCGAAACGGAAGCTGCCGGCCACGCCCCGGATGTTGCGCTGGCTCCGAGAGTACTTGTTCGCCCACGGGACGGCCACGCGCCGGGAGGCGACCATCCTATGGGCGGCGCTTATGACGGGGTACTTCTTCATGCTCCGCGCGTCGGAGTATTTGGTCCAAGAGGACCGCTCCTGGAGCATGGGACGGGTGGTGCGTGGGCAGGACGTACAGGGGATGCGCGGGGGTACACCCAGCGCAAGGCTCAGCGACTGCGATGAGGTAGTACTGACGATCACGTCGTCCAAGACGGACCAGTTTAACGCAGGTTGCGTACGCAACCATTACCGTTCGGGGGTGGAGTTGTGTGTCGTGGACGCACTCGCCGACCTCCAGAGGGAGCTGCCGGACCGGTTTGGACGAGGAACCGAGGCGGGGCTCCCCCTGTTCCGCCGGCCCGATGGCCACCCGATTATGCGGGAGGAGGTGCAGGGGCTCCTCCAACTCGCGGCTGCCGCCTGCGGCGTGGACGCAGGCCAGATGGGATCCCACTCCCTGCGCATCGGGGGCGCGACGGCGTTGTACCACGCCTGTCGCGACCTGGAAGCGGTCAAGAGGTTCGGGAGGTGGTCCACGGACGCCTTCCACGGATACCTCTGGGAGGACCATCGGCGTCAGGCTCCATTCGCCCGAGGCATGGCGGAGGGCCACGCCTTATTGGCCCCGGACGCCCGCGGTGACGACGGCGCCGCGGCCGGCGCCCGCCCCGACCAGTTGGCCGGGAGCGACCCGCCCCAGTTTGGGAGCGACCTGAGGCCCTCGGAACGCCCGGCCTGGGCGCCCGGGCGCCCCCCCTGGGCGCGCCCTTCGGCGCGAGCAGGGTCAACTACGGAGGGGGAAGGAGAGGAGGAATTGGTGAGATACGAGCCAGGGCGAGGAGTTAACGGGCGTGTGGGGAAGCAGCAGGCGGGTCCCACGGGTATTCAGGTCAGGGCGGGGGCTTCGCGTTGTGGGGGTATCCCGGTGGACCTCTCGCCCTCGACCCCCCTTTCGCTACCGCTCCCGATCGCCCCAGGCACGCCCACCTCCTCTTGGTCCTCTCATCCGCAGCCATCTCCCACTCCAGAGCGAGGCACGCGAGCAGCGCGCGCACCCCAGCCTCGCGCGCCAGCCGCGCCACCGCCCCGCGCTCCGGCAGCGTGCATCATGGGATTCCTGGTGGGCCTGGTGGCCCCGGACCAGAGCAAGGCGCGTGGCCATGACTACAGCATCATGGCGGTGAACCCCCTCGGCGTCGTCGTCTCGGGGGCCGCGCTGTCGGACGAGCTCCGGAGTGCCGCCCACAACATCCTGTACACGGTGGTGAACGAGCTGGACAGCGAGGACCTCGTCGAGGTGGTCAACCACGACCACGAAGCAGCCCCGTGCATCGCGGCGGCTTGCTTGGCCGCGGGGGCGAGCGAGGACCACGGCCAGCTGGTGATCGTCGACGGCAAGCGGGGCGCGTGGGGGGTGGGCGCGGGGCCGAATATCAAGGTCCAGCGCCAGGCGGCCAAGCTGGCGCTCGCCCTGGCCCAGTTCCAGGGGCAGCCCATGCCGGAGCTCCGCGAGCTCTGCAAGCACAACAGGGGGCTGCTCGACATGATGCGCACGGTGGACGCGGAGGCGGTCGTGGAGCTCACCGACGTGGAGGACGCCTCGAGCAGGGGCGAGGCGGGGTCGGCCCCAGCCCCGGTGCTCGACCCGGGCGAGGACGCCGTGACCGCGGCGCTGGCGCGAGCGGCCATCCAGGCTGCAGCGCGGCGCCAGAGCAAAGGCGCTCCAGCGGAGCGCCCACGGCCCCCGCGCTCCCCGGGGCAGGAGCGCCTCGCCGAAGAGGTCCGCTAGCGTGAGAGGCGCCCTGCGCCCTTGCGCTCGCCCTCGCGCGCGAGGCGCCGCGATCGCGAGCGCGATGGGCCTCGCGATCGCGGGCGCAGGGGGCGGGAGGAGGAGGCCGTCCTGAAGCCCAAGACGGGGGGCGCACCTCCGAGGGCCGACGTCGTGAAGCGCGAGGCCGTCCTGAAGCCCAAGAGCGGGGGAGCGCCGCCGCGGTCCTTCGAGGTGAAGACTGAGGTGGAGGAGACGGCGACGCCAGGCGCGGGGGACGGTCCACCCCAGCGCCAGCCGCGCTCGAGGAGCCGCCGTAGGCGCAAGGAGGAACAGCGCCAGAGCGCCCAGCAGCAGCCCAGCGACCAGCACGACGAGGGCGAGACCATCATCCGCATCGAGCGGGTGCCGCACCACGTCGACGCCGAGGTGGTCAGGCAGGTGGTCGTGCCCTGTGGGGTCGTCAAGCACATCGCCTTCCTGTACGACCACCGCCACAAGCGGGAGCCGTGTGTGCTCGTGGAGTTCCAGCGCCGCGCTGATGCAAAGCGCGCGCGGGAGTGCATGAGGTCGAACTATCGGTTCTATAAGACGGACCCGTGCACGGTGGTCACGGAGTGGGCGAGCCGGCCTCGCGGCCCTGACCCAGGCAGCGACGGGGAGGATGGCCCGACCATCCAGCCGCCTGCCTGCCCAACGTGCGCTCTCAAGATACGCTGGAGCTCCTTTGACCCGGGAGACGGTTGGGGTTGCGAAATGCGCCCCGCGGGCGGAGCTAACAGCGGAGCCCTGCGGTGGCACTGCAAGGGGTGCGACGTGAGCTACTGCGAGGCTTGCCGCGTCGCCTTCGGCAAACCCAAGACGGTGGTGGAGAAGGCCCGGCAGAGAGGCCACACCGTGCGGGAGGCGCCGGGCCCCAGTGCCGGCCACGGAGAGCGCCCCAGCACGGGTGCCGCGGGCGCGGGGACTGAGGGGGACCGCCCGCCAGGTGACCTCAGCTGGCCCAAGCGCGAGAGGTCGCCCAGCCGCGGCCGGCCCAAGCGCGAGAGGTCGCCCAGCCGCAGCCTGGCGCGGGACCCAGCGTGGGCGCGGCGCGGCGACACCCCCCCCGGCCGCACGCGGCGTAAGACCGGGAAGCACGCTGGGCAGCTTCGCGCTCCTCGCGGCGGCTGGTACGAGCAGGAGAAAAAGCGGCGGCGTGCTGCCGCCGCGGAGGCTGCCGCGGGCGGGGGTGGGATCCCAGCCTGGCGTGGCAAGGGCGCGGGCGACAGGGGCGGCAAGGGCGGCAAGGTCAAGGGCAAGCACTCCGGCAAGGCCGCCAAGGGCTCCAAGAGCGGCGGCAAGGGCGACAAGAGCGGCAAGGGCGGCCACTCCAAGGGCGACCAGGGCAGCCGCGGCCGGAGTGAGCGTGACTGGCCCAGCGCGGACGGTCGCGCGTCGAGGGGCGGCGATGGCGGCAGCCCCCGGGACCCCAGTGAGCGCGGCGGAGACCGCAGCGGAGACGAGAGCCGCGACCGCCAGGGGAACACGCCCTCCATCTAGGCGTGGAGTCCCCCCCGTACCCCGACGCCAGCGCCCGCGGCATCGCGGGCGCGGGCTGAAGGCGGCGGCCTGTGAGTGAGCCGGCCCTCCTCTCAGCCTACCGTGCGCAGGTGGCGCCTGCGATCCTTTGAGCCTACGGTACGCAGGTGGCGCCTGCGATCTTCTTTGTTTTAGCTTACGGTACGCAGGTGGCGCCTGCGATCTTCTTTCTTTTAGCCTACGGTACGCAGGTGGCGCCTGCGATCCTCTCTCTTTGGAGGAGTTTAACGTTGCGCGCACGTCGCGTGCTTTCTGGACCCGGCCGTGCCGCGCGTCTTGCGCGCCGTGCGGTCGGGGCCACACTTGCGCTCTGCGCCCGGCGCATCGTGCGCCGTCCCCTTTCGGTTCTTTTGCGCGCATCGCGCACGCGCCGCGCCCGCGCTCTGGGTGCGCGGGGCGCGGAAGGCCTCAAGGTTGCAGGCAAGTGGCCGCGCGCGCGAGGCTCTTGCAGCCTCTGGTTCCGCCCTCGCACTCGGGCGGGGCGTCCCCGCGCGCGCGGCTGCGTCTTTCTTTTCTCATGGCCGAGCGGCCGCAGGCGTGCCAGAGCGCGAGCGCGCGGGCCGTCAGGGCCCACGCGCTCGCGTTGAGCGTGGGGCCATCAGGGCCCACGCCGGCGGAGATGCGCGTCGCCACGCTGCCATGAAAATACCATCGCCCTGTCCTGGTCCCTCTCTCGTCCCCTCCTCTCCTCCTCCTCCTCCGTTGAGTGCACGCGTATCTCACTTAACTTGTATAGTCTGATTGGTTGTAGACTGCAGGTTAAGTGGGAGGGGGTGTGGGCTCAGGTAGCCATTTTGGGTCCGTAGCGTTCGGCTCTGGCCGACGCGCGGGTGCCCACCCACCCCGCTTTGCTCCCAGACGCCTGCGTCGGCCGAGCGGCCGCAGGCGTGCCAGAGCGCGAGCGCGCGGGCCGTCAGGGCCCACGCGCTCGCGTTGAGCGTGGGGCCATCAGGGCCCGCGCCCAGGCGGAGATGCGCGTCGCCACGCTGCCATGAAAATACCATCGCCCTGTCCTGGCCCCCCTCTCGTCCCCTCCCCTCCTCCTCTCCCTCCGTTGAGTGCACGCGTCTCTCACTTAACCGTGTGAGGGGTGTGCCAGATTGGGGGGTGGAACCGCATGCGGGCGCAGCCACTGGGGCCTTCGGTGGAGCTCCCTATGGGGCCACGAAACGTGTGAGGGGTGTGCCAGAATGGGGGGTGGAACCGCATGCGGGCGCAGCCACTGGGGCCTTCGGTGGAGCTCCCTATGGGGCCACGAAACGTGTGAGGGGTGTGCCAGAACGGGGGGTGGAACCGCATGCGGGCGCAGCCACTGGGGCCTTCGGTGGAGCTCCCTATGGGGCCACGAAACGTGTGAGGGGTGTGCCAGAATGGGGGGTGGAACCGCATGCGGGCGCAGCCACTGGGGCCTTCGGTGGAGCTCCCTATGGGGCCACGAAACGTGTGAGGGGTGTGCCAGAATGGGGGGTGGAACCGCATGCGGGCGCAGCCACTGGGGCCTTCGGTGGAGCTCCCTATGGGGCCACGAAACGTGTGAGGGGTGTGCCAGAATGGGGGGGTGGAACCGCATGCGGGCGCAGCCACTGGGGCCTTCGGTGGAGCTCCCTATGGGGCCACGAAACGTGTGAGGGGTGTGCCAGAATGGGGGGTGGAACCGCATGCGGGCGCAGCCACTGGGGCCTTCGGTGGAGCTCCCTATGGGGCCACGAAACGTGTGAGGGGTGTGCCAGATTGGGGGGTGGAACCGCATGCGGGCGCAGCCACTGGGGCCTTCGGTGGAGCTCCCTATGGGGCCACGAAACGTGTGAGGGGTGTGCCAGAATGGGGGGTGGAACCGCATGCGGGCGCAGCCACTGGGGCCTTCGGTGGAGCTCCCTATGGGGCCACGAAACGTGTGAGGGGTGTGCCAGAACGGGGGGTGGAACCGCATGCGGGCGCAGCCACTGGGGCCTTCGGTGGAGCTCCCTATGGGGCCACGAAACGTGTGAGGGGTGTGCCAGAATGGGGGTGGAACCGCAGCGAGCGCAGCAATTGGGGCGCTCGGTGGAGCTCCTCGGAGCCACGAAACGTTGAGGGTGTGTGCCAGAGTGGGGGTGGAACCGCATGCGGGCGCAGCCATGGGCTGGGGCCTTCGGTGGAGCTCCCTATGGGGCCACGAAACGTGTGAGGGGTGTGCCAGAATGGGGTGGTGGAACCGCATGCGGGCGCAGCCACTGGGGCCTTCGGTGGAGCTCCCTATGGGGCCACGAAACGTGTGAGGGGTGTGCCAGAATGGGGGTGGAACCGCATGCGGGCGCAGCCACTGGGGCCTTCGGTGGAGCTCCCTATGGGGCCACGAAACGTGTGAGGGGTGTGCCAGAATGGGGGGGTGGAACCGCATGCGGGCAGCCACTGGGGCCAGCTCCCTATGGGGCCTTCGGTGGAGCTCCCTATGGGGCCACGAAACGTGTGAGGGGTGTGCCAGAATGGGGGGTGGAACCGCATGCGGGCGCAGCCACTGGGGCCTTCGGTGGAGCTCCCTATGGGGCCACGAAACGTGTGAGGGGTGTGCCAGAATGGGGGGTGGAACCGCATGCGGGCGCAGCCACTGGGGCCTTCGGTGGAGCTCCCTATGGGGCCACGAAACGTGTGAGGGGTGTGCCAGAATGGGGGGTGGAACCGCATGCGGGCGCAGCCACTGGGGCCTTCGGTGGAGCTCCCTATGGGGCCACGAAACGTGTGAGGGGTGTGCCAGAATGGGGGTGGAACCGCATGCGGGCGCAGCCACTGGGGCCTTCGGTGGAGCTCCCTATGGGGCCACGAAACGTGTGAGGGGTGTGCCAGAATGGGGGGTGGAACCGCATGCGGGCGCAGCCACTGGGGCCTTCGGTGGAGCTCCCTATGGGGCCACGAAACGTGTGAGGGGTGTGCCAGAATGGGGGGTGGAACCGCATGCGGGCAGCCAGCCACGAACGTGAGGGCCAGAATCATCCTGCGGCGCAGCTGGGGCTTCGGTGGAGCTCCCTATGGGGCCACGAAACGTGTGAGGGGTGTGCCGAAAAATGGGGGGTGGAACCGCATGCGGGCGCAGCCACTGGGGCCTTCGGTGGAGCCCCTATGGGCCACGAAACGTGTGAGGGGTGTGCCAGAATGGGGGGTGGAACCGCATGCGGGGCAGCCACTGGGGCCTTCGGTGGAGCTCCCTATGGGGCCACGAAACATGTGAGGGGTGTGCCAGAATGGGGGGTGGAACCGCATGCGGGCGCAGCCACTGGGGCCTTCGGTGGAGCTCCCTATGGGGCCACGAAACGTGTGAGGGTGTGCCAGAATAGGGGGTGGAACCGCATGCGGGCGCAGCCACTGGGGCCTTCGGTGAGCTTCCCTATGGGGCCACGAAGCGTGTGGGGGTGTGCCAGAATGGGGGGTGGAACCGCATGCGGGCGCAGCCACTGGGGCCTTCGGTGGAGCTCCCTATGGGGCCACGAAGCGTGTGAGGGTGTGCCAGAATGGGGGGTGGAACGCATGCGGGCGCAGCCACTGGGGCCTTCGGTGGAGCTCCCTATGGGGCCACGAAACGTGTGGGGGTGTGCCAGAATGGGGGGTGGAACAGCATGCGGGCGCAGCCACTGGGGCCTTCGGTGGAGCTCCCTATGGGGCCACGAAACGTGTGAGGGGTGTGCCAGAATGGGGGGGTGAACCGCATGCGGGCGCAGCCACTGGGGCCTTCGGTGGAGCTCCCTATGGGGCCACGAAACGTGTGAGGGGTGTGCCAGAATGGGGGGTGGAACCGCATGCGGGCGCAGCCACTGGGGCCTTCGGTGGAGCTCCCTATGGGGCCACGAAACGTGTGAGGGGTGTGCCAGAATGGGGGGTGGAACCGCATGCGGGCGCAGCCACTGGGGCCTTCGGTGGAGCTCCCTATGGGGCCACGAAGCGTGTGAGGGGTGTGCCAGAATGGGGGGTGGAACCGCATGCGGGCGCAGCCACTGGGGCCTTCGGTGGAGCTCCCTATGGGGCCACGAAACGTGTGAGGGGTGTGCCACATTGGGGGGTGGAACCGCATGCGGGCGCAGCCACTGGGGCCTTCGGTGGAGCTCCCTATGGGGCCACGAAGCGTGTGAGGGGTGTGCCAGAATGGGGGGTGGAACCGCATGCGGGCGCAGCCATTGGGGCCTTCGGTGGAGCTCTATATGGGGCCACGAAGCGTGTGAGGGGTGTGCCAGAAGGGAGGGGGAGGAGGGAGGAGGAAGGAGAGGAGGAGGAAGGAGGAGGAAGGAGGAAGGAGGAAGGAACGCGGGGACCGTCTCTTCAAAACGAGGACCCAACAACACAGGTTGGTTGGGAAAAATCAGAGGTCGCGGCGGACGTTTGGGTTACCAACCCGCCCGAGCTGCTACAGTCGAGCCGGATTAGTAGGTCGACCCTGCCAAATCAAGGGTGCCCTTGTGTCCTGTGCCTCGCGACCCATTCTTCTACATTGATATGGCAATGTGGCCCTCGGTAGAGTCGTGTGCCCTCTCGCGTGTCCTCTTCAATCCACCCCGACTGTAGAGAGGCCCCGGGGACCGGAGAGCCTCCAGGAGCTGCAGCGGAAGCCCCCGAAGCTGCCGCGGCACGCTTCCCGACGGGCCCCGGGAGGCCGCAGCCGAGGAAGAGCACGCCGGGGTCCCAGGCCTCCGCCGTGCGGATTTTTGATTCAACACCCAGCGCGCTTCTTACTCGACGCCCAGACCCCCTCGCGCAGTGAAAATAACACGACGGGCAGTTTTTCGCTACACATTGTTCATTTCCAATTCTTCGAAAGTTCTTTGGCTTTTGGTGGGCCAGGAGCCTTTCATTTCTGATTGTTCTATCCTGGGCCTCTTCCTGGCCACTGGGGGCCAGGAACAATTAGGAACGAGCACAATTAGAAATGAGCACGATTAGAAATGAACGACGGGTATCTTCGGCCCCTGGGGGCCCTTACCGGGCCCCAGGAGCGTCCAAAAACGGCTCAGGCTGCAGAAAACCAGTCCTGGGGACGGCGTCCAGACCTCTGGGGCTCGACGTCTCGGGGGCGACAAAGAGGGGGGTGATGACTAATTAGGGGGGGGGTGGATATCATGGCGGGGGCCATGATTTTTCCGCAGATTTCATGGCGCCTCTTCTTATTTCATTACGTCCCTGGCCCCCCCGCTGGGCCGCGCACATGCCGCCGGTCATGATTTGCACCCCCCCCTCTTGGACACCCCCCTTTTGGCCGCTCCCGAACGTCGTGAAAATGTCACGACGCTGGGGGTCTGGGCACGGCGGGGTCCCCGAAGCCCTGCACCACTTCCCGGGGACCGGG
This sequence comes from Prorocentrum cordatum, assembly GCA_963575745.1. NCBI lineage: Eukaryota > Dinophyceae > Prorocentrales > Prorocentraceae > Prorocentrum > Prorocentrum cordatum. The sequence goes on along the minus strand of CAUYUJ010021089.1, from coordinate 74,992 downwards.
GCTTCGCCCCAGACAGCTGTTATACGGTCCTGGGGCCCGGCGAGAGCCCCCAGAGACCGAGAACGGTTTATATTTGCGTTTCGACTTTCGCCAGAGGCCGACATCAGCGAACAAAATCTGGTCGTGATTGTGTTCAAGACGTTGGAGGCTGGGGTCTGGCATATGCATCGAGTGACATATGGCCCTCCCGAGCCGGCCGGCGCGGCCGCTCCCTCGACGCGCGCCCCCGCGCGCGCGTGGAAGCCCTCGGCGAGCGGGCGCGCGACGAGGGCGAGGGCGAGGAGGGCGAGGACGAGGGCGAAAAGGCGAGGGCGAGGAGGGCGAAGGCGAGGACGGCAGCGAGGACGGCGAGAACGACGAGGGCGAGGGCGACGAGGGCGAGGGCGAGGCGACGAGGGTGGGTGACGACGACGAGGCGACGAGGGCGAGGCCTGCGTGGGGACCGATGTTCGATCCATACCCCTGCTGCTGCACCCACCCTGGCTGCCAGGGGTTGCAGGGCATGGGTAAAGACGTCGGCCTCCAGGGGCTGGATCTTCAGCCATGCCCCCGCTTCCCCCCCTCGTAGTTGGAGTTCTGGCGTGAGCAGGGGCACAAATGGGATGTCGACCGCCTACTGCGAGGGCGACGAGGAGGGCGAGGACGGCGAGGGCGAGGACGGCGAGGGCGAGGACGAGGACGAGGGCGCCGAGGACGAAGAGGCCCCCGCGCGCCACCGCACGCCCTCCAGCAGGCGCAGCCCTGTCAGCCCGCGCAGCCCGCCGCCGCCGCGGCGCAGCCCGCGCAGCCCGCGGCGCAGCCCGCGGCGCAGCCCGCCGAGCGCGCGGCCGCCGACGGCCCGCCCGCGCGGCCGCAGCGCGGCCCGCCCGGGCTGCCCGGGCCGCCCGACGGCCCGCCGGGCGGCCCGCGCGGCGGCGCCGAGGCGTGGAGGGAGCCGCGCCGCTCAGCAGCATCGTCTGGCCATGGGACGTCGTCGTCGTGGTCGTCGGCGTGGTCGTCGGCGTGATCGTCGGCGTGGTCGTCGGCGCGCGCGGTCGTCCCGGCGTGGTCGCCGACGTCGTGGTCGCCTTGGTCCTCGGCGCGGTCGTCGCGGATGCGAGGGAGGCGGCCCTCCGAGAGTCGGTGGTTCTGAGGTGGGGCCCTGAGGGGATCGGGTCCTGATGTTAAGTCGGGCACGTCTCTCTACAGGAGGAATATTCAAGAATCGTTTACACATAGTCTGGGGACGATTTGCCTTGCTTTCTTTGACTATTTTAGATCATGTTCTGACTATGTTGTTCCCTACCTAGGCTCTGCCTAGAAGGGTTCTTACTCTGAGGCTTAAAGGGCCGGGCAGTGGAATGCGCCCCGGGCGGTTCCCCCGGCATCCGCCCCGCGGTTCCCCCAGTGACGTTCCCTTAGCTTCGCGTGGCTTATCTCATCTTAGCTTAGCTTATTTCATCTTACCTTAGCTTAGCTTCATCTTACCTCAGTTTTATCTTAGCTTAGCTTACCTTCATCTTAGCTTCGCTGAGCCTTAGCAAAGCAGAGCACAGCATAGCATAGCGTATCATAGCATAGCGCATCATCGCATAGCATAGCATGGGTGTAAGTTGTTTGTTTGTTTGTTTGTTTGTTTGTTTGTTTGTTTGTTTGATTGTATGTTTTTTTTTGTTTGTTTGTTTGTGTGTGTGTTTGTTTGGTTGTTTGTTTGTTTGTTTGTTTGTTTGTTTGCTTGTTTGTTTGTTTGTTTGTTTGTTTGTTTGTGTGTTTGTTCCCTACCTAGGCTCTGCCTAGAAGGGTTCTTACTCGGTTTGCTTAAAGGGGCGGGCAGTGTAACCCGCCCCGGGGCGGTTCCCCCGGCATCCGCCCCGCGGTTCCCCCAGTCCCCTGGGAGCTTTAGCTTTAGCTTTAGCTTAGCTTTAGTTTAGCTTTAGCTTAGCTTTAGCTTAGCTGTAGCTTAGCCTTAGATTTAGCTTAGCTTCAGCTTAGTTTCAGCTTAGCTGTAGCTTAGCTTTATATTAGCTTTAGCTTAGCTTTAGCTTTAGCTTAGCTTAGCTGTAGCTTAGCCTTAGCTTAGCTTTAGCTTAGTTGCAGCTTAGCTGTAGCTCAGCTTTATATTAGCTTTAGCTTAGCTTTAGCTTTAGCTTCGCTTAGCTGTAGCTTAGCCTTAGCTTAGCTTTAGCTTAGTTGCAGCTTAGCTGTAGCTTAGCTTTATATTATATTTAGCTTAGCTTTAGCTTTAGCTTTAGCTTTAGCTTAGATTTAACTTAGCTTTAGCTTAGCTGAACCTTAGCTTTAGCTTAGTTTTAGCTTAGCTCCAGCTTATAGTTAGCTTAGCTTTAGCTTAGCTTTAGCTTAGCTTTAGCTTAGCGTTAGTGTTAGCTTAGCTTTAGCTTAGCTTTAGCTTAGCTTTACTGTTACTACTAATTATGCTTCCCTAGGGGCTCCAACTCCTAGGTAGGGTCGCACTGGGATAATTGTTTTTCTTCCAAAACCCACCTGTAGGAGGACTCAGGACATGCCCGATCGAATCTGAATGTCGGTAAACGATTTAAGAAATCCCTCCCCCCACCCCTTCCTTGGGGGCCTCATTCTTTTGTAAGTGTTAGACTGATCCAATCCGGGGGTCGGAAACTATGTTTTGAATCGTCCCCCCCGCGCTACGCCCCTGGGCTCGCGCCGCGATGGCGCGCGGAAAACTAGTTGTCAAGTCGTTCTCCCCCCCCGCCGCATTGTTCAGGCGTCGCTTTGAAGTAGATTTCTTACTCGCCCCCTCCCACACCCGCGGTGCAGTTTCGAGGATTCCTTAGGATCCCTGGGAACTCCTTATTGCGAGGAGGAGGGGGAGAGGGGGGAGGAGGAGGAGGAGGAGGAGGAGGAGGAGGAGGAGGAGGAGGAGGAGGAGAGAGGAGAGAGGAGGAGGAAGAATGGGAGAGGGGGGAGGGGGGAGAGAAGAGGGAGGGGAGAGAGAGGGGAGAGGAGAGGGGAGAGGGGGAGGGGAGGAGGAGAGGGAGGAGGAGGAGGGAGGGGGGAGAGGGGGGAGAGGGGGGAGGGGGGAGGGGCAGGAGGTGGAGGAGGAGGAGGAGGAGGAGGAGGAGGAAGAAGAAGAGCCGCCTTCCGTCGAGCGAGTCTCTTGGTCTTCTTCCGTGGAGACAGGCGCCCTGGGAGGACCACTCGCCGTTCTGGATCGCCCCCCCCCCATTCCGAGTTGTCATCCCTCGGGCCCGCCCCTTGGCTCCCGGGGGCCCCCACACGGGGGGTGGTGACCACACCCTGGGGTGAGTCGGTGGGGAGTCGGGGTCGCCGCGCCCTCCTCGCCCTCCTCGCGCCCTCCTCGCCCTCCGCGCCCCCCGGCTCTCGCGCCCTCCTCGCTCTCCGCGCCCTCCCTCGGGGCCCCCGAGCCCGCACCGAGCTCGCATCGGGCCCTCCCCTGGCACGGTTTTGGGACTCGGGTCGTTCTCCGAGGAGGTCTCGGGCGACGGGGGGCCGCCGGGGTCCCAAGGCCGAGCGGCCACGGGCCGTGCGGTGAGGTCCTGGGGGATTTCGAGGTCACCGCACGGTCTGTCACCGCACCGTGTTGGGACTCCCCGAAGGCTTTCCAGACGGCCTGGGGGCTCATGCGAGTTGTCGCCCCTCCGTGGGCCGAGCTTCCTCTCCCCCTGTTGTGGGGGCACCTGGGCCGGCGAAACTGTTTGTTTGATCGTCCCGCCCCGAATGTGTATATATATATATATATATATCGTATAATCATATCTATATAGCTATATTTATGTACATATATGTCTATATATATTTATACATATCTATATATATATATACATATATATATCTATATATATACATACATCTCTACATATCTATATATATATATCTATATATCTATCTATATATCTATATATAACTACCTATCTATATATATATGTATATCTATCTATGTATATATATCTATCTATCTATATATATATACATATGTATATATATATATCTATCTATCTATCTGTCTATATATATATATATGTCTATCTGTATATATATATATATATATATATAGAGATATCTATCTATCTATCTATTTATATATATATCTGTATATATATATATATATATATATATATATATATATATATATATAATATATATATATATCTTTCTATGTGTCTGTGCATATATATACACACACGTAGCACCCCGCAGATGCGGATAGGAGTGAGGGGCGGTGGGGACGTCGGCAGTCTGCGAGACTCTGGAGAAGCCCGCCGCAGGCGCCACAGTTTTTCAAATTATACAACGAGCCCGCCGCAGGCGCCGATTTTTTCTTCAAACCAATGTGGATCGGTCGCGGGTGGGTCGCGGTTGGGTCGCGGGTGGGTCGCGGGTGGGTGGCGGGATGGGTCGCGGGTGGGTCGCAAGTAGGTCGCGGGGTGGGTCGCGGGTGGGGCGCGGGTAGGTCGCGGATGGGTCGCGGGGTGGGTCGCGGGGTGGGTCGCGGGGTGGGTCGCGGGGTGGGTCGCGGCTTGGGTTGCGGGTGGGTCGCGGGTGGGTCGCGGGGTGGATCGCGGAGTGGGTCGCGGGTGGGTCGCGGGTTGGGTCGCGGGTGGGTCGCGGGATGGGTCGCGGGGTGGGTCGCGGGGTGGGTCGCGGGTGGTTCGCAGGGGGGACGACGACAACAACAACAATCATTTTAATACTGTTCGCTCCTATCTCGATACGTATATTCCAAGCCCTCGGTACCCGCCCTCGTCGTCTTCGATCGTACCCCCTTGGGGGTATATCTTCCTTACCTGCCACGTGTATTTAGTGCAGTCCCTAAAATAAGGGAAGAGAGGACGGGTGGAAGGGGAAGGGATACTAATGCAGCACAAGAGAAATTAGCATGAGGGGGGCAAGGAGCAGAAAGCAAGTGGTAGAACCAGACGGGCAGATCGGGCGGGCAGACCCATAGCGGACAGGTCGGGAAGGCGGGCCCAGGCGACGAGGTCGAGCAGGCGGGTTGCCGAAGCGTGGGTCATGAATGAATCGCGAGGAAGTCTCGAGCGATAGCGCGATTCCCAAGTAAATCGTGAGAAAAGCCAGCGTGGGCCACGAAGGGCATAACATCCGAGGCCACAGAGGGCAGCGACGGGGCCGCTGATGGCAGCACTGGGGCCACCAAGGGCAGCGAGGGGGCCACGAAGGGCGACAGCGGGGCCGCGAAGGGTATGTATGTGGGGCTATGACGGGTGCGAGCGAGCGGGGATCACGGAGGGCATTCGTATACGGGGCCACATTGGGCGACGGCGGGGCCACTGAGGGCAGTAAAGGGGCCACGAAGGCCAGCGAGGGGGCCACGAAGGGCGACAGCGTGGCTACGAAGGGCATGCGTATGGGGCCACGACGGGCGCGAACGAGCAGGGGTCACGGAGGGCATTCGTACACGGGGCCACAAAGTGCGACAGCGGGGCCACTGAGGGCAGCAAAGGGGCCACGAAGGGCAGCGAGGGGACCACGAAGGGCGACAGCGGGGCTACGAAGGGCATGCGTATGGGGCCACGACGGGCGCAAACGAGCAGAGGTCACGGGGGGCATTCGCACACGGGGCCACAAAGTGCGACAGCGGGGCCATTGAGGGCAGCAAAGGGGCCACGAAGGGCAGCGAGGGGGCCACGAAGGGCGACAGCGGGGCTACTACGGGCATGCGTATGGGGCCACGACGGGCGCGAACGAGCGGGGGTCACGGAGGGCATATCATGCGGGGCACCAACGGGCAACGACGGAGCCACTGAGGGCAACAAGGGGGCCACGAAGGGCAGCGAGCGAAGGTGACTGCGGAACCAGTACGGGCAGCGCGGGGCATCGAAGGCGGGCGAAGGGCAGCGAGCGACGATTGCAGTCATTAGCGGGCTGGTCGGGCGGGCAGACCCCGACGAGCGGGTCGCTTGAACCGCCAGGCAGTCTGTAGCGGGAGCGCGATTCCTGAGTGTCGAAGATTGGCATCTGAATAAATTGTGAGGAAATATCAAGCGAAGCGGTTCGGTGGTAAGTTGCGAGGAAGTCCCCAGCGATAGCGCGATTCTGCAATACATTGTCAAGAAATATCAAGCGGGGGCCGCGACTTGGTGGTACATTGTCAGGACGTCCCAAGCGAGAGCGCGATTCTCCAAGACATTGCTGGGAAGTCTTAGGCGGGAACCGTTGTTGTTGTAAACCGAGGGCCAACGACACAGTTTGAGCTTCAAAATTTTCCTTCGTACAAGCCAGGATGTGAGCCCCGGGAGGGGCACTTCAATTGAAAAATACCATGTGCACCGGGCGGGGGGAATCAACAATGATTATTCTTCAGGTGTGAGAGCTCAACAACAAGAGGAATCATTTTAAGACTGTTCGCTCTTATCTGCTCGCGTGTCATTCAATATGCATATCCCAAACCTTGGATACCCGCCCTCTTCGTTTTCGATCGTACCCCCTTCCGGAGGGTATACGCATTCCCTGCCACGTGTGGTTGGTGAAGCCGTTGAAAACGAAGGGTAGCAGATAACGGGGAATAGTGAGAACGAAGGGATCGGTGAAGGGAGGGGACGGGCAAGAAGGAGGGAGGACGATGATTTGCGCTGCGAGTGGCGTTTCAGCTTGCGCCATGGGTCGCGCCAGCCACTCCAACACAGGTTAACAATAAGTTTCGCCATTGGTCGCGCCATAAACAGCGCCACGTACCACCCCCTTGAAAGAACATGTCGTGGATACCCACACGGGGGGACGTACAGCTGCGAACTGGTGTCAGAAACGAAATTCGTGGAACCTTGAAAAGAAGCGGGATGTTGGGAGAGTGGGGCGGAAGGATAGTGAGAAGTGCAGAGGTGCCGAGAGGAACGCGGAAACCCCAAGTGAGAGCGCGATTCTTCAATACATTGCGAGGAAGTATCAAGCGGAAGCCGCGATCCGGTGTCACATTGCCAGGAAGTCCCAAGCGAGAGCGCGATGTTTCAATACATTGTAAAGAAATATCAGGCCGGAGCCGTTGTTGTTGGAAACCGGGGGCCAACGACACAGTTAGAGCTTCAAGATTTTCACTGATATAAAACACGGTGCGAGCCCCGGGAGGGGCACTTTAATAGAAAAAACCATGTGCAACGGGCGGGGGGGATCAACAATAAGTGTTCTTCAGACATGAGAGTTCAACGACAACAACAACAATAACGAACACAACGCTCATTTCACCCTCATGCGCGATGACGACGGACTCCCAGTTCAGCCACGCACCAAATGACAATGAATGACCGTTTTGCCCCCTCACTCATATAGATATGTGAATATATAGAATATATTATACTATATTATAATATAGTATAATATACTATAATATGTTATAATAAAATATGATATAATATGGTATAATGCAATACAATTCAATATATTAGATTCGGCTAAAAGATAATCTAATATGACACGACAAATTATAATACATTATAATTTCATAGAATATAGCATCATATAATAAATCGTAGTGTAATATAATCAAATCGAGCATACTATAATATAATATTATATAATATCATATAGTTTACTGTAATATAGTTCACTATAATATATTTTAATAGAGTATTGGAATGTAAAATATTATAATATAGTATAGTATAATATCATATAACATAATATAACATACCGTAATATACTATAAAATAATGTAATATAATATAACGTCATGTAATATACTATAGTATGATATATTATAATGTATTGTAATATAATATAATATAATATGATATAATATAATATGATTTAATATTATATAATATGATGTGATCTAATATAATATAATATAATATAATGGAATACTATATATTTGCATATATATATATATATATATATATATATATATATATATATATATATCATGTTTTGTGTTTTTTGCACATCAAACGGGCGAGGTGCCTCAAACTGTTTGCAAGCGCTAGCCGTGCCATGCGGCACATGCGGACGGGCGGCGGCTGCCGCACATCATCACGGAACGCCTGCCTACGGCGCGGCGGGTCTCCCAGCAACAGGTTCTGCCGTTGGTGCGCGAGGGGGCTGCTTCTGCGACCTCCCTCGGCGCACCTGGCGTGTGCAAGCCTGATCTTGCACGCCCCTTGGATCCACCCCTGGACCCCTTCTTATCCTGGAGACGCCATCCTCCAGGACCCCATATCCGAGCCACCGATGAGAAGGCGGATGGGCCTCTTGAAAGCCAGGGGCTCTCTTCGAAGGGCCTGGCGGCTTCGAAGGGCATGATCGGCCGGGCCCCGCAGAGAAGGCCCACGCCTGCTGAGAAGCCCACCCGCCTTCTCAGAAGGCGGCCCTTCTCGCGCCGTCCCCGTGGGGCGCCGCCGCCGGAGGAGAACAGGGCACCGGCACCGCTGCTCGTCGAGGAGGCCCAGACACGCTCACGTCTGAGAAGAGACATGCTCGTCTGGAGCGCATGGACACAACAGGACGGCGGTTCGTCGTCGTGTGCGGCCTCTGGTGGCATCGCAGGGCCCTGGGGCCGTCAGGGAACAATCCGGGACGAAGAGCCACTCCCCGAGATATGGTCCAGAGTCCAGGGGGCCCCGCACTGAAACACCACGGCATCGGAGGCCTGAGGTGAGATCGCCACAGCTGAAATTCTGGTCAGCACGCACCCAGAAAAGTTCCGTGAAGAGGCGGCATGGGTTTACCAGCCTGGAACAAACCTTTATGATTGGTATCACCGTATATCTCGACGCCGATCTCAAGGATTCTCTCAGCTTCTGAGGGCGCACCCCTGAGATTGTCACCTCCTTTGGACTTGCCGATATTAGGGATAGGGACCAGGTCGAGGCTGGTTATTGGTATCGCCGGCGGCGGCCCGGGCACGCTCTCGGCGAGGCGCAGCTGCCGGAACGCGCCCCGCGGCCGGCAGACCGCCGAGCACCGACGAGGCCGCCCGAACACCTCGAGCTTCGCACGCCCTCGAGCCCCGCACGCCCTCGACAAGCCCCGGAGCGCCCTCGAGCCTCGAGGACTCCCCCCCTCCCAGACCCCCGACGTCATGATTTTTTCATGACGCGACCCCCAGAGGTCCGGACCTGTTCGCCGGGACCGGTTTTTCATCCTGAGTTGTTTTTTGACGGTCCCGAGGGCCGGTAAGGGCCCCCGGAGGCGGAAAATATAAAAAAACCTCCCGTCGTGATTTTTTCATGACTCGAGGGGGTCTGGGCTCCGCGCGCCGCCGATGTCGTCCCCAGAGGCCGCCGCCGGCGCCGGCGGGGGCGGCGCCGCGGGCGCCGCCGGGGCGCTGCCGCCGGACCCGCGCGGCGTGTGCACGAGCCCGGGCCTCGGCCGCGCCGGCGGGGGGCGGCTCCTGCGCACAGCATGTCCGTCTAGAGGGGGAATATTCAAAAATAGGCTAACCAAAATAGTCTGGGGACCATTCTTCAACTATGTTGGCACACGTTTTGCCATGTTCGTCCCTCTGCAGGAGGAGCATGCCTAAACATAGTATAACCAATTGTCTGGGGACGATGTTTCAACTATGTCTAACAATAGTCTAACAAAAATAGTCTGGGGACCATTTCTCAACTATGTTCGGGGGAGCGGAAGACCCGGGTGTACCAGGACTCGGGTTCGCCCTCGTTTTTGGACGACCGCGCCTCGGGTTTTGACGAGGAGGAGTTTCGTGGGATGTCTGCAGCGGGAGGCCTCGTCAAAATGCAGGCTCGGCCTCGTCATTTTCTTGACGACCTCGTCGGGGATTTCCGAGTCCCCTGTAGCCGGGTCTTACGCCCCCCTGATATGTTTGCACATGTTTTGCCATGTTCGTCCGTCTGCAGGAGGAGCATGCCTAAACATAGTATAACCAATTGTCTGGGGACGATGTTTCAACCATGTCTGCACATGCTTTACCATGTGTTGGCTTTCTTCCAAAATCGGCCTGTAGGAGGACATGCCCCACATGACCCTGACCTCCTCGCGCGCTCATGGCGACTCGTCCGATGCGATCCGATTTCGATGGGTTCCCATTGCGACTCGATTCGTTTTCGGGTTCGGCTTCGGATTCCAATTCTTCACGCTTCGCGTATCCCCACCAGTTGCGGCCCTTCTCCTCGTCGCACTTGGGGCGTGCCCATACCCCTGGTGGCTCCTGGATGTCGTTTACCATGCGGATTACCCTATGGCCGTGGAGACGGCCTGCTGGATTGGACGTCGCTTGCGCTATGGTTTGCGTCAATGGCTATTTCGCTACCCGCCCCAGCGCAGTGCCGTTTTTGATACATGCTCCGCGTGCGGATCATGTATCTAAAATGCAGGGCTTCAGCATTTAAAACAACGATGTGTCCATGCATAAATTCATTCATGCATTAATCATGTATTAAAACCATGCATCTTAATAAAAGCCCTATTTATTAAAAACTGCCCTGTACTTCAAGTCCCGGCTCTTCGGCAAGGAGCTTCGTCCCCGTCGTCGCTTGAGCCTGCACTCCGGCGCGCCCGTCTCCTCTGCAGTGTCTCTTTTCGCCCCTCGCTCTCCTTCCTCCTGTGCGCCTTCGCTTTCGCCCTCTTCCTCTGTTGTCTTCGCTCGCTCCTGCCTCTGCCGCAGTGCCTCTGTGCTTCGCCTGATGTTTTCCCCGCGTGTCGTCAGCGTCAAGTGCGCTGTGCCCGACTTCCGCTGTACGACCTGTTTGGGCGGGGCACAGCTGCCTGCGTCGCTCGCGAGCCAAACGTACCCCGGCCAGTTTTCGATCTCGAGTCCTGTCCGTCGAGCGCCTGCGTGCTAGCTGGCCTTTTCACTGGTTTCGACGCGCGGCTGATTGCCTTCAGTCTGCTTAAAGTTTGCCTGTCCCACGGCGCGAACTGCTGTTCGATCGTCGCCACTCACTCGTTCCGCCGCCGCCCACATTGCCTTCGACGCACCTGAAGGCTTGCTCCCCCTTGCAGGGATGCATAATTAGCCCTTGCCGCGCTCAGCCCCCCGTGTGGTGCCCCTCGTACAGGAGCAGGCGCTTGCGGCTTCCGCTATCTCCCGCGGGGTTTGCCCCAGGCCGCAATCACGGGGCACCACATTGCCAGCTAATTACCCGCCATTTGGGCATGCACCTCCGGCGGTTGGTAGCTGCCGATGGCACCCCCTCGGTGGGCGCCGCGCGGCCCGCCCCGGCTAGTCTCACCTCCCGCTGTTCTCTTGTTGCATATTGTTGTCATTATTTCCTTCTCTCTCTCTCTCTCTCTTTCTCTCGTGTGTAAGTTAGGCTCCTGCTTGTCAGTTGTAGCTTTGGACGGCGCGCGGCCCTGTTTGCGCTCGCGAACCAAAAATCCCCAACAGCCCATTCAGAAGCCGTGCCCACGAGACCCGACGGGAAAAGGGACGAAGGGACACATATAGGGAAACAAAGCGAGCAACCAGGATGAACCGAGAGATCACTGGGAGCAAGGGGGTGGCCTTGGGACGCGTCTTCGGGTCATCCCTTGGGGTCGCGTGGGGACGAGGGGAGGAGGAGGAGGAGGAGGAGGAGGAGGAGGAGGAGGAGGAGGAGGAGGAGGAGGCCTCTTGGGCGCCTCTTGGGGGCCTTTTGGGGCACTCTTGGAGCCTCCTGGGAGCCTCTTGGCGGCCTCTTGGAGGGTTTGGGGGGCCTTTAGGGGCTTCTTGGGAGCCTCTTTGGCCGTCATAGGGCTTTCCTGGCTTGTCTGACGCCGTCGGGAGCCGTCTTGGGGTCTTGTCTGCGTCGTGTTGGGGCCCCTCTGGGGCATATCATGGGTTCTTAGAGGCCATCTTGGGCGTCTTGGAGGCCTCTTTGGCCGTCTTGGGAACCTTCTGGGCCATCATGGGGCCATCTTGGAGGCCTCTCGGGCGATTTGGGGGGCCTCTTGCGCCGTATTGGGCCGTCGGAGTGCCGAGAAGAAGCACATGCCAAAATCTGTCGAAAACCATGTGATCATAATGAGTTGGGCATTTTCGTGCCCTCATGGAAGACCTCCTGGACGCCTTTTTGGGCAGTCTTGGAGGCCTCTTGGAGGCCATCTCAGGCCGTCTTGGGTGCATTTTGGGCCGTCTTAGAGGCATCTTGGGGCCATCTTAGCCGTCTTGGAGGCCATGTTGGCCGTCTTGGAGGCCTCTTGGGCCCTCTTGGGGCCGTTTTGGGGGCTCTCTTGGGCTGTCATGGGGCCATATTGGAAGCCTCGTGGGCGATCTTGGGGGCCTCTTGGCCGTCTTGAGCAGTCGGAATGCCGAAAGGAAGCACATTCCAACATCTGTCAAACACTTTTTTGGGGCCGTGTTAGGCCGTCTTGGAGGCCATCTCAGGCCGTCTTGGGTGCATCTTGGGCCGTCTTGGAGGCATCTTGGGGCCATCTTAGCCGTCTTGGAGGCCATCTTGGCCGTCTTGGAGGCCTCTGGGGCCCTCTGAGGGCCCTCTTGGGGCCTTCTTTGGGCCGTCATGGGGCCCTCCTGGGAGCCCTGGAAGGCCTTGTGGGGCCATCTTGAAGGCCATCGATCAAAGGAGGAGCGGGGGTAACGTTCACTCCCCCCCATGGAGGCCACAATGGGGCCAAAACCTTAGTAAAACCAATGATTTGGGCGCCCAGAGGGCTGGTGGGATAACGTTCAGCCCCCCCCCCCGAAGAGGCCAACATGGGGCCAAAACCTTCTAGTAGAACCAATGATTTTGGCGCCCAGAGGGCTGGTGGGCAATTTTTCAGCCCCCCCCTCCGAAAGGGCCCAAATGGGGCCAACACCTTAGTAAAACCAGTGATTTTGGCTTCCTCGCCGAGGCTGTTTTGGACGTCCTGACACCTCGCAGGGGGGCCCGAAAAAGTCCAGGGGAGGCGTAAGGGGAGGGGTCAACCCCTCTCCGTAGGGGAAGAGGGTTTTTTCGGGAAGAGGGAAGGGGAATCTCGTTAGACCACCTGTCGCCCGCAGGGCTGGTGGGATTTCCCAACGGAGGCCCTACCAGCCTGCCGATTTCTGCCGGTTCGACCTCTCCCGGCTGGGCTGCCGATCTCGGCCCATCCGATTCATGCCGGTCGCCCATCCGAGTTATCGGCTCGATGATGGGCCTCCCTGCCTCGCGTCCCCACGCCTCCATCGCACCCCTCGCCGGGCCCCAGGGCCGTCAAGAAACGATCGGGGACGAAAGCCTGGTCCCTGTGGGCCCCCGCACAACGGAACTCTCGGCCTCCCAGATGGGGTCCGAGTAGATGGGGTCGGAGGATCGCGCCGCATCGCCGATGGCATCGGTATTTCGGCTCGATGCGGAGCCCGAGTTGCGCCACGCCGACGGCAGCGATGCATCGCCGCCGTCTCCGACGCATCGCCGGATGCATCGGCGACGTCGGCTCGGTCCTCCAACCCCATCCACTCGGACTCCATCGAGGAGGCCTCTCGAAGCCCTGACCTCCTCGCGTCGTGAGGGCGCGTCGGCTCTCGGGCCCCAGGCCATCTGCTGCACGGGGCCGCCGTGGCCTACAGGTCTGGGGGGGGCAAGGGGGAGAGGAGGGAGGAGGGAGGAGAGAGGAGAGGAGGGAGGAGGAGAGGAGGGAGGAGGGAGGAGGGAGGAGGGGGAAAAGGGGAGAGGAGGGAGGAGGGAGGAGAGCCGGAAGGAGCCGGGCGGCGGAGGAGACGGGCGCGCGGCGGGGAGGCCTGCGCCACCAGATCCCCCTTTTAGGCGCTTGTGCGCCCGCGGGCCCCCCCTCCTCCTCCTAAGGTGGCCCCTCCGCGGCCTTCTCGTGGCCAGGCTTCCTGCCGCCGTCGCTCATCTCCTCCACCTCCTCCTCCTCCTGCTGCTCCTCCTGCTCCTCCTCCTCCTCCTCCTCGCCGCCCTCCTCCTCCTCCTCCTCCTCCTCCTCCTCCTCCTCCTCCTCCTCCTCCTCCCTCCTCCTCCTCCTCCTCCTCCTCCTCCTCCTCCTCCTCCTCCTCCATTCCTTCCTTCTTATAGATAACTCCTCCCTGTCGCACCTCGAGGTCAGTTTTTCGGGCGGGCCGGGAGTTTCGCCCTAGACTTCCCCACAATGTTTGACCGTGAAGCTTCAACACTTGCACCAGCTTCACAGATGGAGGGCGGGTCGTTTTAAAAATGTGGCTCTCGCCTTCGCGCCGCGCACACACGTTTAACAAACGGCAGGAGTTTCACGGATTGAGGGCGGGTCGTTTTCAATATGTGGTTCTCGCCTTAGCGCCGCGCGCATTCGTGCAACAAAAATTGCAAGAGCTTCACGGATTGAGGGCGGGTTGTTTTCAAAAAGTGGTTATCGCGTTAGCGCCGCGCACATTCGTTTTAAACATGTGCAAGAGTTTCACGGACTGAGGGCGGGTCGTTTTCAAAATGTGGCTCTCGCCTTATCGCCGCGTGCATGTGTTTTAAACATGTGCAAGAGTTTCACGGATTGAGGGCGGGTCGTTTCCAAAATGAGGTTCTCGCGTTAGCGCCGCGTACATTCGTTCAAAACATTTGCAAGAGCACGGATTGAGGGCGGCTCCTTTTCAGAATGTGGCTCTCACTTTAGCGTCGCGCACATTAATGATACAAAATCCAAGGAATGGCGTTCTGGCACGATTCAGGATCGTCATGACGCAACAGTCAGGTTCATCCGTGGCGTTGGACTACCAAAAATAATGTTTTGGCATGTTTCAGGGTCATCAATCTGTTGTCTTCCAACGAGGCAGGTCCCTCTGTGGAAGTGAACCGTTGTCGGGGCCTATGAAGATGGAGCTTGGGGGGAGGGTCTATTCCAACATCGTTCGTGACTCTTGTGTTTACACTGGTCCTCCTCCTCCTCATCCTCATCCTCCTCCCCCTCCTCCCCCTCCTCCTCCCCCTCCTCCTCCTCCTCCTCCTCCTCCTCCTCCTCCTCGTCCTACCCCTCCTCCTCTCTCCTGCTCCTCGTCCTCCTCCTCCTCCTCCTTCTCCTCCCCGTCCTCCTCCTCCTCCTCCCCATCCCCCTCCTCCTCCTCCTCCTCGTCCTACCCCTCCTCCTCCTCCTCCTCCTCCTCCTCCTCGTCCTCCTGCTCCTCGTCCTCCTCCTCCTCCTTCTCCTCCTCCTCCTCCTCCCCCTCCCCCTCCTCCTCCTAACATGGCCCCTCCGTGGCCAGGCTCGCTGCCGCCGTCGTTCTGCCTGCCCCCGCTGGTGTCGCTGGCGCAGTCTCTCGAGCACCACGCGCTCGCGCAGGGAGGGGCCGGCGCGGGCGCCAGCGCGGCGGAGTCGCTCTGCAGCGCGGGCGGCGGCAGCCTCTTCTCGAGGAGCAGAAATCTGTACAAGCATACTCAGACCTCCAGTCCTTTGTAACGTATTTTCTTCGTCTGCGCAAAGTAACACTTTGCGGATGACTGGTGCAATCGTGTGCACGAGACGTGCGGCACTCGCCGCCCGTCTCGGGAACGCTCAGTTCCCAGGTCGCGTTTCACTGACCTGCTTTCTTCACCCTGAGGCCGAGCTGAGCTGGTTGTAGTGGAAGATAAATAAGGTATACTCAGACCTTCATCCGCGGACGACGCACGTGCACTGTACCGCGCTGGCGTGACCCTAGGCGTCGTCAGTCCTCAATATCCAGGAAGGGTACGGTGCACAGCGCTCAGGGCCGAAAAACACGATGCACCGTACCGCGCTAGAGCGGGGCCTCCATGGGAGTCCAAGCGCATGGGCGGCGCTCTCGTATCCCAGCGTGCCGAAAAAATCGAGACGGAGGTTTTTTTGCGGTTTTCGGCCTATTAGAGGGCCCTCGCCAGGCCCCCAGGCGGTGAACAGAACGATCCGGGACGAAAAAGATGTCCGGTCCCCAGGAAAGTGGTGCAGATTTGCGGGGACCCCGCGTTGAAACAATCAAGATTCGACCAGGAAACAAACGAGACCACCCCACCTACGGCACTCCATGTTGCGCTACGGTCCATCGGGCGCCGTTGCGCATATCATGCAAAAAGCACGTCTGATCTCCTGGTATACGCTAAGCCCCGTGGGGCCGTAGGTGGAGTGGTGTCGTGTGTTTTCTTTTGTTCAAAGGCATCGGAGGTCTGGGTCTGGCCAGGAACTTTGGCTCAGCGTGTCGCTCCGCCAGTTCTGGCCTTCCACGCTTACGCGCGACATGCCATCCACGTCCCGGTCCCCAGGCGTCACCGTCCCGAGCTTTTCGAAGCCTCCCGCCCCGCGGAGAGGAGCGACACGCTATCCGCTCGCATGGCATGGCGTTGAAGCGTGTCGCCGGGGCCTCCGCCGCGACAAGCCGAGCAATAGTTCCACACCTTGAACTTTCGGAGCTGCGTGCGGATTTCTTGGATCGGCGCTGGGCCCACCTCCCTGGCGCGCTTCTCTCGCCAGGGGCGGCTGGAGGCGCCGTTTGGGGGGAGCCCAGTGCAGATCCGAGATGTTCAGGCGGAGAT
This sequence comes from Prorocentrum cordatum, assembly GCA_963575745.1. Classification (NCBI taxonomy): domain Eukaryota; class Dinophyceae; order Prorocentrales; family Prorocentraceae; genus Prorocentrum; species Prorocentrum cordatum. The sequence continues at coordinate 58,670 of CAUYUJ010021089.1, read as the reverse complement.
CCGAACGCTTCTGCTTATGCAGTTTTTTCTTCTTCGATCTTCAGCCGGCAGATCTCCGTGGACTCGTTCGGCGGCGAGGCTGGATCGGCATGCAGGAGGGGAATCCAGGAATCCTGAGCGAAACGTGTCCTGAGTTTTTTCGCCGTTTTCGGGCTTCATGTGTCCTTCACGGGCCTTTGGACCGTCAAAGAACGACTCGTGATACAGAGTTGGGGAAGGCCATGGGGCCCAGCACCCGTTTCCCTCAAGCTCCGTTTCTTTCATGCCAAGAGGTCGGAGGTAGAAAATCACAAGACAATTCGCCACTTTGGCCCCACCATGCCCAAACGGCGAGCACATATCGGGCGCAGCCCCGGACGCAGAGTCGCGTTCAGCCAGCTGCTGACGCGGGCTTAGTTCCTCTCGTGTCGCGACGGCAGATCGCTCCTTTTCGGGAGCCTGCTGTCGCAAGCCCGAAGCACGATTGCTCTCCACAAAAGAAGTGCGTTGACCTTCACGCTGAAAACCGAGGAGGGGAAGTACAACGGTCAAAGCCCGACCGGCGGCGGTATAGATGTATGGATCGGCAAATCTTGGTATACTCCCTGCTCTCCCTTTCCATGCAACTGCTATGCTGGCTCCACGCAGAGTTGGCCACTCAGAAACGCATGGTGTGCAAGTGTGCTTCCACGCTCGCTGCTGAATGCATTGTCCACTGAAACGAATCCTGCGGTAGCGAACGTTGTCGCCGCTGCTGGTTGCGCCATAGGTTGCGCGCGCGGCCACCAAACATGTAACGGCCTCGCAGCGGTTGCGCCATAGGCTGCGCCCTCTGCCGCCGAGAATCGAACAACCTCGTATTGGTTGCGCTATAGGCTGCGCCTTCGGCCGCCAAACATGAAACGGGCTCCTACTGGTTGCGCGACAGGTTGCGCCTTCTGCCGCCTAGAGTAAAACGGCCTCCTATCGGTTGCGCTATATGTTGCGCTCTCGGCCGCTGAGAATGCAACGACCTCAGTGGTTGCGCCATAGGTTTGGCCGCCGAGAATAGAAAGGCCTCTTATTGCTTGCGCCATGGGCTGCGCCAGTGGCCGCCGTGAATAAAACGGCCGCCACGTGTTTGCGCCACAGGTTGCGCTCTCGGCCGCCAAGAGCAGCCGCCGAAAATCAAACGGCCTCTCACAGGTTGCGCCATCGGTTGCGCCCTCGGCCGCCGAGAGTAAAACGGCCGCCCATCGTGCACGACCAATCAGTTCAATTCGGGTGGCCGCGCCCCTCGGACTGCGTTTCGGCGGCCATGGACCGACACTGGGGCTCTCAGAACTCGTCCTTGGGGGCGTTCGCGGGGAAGGCCTTCACGATTGCCTTGGCTCTTCGCACTCTCCGTGGCGATTTGCCGAAGATCTCGCGCTTCCCGACCTTAGTCGCCTTCTTCTGACGGGTCTGGGCCACGACAACACCGGGAATGACGAACTTGCTGTTTCGCTTCGCTTCTCAGCTCTCCGCGAGCGCTGCGGTGAGGGCGTTCTTGGTCTTGACCGTGTCCTCTGCAATCCCCTCCTGCTATGCTGCCGCCGGCGCCTCCTCTTCCTACTTCTCTTCCTCCTCCTCCTGCTTTTCCTCCTCCTCCTCGTCTTCCTCTTCCTCCTGGTCCAGGGACAGCTCAGGACCCGCTTTCATAACCCCGCCCTCCACCGTCCCAGGTGATCGAGCTTCATATTCGGCACAGTTGTCGCCAGCTGCTGCCTCCACGCGCAATCGACAGAGGCTGGCGCGGGCCTCATCTCTCGCAAGCAGCTAGCATGGGAGGCAAAGGCGTACCAGCTCCTGTCGCCACCGAAGGTGCTCTCGGAGAAGTGGACGGCAAACGCCAACAAGACCCATGGTACGAAGGAGCTGCTCTACTCGGCAACAAACTCGCCGTGCATGGCCTTCCCGCCCACGTCCGCAAGCAGCTGGAGGAGACCATGGCCGCCCAGATCGCCGACGCCAGCCCCAAGTTCGAAGCCACCGCCCGAGCCGTCACAGCCAAAGCTAGTCAAGACTTCCTCGACAGCCTCACGAAAATCACAGCCGACCTCAGCCAGCGACGCGAGGCCACGGAACGCAACATCACCGAAGTCAAGCAGCGCACCACCTCCCTGGAGAAAGAGAATATCGACCTCAAAGCCGCCGTCGCCAGATTCGACGCCATCGTCACAGCTGCAGAAGCACGAGCGCCTGCCCTCAACCTGGACGGCCTCGGCACGTGGGACCGCGATCCCGACCCAACGACTTTTTGGTGCAGCAGCCCGCAGGAGTTCAACCAACCCGAGCTCGAGAAGAGCCTTGCTGACTGGTTCACCGCCGCTGGCATCGACAAGAACCACATCATCTTCAACACCGTCGGCCCCGCCAAGCGCCACTCGTTCCAGGTCAGCGGAGGAACCGTCGTTGCCGAACCCCGAGCTCAACGACTCCACGGAGCAATGGAAAGGAATAGCGCACTTTCAGTACACTTCGGAGCAATGGTCTTCTTGCTCCTGTCTATGATTCCGCCGACAAAGCCCGAAAGCCGTTCAAACAGAAGTTCAGATCAAGCGGTTATCAAAGATCATGCAGAATGCCGCGCCTGACACTGACATTCGCACTCATCGGGCTCCCGGCTGCGTTAGCTCTCGTGGTGAAGCTTTGGCCCGCTTGCTCGTCGGAGCGAACGCTGGCGCTCCTACCCGCATCCAGTGGTCTAGTGCCGCCATCACCTGCGGCTTCGACGAAACCAAGCAGCGGCAGATCAACGCAGAGTTCGCCTCCAACTTCGCAGACGCCCTCGCATCCGCGCAGTGGCTTTAGCCATCGCTGGAGCCCATGGCTCCTCAAGCCCTCGCAGGAGGGCCTCAACGTGGCATTCTGGAACGCGCAAGCTCTACTCGGACAATCAGACCAACGCCGTGAAGACAAACGCCGCATGATCCTGCCATATCTTCGTCAAAGAGCACTAATCGCCTTCCAGGTCACGCACGGCACGATCGACGACCTATCCCTCCTGCCCAACTCGACCCAGCACCCGCGCAAGCCGTTCCACTCCCCCGTGATGGCCGACGCCATCCCCGTCACCAACGCAGGCGGCGTGGGCTTTTTCGCACCGTACGACAAGGGCGAACAAATACCCCCCCCCCTGCGCTACGCCCTCGCATCAGGTTTGGGGTCGCCATCCATGGCCGCGCCGCCAGGCTTCGGGTCACGGATGCCAGCCTCCAGTCCGAAGTCACCGTCCTCAACATCCACAATTGCGGCTATGCCGCAGCAGATCGACTCTATCTTCGAGATCAGTGGCAAGCGCCCCGACAGCACGCCGACGAACAACCACAACTTCACCTCTTCATGGTCGTGGGCGACTTCAACGTGGCTGAATTCCCACCGAAGTCGCTAAATGCCCCCGTCGATTCTGACACCCCCGCCGCGCAGAGGTCCCAATGCCAACCTGTATTCGGGCGATCACTTTTTCGCGATATGATCGAGATTACATGGCCCTCAACTACCCACAGAGCTGAAGGGAACATGAGCGAACCCACCATCGACCGATGCTTTATCAACCTCCCCAGCCATCTCATGCCCCTCATGGAGACCATCTACATAGCTGACGACTCCCCGCTCGAGAACACCCGCGGCCCGATAAGCGACCACAGGATCATGCACGTCCGCATCCGCCTCCGCAAGCCCAAGGTCGCCACGGAGCGAGGCATCCCCGCGCGCATCTTCGACACTCCCCACTATAAGCATCACGCCACCAAGATTCTTGCCAGCATAGACATGACCAACATGACCCCGATTGCAAAATGGCGCACGCTCAAGGCCGCGATGCAGGTCGCAGCCGCCCGCGCCCGCGACACGCTGACCAAGCCCCCAGCAGACGAGTTGACATCGCAGCCTGGAATCGTATCCAAGGAGACCCGCGCCATGACTCTTCGCAGCATCGCACGGGCTATATGGTAGCAGAACGCCCCACTCGCGAGCTCGCTTATTGAGCGCACCGACATCGGACGCCTTCACCTGAAGGTCATCGGAAACACTGTCAGCGCAAACGACATGCCGACGTTCACCGAGGCCGCCGACCCCACACACGCCAGCCTCAGCAACGAACGCAAAGCCATTGCATCTGCACGGTCTCGCGCTGCCTTCGCGGCCAACAACGCCCCACTCGGCCAGAAGTGGCGCCGACGCGCCAAGAGAGAAGGCTACCGGGGCGAACTATGGAAGCCCTTCGCCAAGCGCCTCGTGCTCACGGGCATCAAGATTATCACCGGCAGCTCGTCGAACATCGCCACCGATCCCGCCGCCATGCGCCAGGCCATCTTGCGACGCTGGGCCCCCGTGTTCGCCGAGAAGCACGTTGACGCGACTCTGCTCACAAACTACCTCGACTCGGTTTTCCCACGACGCCCATGAGCTGATCTTCCCATCCCTGACGCACAGGATCTCAAGAAGGCCGCCCGCCTTGCAGGTGACTCTGCGCCAGGCCCCGACGGACTTCCCTACCGCGCCTGGCTTCGCACCCCCGACAGCTTCGACATTCTGGCCGACGTGACGTCGGCTACGACACCACCGCCAACAATACGATCCCGCACGACCTCAACTTCTCTCTCATGGCCATGTTGCCGAAAGGCGGCGAACCCACGGGCAACGCAGAGTGCGCGCGTGCCCCAGACTGCTTACGGCCGCTCTAAATAAAGAACACCGACGTGAAGCTGCTAGCGTCCGCCGCCAACCGCCAGCTTCATCCCCTCGCCGCCCTGACCTCGCATGAGCAGCAGGGCTTCGCATCAGGCCGCCAGTTCCTGAACAATGCAGTCACCGTGGACGCAGCTGCGCGCAGGCACATCCTATCCCCCACAGCATCAACTGACATGCCCGTTTTCGTCAGTATGCACATCGCAGCCGCATTCCCCAGCCTCGGCCATCAGTGGATGTGGAGCGTCATCGAGCGCTGGGGCATCCACGGCCACATGCTGCGCCTGCTCAAGGCCTGCTACTTCTTGCCCGTCTCGTTCCTTGACCTGGGAGGAGTACGTCGCCCCCTGCTGATCGCAGCATCGGGCGTCGCACAAGGCTGCCCTCTGAGCGGCGCCATCTGGGCGCTCGTCTTCGACCCCACCATTATCGCCCTCAGCCGCGAGCTCCGCGAGATCCAGCGCGGGCTTGTCAGCGCCTGCGCCGATGACCTCGGCATCATCCTAGCCAGACTGTCCGGCATCTCCCTGCAGGCCCCGCACATGGTCGCTGCCGAAATACTTGCAGGCCCCCGACTACAAGCAAAGAAATGCATCGTCGCCCCGACATGGTCGCTCCCCACGCAAGACATTATCGCCGAGATGCGCCACATCCTCGCGAACGCCCACGCCCCGTGGTCCAACTTCAAGATCGAGCCTATGGCACGTTACCTCGGCTTCTTCGTCGGCCCAGGTGCGACACTTGAGGACCAGTGGCGAGGGCCTTCTGTCAAGTGGTGGGACCGCGTTGAGAAGCTCGCAGCCTCGCATGCCCCGCTGCAACAAGGCATCAAGCTTTACAACGTCGCCGCTGTTACCTGCTTGGGGTACGTCGGCCAGCTCTTCGAGCCCCCATGAAGGTATCCTGCAGAAGGAGCTGCAGGCCATCAACAAGTTGCTGCGAGTCGCCCCATCCAGCTTCGCGAAGTCCGACGTTCTCGCGATGGCGCTCTGGACAAACGTGGAGGTTCCGATCGGCATTGAGAACCTACTGATCCGCCACCCTCTGGCGCACGGCGACCACCACGGTCACAGGCTGGCAACTTGTCCACCGACCACTATGCGACACAGCTTACGATCATTTCCCCTTCGTCACGGCCATGCAAGGAGTTTGGTGCAACGAATGTTGGAAGATCAAGACCGCCATTGTCCAACGCCTCGAAGGCGCCACCAACGCCACTTTCTTTACCGACGTCAATGGTTCTCACCTCAATCGCCTCACACGCACAGCTGGACCACGTCCGCGCGCACGTGCCACCATGATCGCCTGTCGCAAACGCGCTGCAACAGCAGGACAATAAGCCCTTCTCCAACGCCACGCCAAGTCCCACAGCCCACCCCACATCCCGCTCCGCGCCGACACCGCCAGCCCGCCAAGATCACCCCGCAGTCAGCCTACCTGAAGTCCCTCAACGAGCAGCTGTACGTTGACACCATGCACAACACGAGCAAGCGCAGACTGATCGCTTGGTTTCCACACCTTGACTCTTAACCGACAGCATACGCGTGAACCGCCAGACGGGCCCCGACGCGAAGCCGAGCGAGCGCAAGATCGACTGATGAACCGTGCCCGTGCTTGGGCCGCCCACTGGCTCCCCAACGTCCTGCTTAACGACCCTAGCATCGACAACCGCGATGACTGGATGCAGTGGTGCACCACCTACCTGTACGAGCTCCTCGGCACCGACTTGTTCCTACCGCTGTACGCCACGAACATCCAGCGCCACCGCATCGCAGTCAACATGTGCATACAATCGTGGGACAACAGCGGCATGGGACGACTTCTACTCGAACGCCGCCTTGCCCGCAATGACCAACCCCGCGATTCTCCACGCAGTCGATCCCCTCGTTCGTCATTGCTCACATATGAAGCCGCCCAACATCGTGCCCGTCGCCGCTGGATCAGCCACATCCTTCCCTTCATCGAACCCGACGCCAACCCCGAGGACATCCACCGCGACGATGATGACATTGAAGACGAAGTCCCACCTGAAGACCCTGATGTACAACCAGACCTTCTACAAGCTGAAAAAGTTCCTGATGATCTACCTGCTCGACGGCTGCGCCTGCGCTCCCACTTCGCGACCCATCCGCCTGCCAGGTTGTGGGGCGCGCTGAAGGTGCTTGCTGGAGCATGGGCAACCTCTCGCAGGATGCGCGCGATCCCAATCAAGCGCCCCTGCCATTTCGGGCGCCCCCTCCCCGACGGCCAAGGCGCCATCCAGCGCTGCGTCATCTGCGGCCGCATGTGGCACCAGCTGGCCAAACCCAGAGGCCAAAACTGAGCGCTCATTTACTGGCGAGGCTTGGACCCCCCAAGCTCACCGACCCCTTCAACGGAGAGAACGGCATCCCCAACAGCGTCGCGAGGCTCAGCGTAGCGACGCGTGTATACCACCTCACCAAGGACGACGTCCTGCCGATGACGTACCAGAAGCAAGCGACCGCCGTTGCTGCCGCCCGCCACGCTGCGAAGCTGCCCGCCGACCTGTCGGGCGGAGCTGGCGCGCCGTAGTTCGGCCTTCCGACGGACTCGCCCCCCTCAGGCGACGTTCGCTCTTCCTCCTCCTCCTCCTCCTCCCCCCCCCCTCCCCCTCCCCCTCCTCCTCCTCCCTCCTCCTCATCCTCATCCTCCTCCTCCCCCCCCCCTCCCCCTCCTCCTCCCTCCTCCTCCTCCTCCTCCTCCTCCTCCTCCTCCTCCTCCTCCTCCTCCTCCTCCTCCTCCTCCTCCCTCCTCCTCCTCCTCCTCCTCTCCTCCTCCTCCTCCTCCTCCCTCTCATCATCCTCATCCTCATCCTCGACGTTCGGCTTGCGTTGCCTCCTGCCTCCTGGGGCCGCCTCGTCGCCGTCGTCCTGGCCGCCTCCTCTGGGCTTCTTCAGCGCCTCTTTGCTGCCTCCTCACGGTCTCGTCGTCGCTTTCCTGCCGCTCCTTTTCCTCCTCCTCGTCCTCCTCCTCCTCGTCCTCCTCCTCCTCCTGGTCGCCTTTCCTCGCCTCGTCGTCCTCGGCGCCCGCCGCTTGTCCTTGCGCCTTGCGCAACGTCCGGCGCCGCCGCCGCCGCCGCCTGCACTGCCGCCCCCGCCGCCAGGCGGGCCGGGGTCGACCCTGGCCGCGGCTGCTTCAGCCGGTGCAGAATGGCCCGCGCGTTCTTCCGGTGAAGGGAGATGGAGAGTCGCTGGGCCATCGTGTCCGCCATGCTGGCGGCCTCCTCCCCTCGCGCATCGGCCGCGCGCTGGGCCAGTACGGCGAAGGCGCGTCGCGCCTCGCCGCCCCAGCTCCCACCGTGCGCCTCCACCACCATCGGGATGAAGGTGCGGTCCGCGTCGCGGCAGGCCTGCGCCCTGCCCTGGCGTTGCCGCTTGTACTCTTCGTGCCTGTCGAGGGCGGCGGCCAGGTCGGCGGCGGCGTGCGCGATGAGGTCCGCGCGCAAGTCCGACGTCACCGCGAAGTTCAGGGCGGCCGAGAGCCCGCCGCGCCACCGGGGGACATAGACATCCGCTGGCCGGCGGCCGTCGTTGTCTAGTCCGTCGCCGTCCGGCTCCTCGGCGTTCGGCCCCTCGCCCGGTGCCCGCGGCGGCAGCAGTCCGGGCCGCTCCATCTCTGCCCCCGAGAAGCCGGCGGCCTGGGCGGCGAAGAAGGTTCCGTTCCGCGGCTCGTTGTGGCGGCGCGTGCGGTCGCCCTGGCAGGCGCGCGCCAAGGCGTGGTCGCAGTACGAGTCCATGATTGTTCTGCACGCCAGGCAGAATGTTCCCTCGTCGATCAGCTGGACCCGGATCCGTCGCTTGATCCCGATCTGCATCAGGTTGCGCGGGACCGTTGTGCCGAGCGTCTCGTTGGGCGGCGCCTGCAGGTGCGCGCTGGCGCCAGGCGCGGCCCCCAGGGCGAGGTGGGCGCGCGTCGCGGGCGAGGAGCGGCTCCAGAGGGCGGCGCGCGCAGCGTCGTCGACCTGGTCCGAGAGAGTCTTCTGCTTGGAATGTGTCTCGCAGTCGAAGCGCGCGGTCCGGTCTGCATCCGCCGCGCTGGCTTCGTGGGTCTGGAGCGCCGCGGCCAGGGCCCCGGCGTCGCCCGCGTCGTCGCCTGTGTAGCCCGCGTACATAGACCGGCAGAACTCGCTGCTCTTGGCGCGCGAGGAGAGGTAGGCCTCCGGCGAGTGCTTCTCGGCGGAGCGCAGCCCCAAGCCGCCCTTGTTCAGTTTCAGCTGCGCTTGGGCCCAGGAGTCGTCGGTGAGGGAAGCGCAGGCCAGCTGCTATAGGCAGGAGCGCATTGCGGCGTCCATCTCCAGGAGGGCTTCGGTGTGGGCGGACGGCGGCACCACGCGCGCCGAGTAGCCAAGCTTGCAGTAGGCGGCACACTGTCGGAGAAGGTGAAGAGCTACCTGTGCGTCCTCCAGTGCGTCCAGGAGTTCCGCTGCCTTCTTCATTCGTTTCTGCGTATGTTGGCGGCAGAAATCGTCGCTCCCGATGGACGCGCCGAGGAGCTCGAAGCAGCCGTCGGAGCGCAGTCGGAAGCCTGGAGGGAAATCCGCCGCGGACACACTGCTGTCTGCCCCTGCCGCAGGGACAACCTTGCACTTGCCCGGCCTCGTGCTGAGGTTGAGGCCGACTGTTGCGAGCTCGGCCACGACGACGTGCAGGAAGCGCGCCGCGGTCTGTCTGTCGCCCGCCACGCAACCGTCGTCCAAGGATAAACAGACGAGGTCCAGGCTGGCGTCCTGCGCGAGCTCCTTGAGGCTGCGGCTCGCCGTCTCCGCGCAGCGTTGGATTGCCAGAGAAAAGGGCAGTGTGCCAAGCGGGTCGCCCTGCTGGCAGCGTCTGTTTGCCGAGGAAGAGTAGTGAGGGGTTGCCGTGGCACCAGTCCGCCGAGGGTGCCAGCGCGGGAAAGTCCTCGCGCACTGCTCTGAGGACGGCCCTCTGGTCCAGGGCGTTGAATGCGCTCGGACCCCCCCGTCCAGGTCAAGGGGGAGGGGGCAGGGGGAGGAGTAAAGCCTAGGTGGGCTCCATAGGACTTCCAGGCCCATATGTTTCCCTCCGCGGCAAGGATCACATCTATGGTCCACCCTGATGCGCCTCTCTGGCATCGTCTCACATATGACTGGTCTGCTGGATCACTGGCTCGTCAATGTCAGCATAACAGCGGCACTCCCAGAAGCGATGGTGCAGATCTTCCAGCATTGCCCCGAATTTGGAGCGCAGTCCATTGCTGAGGTACCCGCATTCCTTGAGTCTCGTTCCGGGCCACTGCGCAATGCTGACAAGGTAGGCAAGCAGACCCAGCCCTTCTTATCATACACCGTTTGCAACTGCTCACTAAACTTCCTACACGAGGTAAATTCTGCACCTTTTGCTAGGCAGTGCCACAAACATGTTTGGTCGCCTGCTGTCACTGCTGAGACCTAACTGCTGGCTCAACAACATGCCTCGCATAGAACTTAATATGTACGACAACTCGAAGGCCTGGCCACGTGGATCGCCGCCTACGCGCCTCCCAGGACGGCCACGCCTACCTGGAGGGGCGCCAGGCGGTCGCGGCAGCCTCGGCGACCTCCTTGCAGAGGCGTTTGCCCACCAGGCGGCGATGCGTCTCGCCGACGGCCACCGGGCGGAGGCCGCCGTCGTTCTTCGGGAGAGGCACCAGCGAAACACCAGCACAGTAAGCCGCGACTGCCGCCGGAGCCTGGCCGCGCGCAACCACGTCAGCAGTCGGTTCAGCCAGTTTTGCTTGGCGAGAAGCAAAACCGCGCCACGCCCGGAAAAAAAAAAAACACCCCCCACGATCCAATGTTAGTCACCCGGCTCGCAGGGGCACGCGACTCAATTTGTCGGAGGTTCGCGCGGATCCCTCGGGCCGGCGGCAGGGGCTCTCGGCGGTGCGGTGGCGCCTCGGGCGCCGCCCCCGCCGCGATCCGCGCGCCAGGAAGAGGAGGGAGGGGGGGTCCCCAGGCGTGGCGTGAGGAGAGGATGGGAGAGGTTTTGGGGAAGCTTGCCGAAACTCCCGGGGAGGAGGAGGAGGAGGAGGAGGAGGAGGAGGAGGAGGAGGAGGAGGAGGAGGAGGAGGAGGAGGAGGGGGAAAAGGAGGAGGGCGAGGAGGAGGAGGAGGAGGAGGAACAACAAAAGAAAAAGGAGAAAGAAAAGGAAAAGGAGGAGCGGGGAGGAGGCGGAAGCGGAGGCGGAGGCGGAAACGGGGGAGGGTGAGACTAGGAGACGGGGGAGGAGGAGGCGGAGGCAGGGGATGAAACTTTAAACGGAGAAGGTTAAAGGCGAGATATAAATCGAGCATGTACCGCTGCCGTGCCTGGCTCAAGCCGGGCCCGGCCTGATATGTGACTGTGCCTCACTGAGGCGCACTACTTGCATCTGAGATCGGAAAACATCCTTTCCATTGACGATGCCCATCTTACTCTTTACTCCAGATCCCATGCTTCGTCTCGCTCTCTTGCTCATGCGCTATGAGCCTAAGCCTGGGATATGGGAGCGCCTAAGGCGGACTGTATACCAAAGCTTACCAGCTTGTTTTCGACTTGGTAGCGGAGCTGGCTACACTCTCGTGTGGCTGGCTCTCGCTCTGATTCCTGTAATCCACGGCACAACTTGGTGGACTACTACTACGGTGGAATACCATGTTGCGCCGGCTCTGCGAGGAGCGGAGCCAGTCCGCGATCGAGCTAGCGGGGCAACCCGCGAACTCGAGACGCTCTCTCCTACTTCACTGCGCTACTTCACTCCCGACTTCCACCAGATGCCAATCGGCAACTCGATCGAGAACGTGGTCACCCTGCGGGGCTACCCGCAGCGGGGCCACCTGCATCCCGTGCCGGTCAGGCGCCTCACGGCTACCACGCCAGAGCCTGACAAACCACAGCCCAAACCAATCACCGAAGCCGAAATGCACATGCATTGGATCAAAATAACGATCTTCGGCATTCTGTGGGTAATAATGGGATGTGCTGTGGGATACATGCGGCAGGGGATGGACGACACGCGTACTACTGGCCCTTCATGGGACCCTGCCGGTACTACGCCTTTTCGCGAATACGTTCGCGAAGTACATGCATGGTTAAACGTAACGAGCGGCAATATGACACCACCACAACAAGCTGCAGCACTACAACGAGGCCTTCAAGGTCTGGCTCGTCGTATCGCCATGCAGGTCCCCTCCCAGATCATCAATTATGGTGTAACTGTCAATGGACAGCCAACGGATGCAGTAACCTACATACTGTACTTACTGAGCACCAAATTTGAAAATCTGGAAGATGAGCGCCAGCTCAACTCTGGCACGGCCCTTATCGACTTCCGCGTCGAAAGGGGCGAGCGAATCGACTCAGTATTAGCTCGATTCGAGATGGCCCGTGACGAGGCTAACTCTGTTGGCTTTGTCATCCCCAACTTTCAGATCCTAACGCTGATTCTCTTCAGAGCGTTAGGCGTTGGCGCGTCACGAGCCCAACACCTGCTTGAGCCCTTCAATCATCAGATGCCCCGAACACAAGCAGACTATGACAGGCTGTTGACCAGGATGAGGAACTACGGACATGTTGCCGAGCGCTCTCCTGGTAACATAGCGGGTATCTTCACAGGGCACCACTCACATGCAGGTGTTTACGCCACGACTGCGGGGTCACCCGCTGGTCCTGGCGAGCCAAATCCCTGGGCTGACCCAGCCGATATGCCCAACGAGGCCACTGCCCTTCTAGGGCAGACCGGCCAGGTATCGGCAGAGGCAGCTGAGGCAAACGCCTGGTCGAACTACTCGCCAGGCGCCGCCTACACTGCAAGCCCGCCCTCGGGCACAACCCTCTGGGGCCAAGCGGAGTCATCCGCTCAATGGTCTCAGCCACCCTCACCGTTTGAATCTGGCACTGACACAGATACTTCATCTGACGATGAGCACAATGGAATAGTCTCTGCTGGTAATGACTATCCAGCGGACGACACTCACCTTTCTGAACAGCAAAGGGCGGAAGCCGCCTTTATGGCTTATCGCAAATCAAAACGCCGTTGGAGGCGCTTTATGAAGAAACCAGTCAGAAAAGTGAGACGTGCAGTACGCCGACATTTCAAACAATTTGGAAAGGGTCGTGGTAAAGGGGGTCGCAGACGCCGTATGCATGGTAGGGGTATTACTGCTTTCCTCACGTCCTTAACTGATATGGCTTTTGAAGAAGTTCTTATCGGAGGCAAAGGTCGGGGTCACAGGCGGACCTCCGGTAAGGGAAAGGGGCGGAGGGGCAACCCTAGGGACGCTTCTGGTAATACTATGAAGTGTCATACATGCGGTAGCACAGAGCATTTGCGCGATCAATGCCCGAAGGGGAAAGGAAAGGGATCCGTACACTTGGCTCAAAATTCTTTTATGGATGACATAGATTACATTGACTACGAGTTTTACGTCAATCCAGAAGCGGCTCCCGCTGCGGGCTCCTCCACGTATTACGTGATGGCCCGCTATGCTGAAGCAACCGTGGCCCTGGAAGACTACGCAGTGACCCTCTTCGACGAGTTCCACGGCTGGGACGAGGTCGATGAGATTGCGTACAATGCTTGGTTCGGTCTTCCAGCGGGGCCACCCGCCGGTGACGAGGTCTCCGAAGCCGAGACTGTCCCGGCAACAGAGGAAGAACTCACCGCCGCGCTGGCCCCACAAGTGATTGGCATGCCGTTGCTGCCAAATCCGTCGTGGGCTGGCTCGGAGATGGGAGACGCCGATGACGAAATGCGGGGCCATCCCGCGTATTCCGACTCCGAAGAATCCGAAGAAGATTATAACGACATGCTCCAAGAGCAGGTTTCAGAAGCAATCCGACTCTTGAGTGCGCCAGCACAGCAGCAGATGACGATGAGCGAACTGCTGTCGCACCCAGGAGTTGCCCGTCTACGTCCATACTTGGATTCGAACATGTCAGCATCTCAGATGCTTAAAGCACTCCAAGCTCTAGCGGGGTCACCCGCCGAAGAGATGCTAGACACAACAGCGGGGCCACCCGCTTGGTCTATGGATGTATTCATGCAAGGTTGCGATCAAATGAACATTAACGACCTCTCGATGGAGCAGTTAAATGACATCGGATACTTCAGAAGCCCGTATCAAAACGTGTTCATGGTCCAGGACAGCTCAGAGGACTCGGAGGACATGCGGTACGCCAAGAGGGACAGGCGACCGTCGCCTCCCCGAGACTCAGAGCATGACGATCAAAGGCCAGTGACACGTGGTAGTGCGTCAGCGGGGCCAGCCCGCGGAAGGAGCCGCTCAGCTCCTAGACGCCCTACGCATGATGAATCGGGCTATCCATACAGCACTGAGCACTCCGTTGGAGTATCTGCTCAGCAGGTGCCGGATTGGTACATCAGATGGTACCCCGGCTACTCTATGGATACTCTTCGGCACTGGTATTCTAAGGAATACTGTACCAAAAGGGACGAGACTGGCGCGATAATCCGTACCAAGGGCGGCAAGACCAAGACGCCAGAGGCCTGGGACAAAAGGGCGAAGAAGCAGGAGATCATCACTGACCGCAAAACGTACAGAAAGCAAGTATGTCAGTGTGAGCCCTTTAAAGGCCACATGCGCAGGTGTCCGATGGACCGCCCCTCCAGGAGCCCTCACCATGGAGAGACCCCGTGGAATTGGTCTCATGGAGACGACGCGGGTAACGTCCATGATCCGAACAAAGAGGTTCCTGGAGGAGGAAAGCGCATCACAGAGGCCGATCGCGTCCCTATGACCGAAGAGGTGGCCAGCACCGTCAAGGAAAATTGGGCAAAGCTTCCCAATGACCACCGCCTCAAGGAATGGAACCGCCGATTCCATAAGGAAGCGGGGTCACCCGCAGAATCCAGTAAGGAAGCGGGGTCACCCGCAGAATCCAGTAAGGAAGCGGGGTCACCCGCAGAATCCAGCAAGGAAGCGGGGTCACCCGCAGAAGCAGCACCAGCCGCTGGATCTGCGGACGAGTGGATAGACGTTGCCTCTGCTGCCGGGTCCGCCGCCGGCACTGACCGCACCGAGCTAAATGAAGAGTGGGCGGCGGAAGACGGTTCAGAGAATCCATTCCCTGACGGAAGCGCCTGCTGGTACTACAGTTCTTCGGCGCAGAAGTGGCTCATCACGAGGGTACTCTACCGCCATGAGAATGGCAAATACAAGCTGGCCATAAGGGTGTTGCCGACATCGACCAGATGAGGCAGGTTACCCATGATCATGGCCAGCCAGAAGGCCCTCCTAGAGACCCTCCTGGTCCACGACCAGGCAAGAGCAGCAGACCACCTCCAAGACCTAGAGCCGACTCCTCGTCGTCACCGACTCCGGCGAAAAGGCTCTCGTCCAAGAGCCCCGAAGACACGCAGGGACGGGCGAAGGTCAGAGCGATCGCCAAGATGGACGACCCTGAGCCGGCAGATCCTCCTGGTCTTATCCGTGACAGAGAGGAAGAAGGTCTTTGCTGGACCATCGACTCCGATGCCTCCAGTGACCCAAGGCGATGTCAAGGACGAAGCTCGCGACAAGCCTAAGGCAGCGTTCCGAGGTGACTGGACTCCAACACTGCATCAGCCACGCCTTGCACCACGACCAGGTTCGGCACGAATGAAAGCGCAGCCGAAGCCCGAAGCTGGGATGAGGTCGGTGCGGGCAGAAGCGGCCGCCAAGGCTAAGGAGGACAAGGGCTCTGCGGGGCCACCCGCTAAAGCGGCGCCAGCCGTAACAGCGGGGACACCCGCAGAAGGCACTCTCTCCAGAGAAGAACGCTTCAGAGTCCTCAAAGAGTTTGGCGACCAACAGAAACTGACTGATGATGCAGCTGCTGACAAAGGTCGCCAGAACCCTGGCGCGGAGTCATCTGCAGGAGCTGCCTCGTCAGCCGCAGGTTCTGCAGGGCCACCCATTAAAGCGGCGCCAGCTGCACTAGCGGGGCCACCCGTCAAGGCGCCGCCGGCTGCATTAGCGGGGCCACCCGCACCATGGCAGCCAACAATGTCTGTTCTGAGGGTCATTCCTTTGGAATGCAAGTTGTATTGGCAAGGCATTGTAGACAAAGGCCCGAGGCAGCCCATCAACCCACGAGTCACTCCAGACGACACGGACCGATATGAAGTCATTAATTGTCCGGTTCGTCGTAATTTCAGGTGTCACAATGACTGGGAGCGCGAACAACAGAAAGTGGGAAACATGCTGCGAGACAGGCCGCCACTACGTGTTGCGCAGCATAGAGAATCGCTCCTGAAGGTCATGCAACAGAACGGCGCTGATCCGACCCTGCCGAGTAAGGAGCAGATGACCAAGATATCGATCTGGTTTTCGACGGCTCTACGCCACAGTCCATATTATAAGGACAAACACAACCGATACTTCGAGAAGGTCAGCACTTTCGATCCGTACGACGGCTGGGTTGTCATTGACGATCTGCTGGCAAACTGGCAGGAAAATGATCAGTATAAACACTATCGTGACATGCACGAAGTGCTGATCAAGGGCAGGCCCCACTCGTCATTCGTGTACTGGGTGCTGCTAAACTGCTGTGAGATAATTGACCATCACGGCATGCAGAAGGGCAGGCTCCAGATGAAGTGCGTTGATGATAGCCTGCTGCTGCCGAAAAGGTTTCAACCAACGAACCGCAGGCCACAGTACTTCATCAGAGCTACGAATGGCCACAGCAGTCCAGGCGTCCACTGTCCCGAGTCGTTGTTCAGGCCGATCACAACATGGGCGAAAGAACCGGACGACCCGGTATATTTCATCCACGGGACGCAGTGGGAGTATGTCAAGGACATTCTTGCTAATGGCTTGTCATGCCTCGCACAGGACAACCCGAAGAGGAAAGGGGGGCGCCAATTTGTGCATGGCTGCCCCTACCTCCCGGGCGACCCGAGGATTCAATCGGGCATCCGTCCTGACTCGGAGGTGCTCATATTCTGCAGCATCAACAAGATGCTGTCCAGTGGCTTCTCTCTATGGAGATCAGCAAATGACATAGTCATGACACGGGGCCACGACGGGCGTATACCGCCCGATCATATCCTCCAGATAGTGAGCATTGCGAAATATCGGGTCGGCGAAGCCTGGACCAATCCGCTGTTTTATGACAAGACGCGGAGGCGGGGCCAACCCGCGGACAGGATTCGCACTGATGACTACCTGCCACTTAAAATGTGTGACAGAACTGTGGCGGTAATGGAAGATCATGCCATGTACCTCAAGGGCTGGGCTAAGACGGACGGTCGTCCATTCAATTTGGTCATGACCGAGCAAGATGTTGCTCCACGACCGTTCGAGACACAGACAGTCCTCATGATGAATGCCCAGGAGGACGAGGTCATGCCTGAGGCGGGGCCACCCGCAGGAGCGGGGACACCCGCCGTAGACACCTCGGACGGTTCATGGCAGCAAGTAGTCACACCGGTGGCGACGGTAGCATCTCCGTGGCGGCCGGACCAGCAGTCTTGGGTCCAGGCTCTCAACAGCCATTTGACATCAGCTGACGTCTCTGGACTGACCGATCAGCTATACCGAGCTGACCCGTGGGCGGTGCACGCAGGTATCCAAGATGCACAGCAGAGGAACCTGCGCCCTCCTGCGGGGCCACCCGGCATCCTAGGGACACAACCACAACGCCCTCCGCAGCAAGCTGGAGGCGCGAGGTTTGTCCCCATGAGCGGATCAGATGGTGGCTCGCCGTATCGGACTCCGCCGTCCGAAACGAGCGAAAACAGCTTGTGGCAACGACTCCAGGCGATTCGCGGGAATCCGACGCTCGCAGCGGCACTCCAGGCGACCACTCCCTTCGGCACTCCGAGGGGTAGTGAAGGAGGAGTGGCTGCGGGGTCACCCGCCGAGCGAACGCCTGCGGAGTCGTCCGCACGTGCGGGGCCACCCGCTGATGGTCAGCAGGGCTCAGACTACGAACGTCGGGCGGCCACCTTGAGAGCACAGGCTACCTTTTTACAGCAACAAGCTGATAGAGTGCCCAGCCTGTTGCGGAACCGCAACATAGATGTTACGAATCATGGCAACTTTCGGCCTCTCTGGAGCTGGACCTCCGATGATGCTCCGAATGCAGATCCCACGAATCCACATCGACAGGTGTTTATTCCAGGGATAGCATCACACCCAATATATGGATGGGACAATCATGGACCAGCAGAGGCACCGGCCATGGATGCGCCGATGTACCCGGAGTACTACGCGCAGATGAATAACACTCCTATGATTGCGGGGCCACCTGCGAACGAGTACACTCGGAATCTGGCCAATGAGATGTACCGTTTGCAGTTTACACGAGCAGTTGACACGCAGTCTATGCCGCACTACGCCTACATGCCCACGCCGACGGACCCCGAGACCGTAGTTCAGCCAGCTGGTCTCGCGGTGCCAGCCGCTCTGGGCAGCATGCCAGACTACATTCGCGACGTGCACAACACGCAGCAAGCGATACTGGCATCTAGGCAGCAGGTTCGGGACAACGCTAGGCTGCGCCAACAGCGCGCGATCCAGAGAAGGATCGAGCGTGAGAACCAAGCGGGGACACCCGCAGGTGCGGGGCCACCCGCTGAACAGATAGACAGACTGCCACCACCGACGCCATATCGGGAGGGCGAAACTACTTTCGAGCGTCAGGCTCGGACTCGCCCCGACGTGCCCACGCCAGTCATTTCAGATTACAATTTCACACAGTGCCCGATCTGTATGGACCCCTACGAGATGGGCACCACGGTGTGGAGACTGGCATGTGGACATTTCTTCCACGATATATGCTGGGATCGTGTTGCACAGCAGCACGTCCGCAATCAGCGGCCAGGTACGCCAAACGAGGCACCTTGCGCTGTATGTCGTGGGCCGGGCATAATCACAGCACACTTTCCGTATGCTGGACAGCGCGACGCTGAGTCGGAACAGGCGCGCCAGCAGGAAAGGTATGTGGTGGATGCTCGGGAACTGCGCCGGCTGCGGGAAGCAGTGGAGGCACTAGAGGCTCGAGCCGCCTCGGCGGAGCCATCCGCACGTGCCCCAGCTGCACAGACACACCCATGGCCAGCGCCAGAGCAAGGCATCCAGATGCCAATCCTGCCTACGCTTCGAGCACAGGGGCCCCCAGCAGCGGGGCCACCCGCCGGAGCGACTCCCGCCGCTAAAGCGGGGCCACCTGCTGAAGCGGCTCCCGCCGCCAAAGCGGGGTCACCCGCAACGGGGCCTCCGAATCCAGGATTCCTGAGAGCAATGGAGGCCAATATCAGGCGGAGCGGCAGGAGCGGAGGTGTATCCAGAACCTCACGTGTAGAGAGCCCGGTGAGTGCTAGGAGCCGGGCCAGTGCGGAAAGCGCTGAAGCAGCCCAATTCCACAATACCTTCATGATCAACACGGAAGGGCTGACTTACACACGTGACATCACGGATACGCTTCCGCCAGGAGGTGAGTGGACCTCCACACTCTCCGCGAATTACTGGGTCCTTGAACAGGAACCAATCACCGTGGAGGAGCGCCGCCAATATGAGCAAATATGGTGCACCGAGTTAACAATGAGCCAGTGGGTGCTGGAACAACGCCTACTGAAAGGCACGCTCGGTTCACAGATTACGTACCATAGTGATGACCACGGTACGATGGCTCTGGCGGCGCGGACAGGGACATTCTTCCCCGACGAAGACGGAATGCCCTGCATATCGTTCATGCTAGACATTGGCTCCAACGTGAACATCATCGGAGCTAATACAGCACGAACCTTTCAGGAGGTTATGGCCAGGTACAATCACAGACCGGCCATATGCACACTGAGCAAAACCCTCTACATCAATGGTGTAGGTGAGGGTGCTGCGATCTGTCGGAAAATGGGCAACTTCAAGATCGGGGTGCAATACGCCAATGAGGCAAGCCCCCGCATCGAGGAGTATGCTTCCAACATCGCAGAGGGCTCAGGTGCAAACCTCCCAGCCATCTGGGGCCTGAGTGCCATGGAAGCACGTGACACAATTATCGTGCTAAAGCCAGGCTTCCAGAAGGTTATCTTCCCCAGCGGAGAGTATACTCTTAAGCTGGGGAAGGGCGCCAAGGTCCTGAGGGCAAAGAAGACCCCCTCAGGACACCTAGCCATTCCCTGCGGATTGTATGACGGGGCTAAAAGCCAGACGGTCACCAACACCTTCACAATCCGCAGTAGTCATGACGGCTACACCGAGACGGAGAACGACGAGGACTCCGTCAATGCGGGGTCACCCGCCGGGATTAGTGCGGGGCCACCCGCCAAGACCACAGCGGGGCAACCCGCAATGGGACAGTCCCTGACCGTTACGACTGATGCGTACATTGTCGAGCCGTATCTCGACAAACAGCTCCTGGAAGACACGGCCCGTGCGATCGTGGACAGGACGCTGAACAGCTGGTGGGAAGGCCAACAGTGTCCTGAAGGGACCTGGCCACACATGAAGGACGCCCTGAAGTCTAAGATATTCTGGGCAGTCCAGGAGGCGGTGAATAATTGGTCGCCTGAGAACCAAGCGGGGCCACCCGCGACACCGCCACCACCACCAAGCTGCGGACCTTGCGGGGCCAACCCGCGTGGAGATCGTGAGCGCAGCCGCACCAGTGACGCCTGCGGAGTCATCCGCTAACAGCATGCCCCTCTGACGGGGGCAGGCGGGCGCGCCGGCGGCGCTCGCTTGCGAAGAGAAGCCGAATACCGGCCTCCTCGCGACATACGTTGGCCGCGCTGAGGCCCGAGAAGAAAAATACCATTCAAAATGCCTCGTCATCGAAGATATTCGTACAGCTTGCGCTGAACTCCGATCCCGTGGATATATATGCGACCGGATTACCCATAATGAGGTAATGACTTCAACTGGAACACAGTATTTGGGAAATTTGTTGGCAGGAGACTACAATATGTTGTGGGTGGCCACACCCTCTGATTGGTACGTGCGTACTCCAGGAAAGAGGGCGGGACCACACTATCAACGTATACAAAATCTCCTGATCAAAGCGCGTGCTCTGAGGATGCAGATAGTTATCCTGGGGCCACCCGGGTATTTCTGGAAACAGGGTCCGATCAAAGATGTTATTGAAGATTTGAAGCTAAGCGTTATACGAATCAGACTCTGTCATTTCGGCATTAAGTTTGACCGATCCAGTAAATATCCCAGTGGTTCTTATATACAAGTTGCTACATCTTGTCCTCATATACCGGTTAACTTATGGAGATGTACTTGTGGATCACACAAGGACCATGATTTGGATTGGTATGGCCAAGATCAACAACATGCCGAGTTTCGGTATAAAACTTTGGCTATTATTATTGCACGCTTCCTTGATCAACTCGATAAAGCCAACATGATCAGGAATGAGCGGAGTGCGGTACACCTCAGTGTGTGTACACGCGTTGACAAAAAGGTCAGACACTACGTTCAATGTCCACAGAAGGGCCCTCAATGGGACCATGTGGTTCGTAGGGTCACGACCGACCTGGACACGAACAAGATTGTTCAAGACATTAGATCCAGGATCAGCCAACTGGGTACAATTATGTAGCTCCATTACCTGATGGGGTTACAAACATCAGTACTCGGCTATACTGGGAGCCTCCGGCTCCAGTTCTTCATGGCAATGGTGAGTCGCGAAGGCCACGCCCAAAGCGTGTGACGATCGTCGATGACGATCGATCTCCTCCCCCTTCGATTGAGCGTTGCCAAACGCGACCCACCAACGACCTTCCTGAAATTCCGCCATTTCCTGATTTTACAGCGGATTCCTCCGCAGCGGATCTCTCCGCGGAAACTGCGTTGCCCACTGATGCCAGGATAAAACAGAAAGAAAAGCAGAAAGCTGACAAAGAAGCCGGCATCAAACCGAAGAAAGTCCCGAAGAAAGTGGAAGACGGTAACGACGACTGTGGAGAGGACCTCAAAGGGCTTGACTGCTCCACATATTTCAACGACGTTCCTCTTGACGACTCGGACTCGGACAGCGAATCAGAGGACATCTTCATGATGTTACCGGCGGGGCAACCCGCTGACTCACATGCTGATGTCTTCTCGATAGTCCAGTCGTTATGCTACGGCAGAAATAATCAAGTGGACATGCTTGAATTATGTGGGGGCAAGGGTGGTATATCCATATTAGCCTTCAAGAGGGGACTCTCGTCAGGCGGGAACCTTGACAAGATATCTATGGTTGACCTTGGAAACTCGGAAGTACAAAGAGCAGTCCTCCACTACCTCAAGACTTGCTTTGTCAAGATCACGATTCTGCAGCCAAGCTGCAGAACTACTGGACTCCCTTCCTACTTCAACGCACAGGTCAATCATGATACGTGGCTTAAACACCACAAAGAGGACCTGCCTCATATCACGTTCTGTGGAACAGTCGCTCTACTACAAGACGACTTAAGACGTTTCTTTCTCAGGGAACAACCAATGGGCACGTGGGTGGATGAGATCCAGCCATGGAAAGAACTGGCACAACGCAAGGTCACTTGCCAAACAATCATTGATCAGTGCACGACTGGTCTCAAAGATTCATTTGGACAATATATCCGCAAGCCAACACAGATAATGGCAAATAAAGAAGAGTTGTTGGCACCTTTCAAAGGCAAGCGTTGTCCAGGAAATCATGTGCACGCCAATGCTTGTAACAAAGAGTTAGCAAGGGCGGCACAGTATACCTACAGAATGCAGTCATTGATCGTTGATGCGGTGCAAATCGCCAAAGACCTGTTTGCTTATGGTCGCGATCCATTCGCGAATCGTGAACGCAGCTATGCGTTCGTAACAAACAGTGCTGGCTACGACTTGGACGACCCAACACTTCGGAGACACCCAAACGGAGAAATCTGTCGACCACCACCTGGCGGTCTTGGGTGCCCTGGCTGTGTGGACAACAACTACAAGCAATCACCAAAGCACAGTAGGGATCCGAAGATGTGTCGGTGGTATGATGTTGAACCGTATTACTGGGACTGTCCAAGCTGTAAGAAGGAATATCAGAAGAGCAATCCTCACCACACCAAGATATCTGGCCAATGCAGATTTGCCGAAAAATGGAAACTGCCAGATAACTTTGGCCAGCCGCGTCCGGCGGGACAAGCCGCTCCTGCGGCGCCAGCCGCGGAAGCGGCTCCAGCCGCAGAAGCGGCGCCAGCCGCAAAAGCGGCGCCGGCCGCGAGAGCGCGCATACGTGCGCCTAGGCCGCCACGGCCTGGTGAGGGCGATCCAACCGCAGGCGCCAGCAGCCATGACATCACCAGAGCCGACGGGGCTAATGGTGGCAACAGTGGCGCTGGCAGCTCTGACGATCACCGTAGACTGCCACAAGTTGCAGCAAGGCGCGGACGCATGGAGGGAGGAGATCCTCCACCACCGCCGCAGCCTCAAGCAGAGCCGAGGCCAAGGCCAAGGCTCCCTGATTGGACTCGCTTCGACGTTCAGCTCAGCCTCCAAAACCTGCGCAGCTTCGACCCAGCTGTAGTGCAGCGAGAACTCCGCAAACTCCACCTGAGATGGTTTCATGCCAAGGAGCCAAAAATGCGGATGATTCTAACCAAGGTTGGTCTGGGTGAAACCCGTTTGAGTCTGATCAAAGGCATTTGTGACTCGTGTAGAGAATGTCGAGCCTGGGATAAACCAGGCAACACGGTGATGCCTTCCGTGTCACTGCCAGGACGTTTCAACGAAGAAGTCGAATGTGATCTCTTCTTTTATAAACAGGAACATATTGTTTTTCACATCATCGACCGTTGTATTCGCTGGGCAGCTGGCACAGAGATTCCTGATAAAGCTATGCATACTGTTCTCGATGCCTATCATACGACTTGGATGCAGCATGGCCCTGCTAAAATTCTATACTCCGATGGGGAAGGAGCACTGAATAATGATACAGCAAAGGCCATCCTTAAGGCTAAGGGAACAGAGCTTCGTATTCGAGCGCGTGGCCAACACGCTACAACTATCGAAGCTAGGAACGGCATCCTGCGACACCTCCTACACGTGATGGGAGAAGAATTGAATAGATTAAATATCCCTCTCAATTTCACTCGTCTCTTACATGAAGCCTTGTTTGCCAGCAACGCATTTACCTTCTACAATGAAGTGTCTCCGTACAATGCGCTGTATGGCAGACAACCAGCTATGCTTCCTGATTTCCCTGTCTTGGATCATGATCAGCCCACTGAATCATCAGATCACTCAAGGGAGGAAACAATCAGGAGGGTTAGTCTGGAGGCAATCACGCAGGCCACTGCGGTTGCCAAGACGAACAGGGCTCTCCGTACAAAGACTACTGCTACGGGTGAATTTCACTATAAAGAGGGAGATCTCGTGGACTATCATCGCCCGACCACCACGAAAGACGACTGGGGTGGATGGAGCGGTCCATACCCGGTCATCCGCAACGAACCTGACCGAGGCCAGGTCATCGTGAAGGTCGGCAATCGCGAAGTACGAGTACAGTATCCTGACACACGACACACACTGTACATCGAAGCACTTATGGTCCGCGAGATAGGATCGGACAATACGGCCCTTCGAACAGTATTGGCCTTTATTGCCGGTCTGCCAGCGGGGAAACCCGCCATGACTTTCGGATATCTACCAACGAAACAGGGTCGGCTGCAGATGACTGCTGCGAGCCGACTTTCACCTAAGGTGCACTTGGCTCTTCAGTACCTCATACGCAACTACTTTCGTATTGAAAACGTTGTTGCTGTACGACTCGCCAAGAGCCTGACGAAGCTGCCTGCCGCACCCTATGCAGACAGCTGTACACTAGTGCACTATGATAACGATGTGACCCCTGGGTTTCATTACTATGAAGCTGATGGCACTGCCTTGAACATCTATGACATCACAGGATCTACACACTCACGCATCATCCAGTGTCTTAAATCCAGGAAGCCGTCTGCTGGGTTTGACCAAGATCTCACTAAGTTTGAGGAACTCGCTGATGGTCCACCACCAAGCGAATCACCTCCAGCAGCTGCTCCTGAGGAGCCTCCTACGGACAACGATGGTCGGCTCCCGACCATCATAGAGGAGACAGAAGAAGATCTGGATGCTTTTGTCTTGAAGTCGTGGTATGCTGAACTGATGGATGACAGAACACTCCTTGAAGCTGACACAGAGGAAGTCATGCATACAGTTCCTACATACATGACAGACACACAGTGTGTGTTAGTCTCTACGACCTGTGAAGATGTGCAAGGCCACTTGCCGGAGCGGGGTCACCCGCCAGGATACGACATGGACACTTCTTACTACGTTCCTTTATGCTCCACGGATCCGGATAGCAAATATGATCTGGACTCCGATGAGCACGGGAAGTATATCGAGCTCTGCTTCACTGCAGACATGTCCAAAGTCGTCCTGTCCGAGCAGCAACACCGACTGTTGGATGACAGCAGCGTCACAACTATGCGAGTATACGTTAGCGCTGCCTCCAAACGTGCCGTGGTCGTCAAGGAAGACGATCTACTCACGAAGGCCGACATCCAAGCAAATCCGGTCAAAGTTTCCAAAGCCCTCTACACAGAGCTGAAGACTTGGCTTGACAACAAATGCTTCCAGATGACTGACTTAAGCAAGGCGTCTAACATCATGACGTCACGCTACGTATACAAATGGAAGTTTGTCAAGAACGAAAAGGGCGAAATGGAAAGGACGATCCGGTTACGCTTGGTACTCCGTGGCTTCATGGACCTCGAAGCCTTTGATGTCGAAACCTTCTCCGGCACGGCAAGGAGGTCAAGCCAGAGACTGCTCGCAAGTTCTGCTGCATGCAACAAAGCTTGGATCATCGCTTCCCTGGACATCAACATGGCTTTCTTGAAGGGACTGACCTATGGCGAGCTCGCCGCGGCAACGGGCGAGAAAGAACGTGTGGTGTGTTTCACACTACCACCTGGGTCAGCAGCTGTCCTTCGCACACTGCCAGGCTTTGAGTCATATGACGAATCAAAGCATTGTCTCCGGTGTCTGAAACCGGGGACAGGCACGAAGGATGCTCCCAGGGCGTTCTCGCTGAAGCTCAGGTCCATCACTAGGAGCTTTGGGCTACAGCCTACTTCATACGACGAAGAATTCGAGATGAGCCCAAACCTCTTGACAGCCAAGCACGTTGATGACATCAATATGACTGGGAAGGAAGAGGCTATCGACAAGTATGTCAAGTGTGTTGAAGATACGTTTGGGAAGTGCAAACTGAACAAGCACACATACACGAACTGTGCTGTTCGGTACAACAAGACCGATGATGGGAGCGTCACTCTCGATCAGGACGAATACATCAAACAGCTTCGTCCTATCACACATCCAGAACTCACAGGAGCTGATCCTGAAAGCAAGGCGACGAAGACAATTTCTGATATGTTCGTCAGTCTTCGTGGCGCTCTAGCCTATGCGTTGATCACGCAGGTATGGCTAATGGTCTATGTTGTCTCACTACAACGTATCCAAGAACCGACAAACATCCAGGTACGACGACTAAACGCGGTTACCAGAAAATTGCAGGCAGGTCCGAAGAAGATCGTGTATCATGCTATGACTCCAACAGGAGAAGTCGACCTGCATAGCGATTCTGGCTATCGTCGTCTCAACGGAGATGAAGACGACGAAGTCAAAGGCTATGGTATCCGCGGGGCTAACCTGCTGAGGCGTGGCCACACGCAAGCGGGGAAACCCGTCGTGCACCTGGTGGACGCATACTGCAAGTCTCATCGACTGCAGGTGCGTTCGAGCTACTCTGCGGAAACACTGGCAGCAGCCCACAACTTGGAAGACTGCTACCCGACCATTGTAACGCTCCACGAGCTACACTCGGGACCATTGACCCCCACACAGTTGAAGAACATATTGGAAATGGGTGGTCTATGTATCAAAGTCACTCTGACTATTGATGCCGAGTCTGTCTTCAAATCTTTGTCTAGCAAGGATCTGAAGAAGCCCACAGAGTGCACTCTGCTTGGGCACATCAGCTGGATTCGCCAGATGATGGAACGTGGAATCGTGGAAAGCGTCCAATGGTGTGACACGCGGGATATGACTGCCGATGGTCATACCAAAGGTAGCATTGACCGCGCGTTGCTCCTACAAGTAATGGCCGGCCAGCAATCCTTCAAGCACGAGCTGAAGAAACATACACCGTATAGGGCGAGCAGGTCGTCTCAGGACGGCCCTGCCTCCCGAGCCAGCGGGGAAACCCGCGGGCAGGTGCGTTTTAGCAGCGAGGAAACTCGCCGGTAGCGAGGCTACTCGCGCGCCCCCTTCCTTGTAGGCAGCCGCTGCTGCTTAGCACTGTTTTTCCGCATAATAGAAGTGCGGTACCTGCTCGTCTCCTCCCCCTCCGACTTTAAACGGAGAAGGTTAAAGGCGAGATATAAATCGAGCATGTACCGCTGCCGTGCCTGGCTCAAGCCGGGCCCGGCATGATATGTGACTGTGCCTCACTGAGGCGCACTACTTGCATCTGAGATCGGAAAACATCCTTTCCATTGACGATGCCCATCTTACTCTTTACTCCAGATCCCATGCTTCGTCTCGCTCTCTTGCTCATGCGCTATGAGCCTAAGCCTGGGATATGGGAGCGCCTAAGGCGGACTGTATACCAAAGCTTACCAGCTTGTTTTCGACTATGAAAAGGAGGAGAAGGAGGAGGAGGAGGAGGAGGAGGAGGAGGAGGAAAAGGAAACGGAAAAGGAAACGGAAAAGGAAACGGAAAAGGAGAAAAAGGAGGAGGAGGAGGAGGAGGGTGACCAGCGCCGATCCAAACAAACCCGGGGGGGCCTCGGACAATTCTTGTGCGTGTTATGTTTCCGTCCTCTGGAGGCGCTCTCGTCCGACGGCCGCGGCAGCGCCGCTGCCGAGACGCCCGCGGACCTGTGGCCCCGGACGGTGGGGGGGTCGCCAAGATCAGGGCAACGATTGGGGGGGACCTGCTCGTACAGTGAAGGCCCATGCCGAGAAACACCCTGCTTGCCTACAGGGTGCCCTGGGTTTCTTGGGTTTCGACGGTTTTGCAATGGAAAGCGTGACGTTCCCACACCGCAAAAATCAATCGGACGTCCTGGGGTCGCAGGGTTGGGCTTCTTGTGGAAGGTTTCTTGTGGATTGGCCTTCGCTTTATGTGGGGGGGGCGAATGACGGACCAATCGCAGGGGGGGGGCAATGACGGACCAATCGCAACACGTTGGCACCAACGACCAGTTCGTCTTCGTCCTGAGTCGTTCTCATCTAGCACCGCCGCCCGCGAGGGGCCCACCAGGACGCCGAAAAAAAATCCGGGTCGTTAAATCCGGGTCGTTTTCATCTAATAAGTACCGCGGCCCTCGGGGGGCCCGGGAAGCCAAAAACACTTCAGGACTTGGGTCAGGAGGGAAAAAAACGTACAGACACAAGTCATCGACGATCCGCAGGAAAATATAGGAAAATATGGGAAATGGGGGGAAGACGAAAACCTGGAGATTTAGAAAAAGATGGGGAATCCTGAGAGTTGTGTCTGTTTATTTGTGTGTCCCTGCGCCCCTTGGCTGTTTCCCTCAGGACCCCTTCTCGTAATGCCGACCTCCCGTCCGACCCGAACGGGTGCCGGCTGGGGCGAGTGCGGGCGGCATCGGGGGTAGGTGGTCGGGCGTCATCGGGGGGTCAGGCAGGTGTCAAGGGGAGGAGGGTCGCCACCTCGTCGAGGAGGACGACCTCCTGGGGATCCCCCAAGGCCACCCAGAGCCTCCCCAAAGCCAAGTCGCCCCAAGATCCCTAAAACTCGCCCCAAGGTCTCAAGCCCCTGAAAGTCGGCCCACTACCCATCAAGCCCCAAGATTCCTCAACGTTGTGCCACGGCCCCCCAGAGCTTCTCCAAACCCTCGAAGTCGTCCCAAGACCTGCTCGGCCCCTGACGCCCGGATTCCGATCCCTAGACATCCAGTGCCCGGAGGAGGACGAGGAGGGGAGGAGGGGAGGATGAAGAGGATGAAGAGGATGAAGAGGATGAAGAGGATGAAGAGGATGAAGAGGATGAAGAGGATGAAGAGGATGAAGAGGATGAAGAGGATGAAGAGGATGAAGAGGATAAAGAGGATGAAGAGGATGAAGAGGATGAAGAGGATGAAGAGGATGAAGAGGATGAAGAGGATGAAGAGGATGATGATGATGATGATGATGATGATGATGATGCTGATGATGATGTGATGCTGATGCTGATGATGATGAGATGATGATGATGATGATGATGATGATGATAGATGATGATGATGATAGATGATGTGATGATGTGATGATGATATGATGATGATGATGATGATGATGATGATGATGATGGATGAGGATGATGATGATGATGATGATGATGACGATGAGGTATGTGGATGAGGCTGAGGCTGAGGCTGAGCTGAGCTGAGGATGAGGAGGAAGGAGGAGGAGGAGGGGAGGAGGAGCGAGGATGTTGATGATGATGAATGATTGATGATGATGATGATGATGATGATGATGATGATGATGAGGAGGTGGAGAGGGAGGAGGAGGAGGAGGGGGGAGGAGGAGGAGGAGGAGGAGGAGGAGGAGGAGGAGGGGAGGAGGAGGAGGAGGTGGAGGAGGAGGGGGAGGAGGAGGAGGAGGGAGGAGGAGGGGAGGAGGAGGAGGAGGAGGAGGAGGAGGAGGAGGAGGAGGAGCGGAGGAGCGAGGAGCGAGGTGCGAGGAGCGAGGTTGCGAGGAGCGAGGTTGCGAGGGAGCGGGAGCAGTGGAGGAAGCGAGGAGGGAGGAGCGAGGGCGAGGAGCGAGGAGCGAGGAGCGAGGAGCGAGGATGAGGAGGAAGGAGGAGGAGGAGGAGGAGGAGGAGGAGGAGGAGGAGGAGGAGGAGGAGGACGCGGGGTCCCCCGTGGTCTGCCCCCATTTCCCAGGGGCCAGCTCCTCGTCCTGAGCTGCTCTCCGACGGCCCCATAGGGGCTCGGCGAGGGCCCCCAGAGGCTGCAAGCTGTGGAGACCTCCGCCACCGAGCGTCTCGAGACGTTGGAGGTCCCTTTGATGGGCAACTTTCCGCCACCACTGCCATATGTAGGAGGGGGGAGAAGGGAGAATGAGGAGGTCCTCCTCCTCCTCCTCCTCCTCCTCCTCCTCCTCCTCCTCCTCCTCCTCCTCCCTCTCCTACCTTGGTAGTGGTGATTGGAACATGGGCCCCACCCTTGAGAGCCGACGTTGCGAAAAAAATCAGTGTCGCGAAGCATCACGACCCGAGCCCTGGACCCGATCTTTTTGCGTTCTTTTTCGAGACGGATGGATATGCGAGGGCCCCGGGGCCCGAAACCGGGCGAGAACGCCCGGAGTGAAAACATTGCAACGCCCAGATCTCAGGGTCTAGCGAGGGCAGTAGTTGTGTATCCTTTGGGCTCTAACCCGCGTTATGCTTCCCGGCCCCCCCTCCTTCCCCCCCCATCACGTCACGCCATCCCCCACCCCTCCAGTGCGTCCACAGCACGGCCGCAGCGACTCCGACCGGCAGCACCCCTTCCTCGCCCTCCGCCCCCCCCCCCCCCCCGCAACGCCAGTCATCGCCGCGAATAAAAAAAATGCCCTCGAGGACGCCCGACTACTGGGGCAGCCCGCTGACCACCTACCAGCCAGTGCCACCCGCGCGCGTCCCCACGCCCCGCGGCGGCGCCAGCCCGGCCACACACCGGCAGGCTGTGCGGCCGCCGACGCCGAGGGGCGCGACCCGCCCGCCCTCGGGAAGAGGGGACGAGGAGGAGGAGGTGGAGAGGAGGGGAGGAGGGGTGGAGGAGGAGGAGGAAGAAGAGGAGGAGGAGGAGGGGGGAGAGGGGGGGGGGAGGGGGAGGCAGGGGAGGAGGGGAAGGAGGAGGAGGAGGAGGGGAGGAGGAGGAGGAGGAGGAGGAGGAGGAGGAGGAGGGTGAGGAGGAGGAGGAGGAGGAGGAGGAGGAGGAGAGGAGGAGGTGGAGGTGTAGGAGGGAAGAGGAGGAGGTGGAGGAGGAGGAGGAGGAGGAGGAAGGAGGAGGAGGAGGAGGAGGGTGAGGGAGGAGGAGGAGGAGGAGGTGGAAGAGCATGGGGGAGGTGGAGGGGAGGTGGTGGGGCAGAAGGAGTGGAGGACGAGTAGGTTTAAGTCGGGCCTGTCCCTCTAAGGGGGAGGAAAATACAAAAAGATAGTCTGGGACAGATTGTTTGACTATTTTTGCTTTGTTTGGGTATTTTTCATTTTTCGCCCAAATCTCCTGTAGGGGACTGGCCCGACTTAAGAGTAGGAGGAGGAGGAGGAGGAGGAGGAGGAGGAGGATGAGGAGAGAGAGGAGAGTAGGAGGAGAGGAGGAGGAGGAGGAGGAGGAGGAGAGGAGGAAGGAGGAGGAGGAGGGAGGGAGGGAGGAGGAGGAGGGGTAAGGATGAGGAGGAAGGAGGAGAGGAGGAGGAGGAGGAAAGGAGGAGGAGGAGGAGTGGTATCAGGCAGGAAGGAAGGAGGAGGTTCACGGTTTCTCTTCCCCCCTCTCTCTCTCTCTCCTCCCTTGCGTCTGCTGTCCTCCCACCTTGAATTTAGTTTTGCCCCCCGCCAGAGATTTCTGGAGCGATCGCTACACGAGTCACCCGGCTCTCAGTTTTCTCACCCCTCAGGGCCGACTGGCCTTGGGGGGATGGCAACGTTTGACGAACCGTCATGCCGTCAGTGCCTCAGCGCCTCAGGAGGAGGAGGAGGAGGAGGAGGAGGAGGAGGAGATGGGTGAGCGAGATGGGGAGGAGGAGGAGGAGGAGGAGGAGGAGGAGGAGTAGGTAGGAGGAGGAGGAGGAGGAGGCGGAGGCGGAGGAGGAGGGACGGGGGCGGAGGACGGGGAGGTGGAGGAGGAGGAGGGAGGAAGGCAGGAGGAGGAGGAGAAGGAGAGAGAAGAGGAGGGGGCGGAGGGGGAAGGGGGGAGGAGGAGGGATGGAGGAGTTGGAGGAGGAGGAGGAGGAGGAGGAGGAGGAGGAGGGGGAGGAGGTGGAGTGGAGGAGGAGGGGGAAGGAGGAGGAGGAGGAGGAAGGAGGAGGAGGAGGAGGAGGAGGAGGAGGAGGACGGGGAGGTGGAGGAGGAGGAGGAGGAGGAGGAGGAGAAGGAGGAGAGGGGGAGAGAGGGGGAGGGGGTAGGAGAGGAGGAGAAGGAGGAGGAGGAGGAGGAGGAGGAGGAGGAGGAGGACCAGTGACCAGTGTAAACCCGAGATGCAATAACGATGCTGCAATGGACTCGCCCTTCAAGTTCCTTCTCCTCGGGCTCCTGAAAAGGATTAATTCGAATTCCCGGAACTAGCCTATGAGAAGACAATTGTTTGAGAATCATCCATCGTGCCGGCACGCCGTATTGCGACTTCCACACCGCGTATCAACGTCATTACTGCTTTCAGGCATGTTTCTATCTCGCTAATGCACGACTCTTGCGACTACAACAGTCCTAAATCGATCTAGATCGCATCTGATCACAACTTCGGTCATAAGGATCCTTGAATGTATTGCAAACGTGTAAGGCAAATGCGTTCGGCGCTAAGGCAAGAGCCACATGCTGTAAAGGAGCCGCCCCCTCCACCCGTAAGGTGCTGCAAGATTTTACGAGGAATGGGCGCGGCGCTAAGGCGTGAGCCGCATTTTGAAAAGGAGCCGTCCTGCATCCGTGAACTTGGAATATTGTTTAACCGAAAGGTTGCGGCGCTGAGCGAGAGCCACGTCTTAAAAACCCGTCGCCCTCCATTCGTAAAAGTGCTGCGAACATTTAAAACCGAATGTGCGCGGCGCCATGTTAGGGCGAGAGCCAGATGTTGAAAACCACGCGCCCTCCACCCAGGAAGCTGCTCCAGACTTTGAGCCCGAATGTGCGCGGCGCGAAGGCGAGAGCCACATGTTGAAAACCATCCGCCTCCATCCGTGAAGCTGTTGCAAACTTCAAGCTTCAGAATGGCGAGGAAGTCTCAGGCGAAATTCCCGGCCCGCCTTACCAACACGTTTGGGGTTCGACAGGGAGTGGTTATCTATAATGAAAATGGATGGAGTGTAGGAGGAGAAGGAGGAGGAGGAGGAGGAAGGGGAGGAAGAAGAGGAGAAGGAGAAGGAGGAGGAGGAGGAAGAGGAAGGGGAGGAAGAGGAGGAGGAGGAGGAGAAGGGGGAGGAGGAGGAGGAGGAGGGGCAGGAGGAGGAGGAGGAGCCAGAGGAGGAGGACCAGTGTGAACCCAAGATGCATCAACGAAGTTGGGATACACCCTCCCTCCAAGCTCCCTTTTCAAAGGTCCGTACAAGGATTCATTTTTACTGAGGGACATGCCCCATTGTGGGACAATCGTGCCACAATCTTGAAGCGTGCCAAACACCATTCTCGGGACTTCAACGCCACAAACCTCCTCACTGTTGCGTGTTCACAATCCTGAGTCGCGCCAGGGCACCATTCCTGGGACTTCAACACCGCGAATGCTGTAATTGTTGTGCCCTGACAGTCGTGAACGATTCCAGAACACCAGTTCTGGTACGTTAGACCATAAGAACCTGCCTAATTCTTGTAACTGTCTGAAACGAATGTGCGCGGCGCGTATGCGAGAGCCACATGTTGAAAACCCTCAATCCGTGACGCTGTTGCAATTGTTGTTTACTGATTGTGCGCGGCGTTAAGGCGAGAGCCGCATTTTGAAAACAACCCGTCCTCAATCCGTGAAGCTCTTACAATTTGTGTTGAACGAATGTGCGCGGCGCTAGGGCGAGAGCCACATGTTGAAAACGACCCGCTCTCAATCCGTGAAGCGACTGCACAGTTTTAAGTCGAATGTGCACGGCGCTGAGGCGAGAGCCACATTTTGACAACGGCCCGTCCTCAATCCAGGAAATCGTTGCACATGATTGAAATAAATGCGCGCGGCGCACAGGCGAGATCTATATAGTGCAAAAGATCCGCTTTCAATCCGTAAGATCATCATTGCAGATGTTGAAGACGAATGTGCGCTGCGCTAAGGCGAGAGCCACATTTTGGAAGCGGCCCGCCCTCCATCTGTGAAGGTATTGCCAGTGTTTAAGCTTCAGGCGCGCATAAGTTGTAGTGAAATCCCAGGCGAACCCCCCGGCCCACCCTTCCGACTGGCCTCGGGGGTGCGACAGGAAGTGAGGGGGAGGAGGAGGAGGAGGAGGAGGAGGAGGAGGAGGAGGAGGAGGAGGAGGAGGAGCCAGAGCAGGAGGAGCAGGAGGATCTCTCCCCTCCTCTTCCCCCGCTTCCTGTGCAGAAAGGTGGCCGAGGAAGGAGCCAGTACAGCGGGGGTCATGGCGGGCCCCCCAGGTGGAAGCTCGCAGCAGATTTTGCAATCAGCGGGTGTAATATCTACTGCCTCGACGAGGGTCGTTATTTCTTGTGGCCATGTTGGCGTCCCGTGAGGGGTCGAGGAGAGCAGGAAATGCGTGATGTGTGTGTGTGTGTGTGTGTGTGTGTGTGTGTGTGTGTGTGTGTGTGTGTGTGTGTGTGTGTGTGTGTGTGTGTGTGTGTGTGTGTGTGTGTGTGTGTGTGTGTGTGTGTGTGTGTGTGTGTGTGTGTGTGTGTGTGTGTGTGTGTGTGTGTGTGTGTGTGTGTGTGTGTGTGTGTGTGTGTGTGTGTGTGTGTGTGTGTGTGTGTGTGTGTGTGTGTGTGTGTGTGTGTGTGTGCGTGTGCGTGTGCGTGTGCGTGTGCGTGCGTGCGTGCGTGCGTGCGTGCGTGCGTGTGTGTGCGTGCCTCAACGACAGCGTCGTAGCCATGAAGGCGTTGTTCAGTCGTTTTCTACGCGTCCCAGAAAAATGTCAGAGAGGAAATGCGTGATGGGGTGCGCCAGAACGAGCATTTGCAGCCCTGAGGAGGAGCAGGAGGGAGGAGGAAGGACAAGGATGAGGAGGAGAGGAGGTGGAGCAGACGGAGGAGGAGGAGGAGGAGGAAGAGCAGGGGGCGGAGAGTGGGAGGGCAAGGACAAGGAGGAGGAGGAGGAGGAGGAGGAGGAGTAAGACGAGGAGGAGGAGGAGGAGGAGGAGGAGGAGGAGGAGGAGGAGGAGGGACAGCAGCAGCGGCAGTAGTGGAGGAGGGGAAGGGAAATTGTCGGACAAGGGAAGGAGTGATAGGTGACGAGGGACGGACGAAGATGAGGAGGGGACGGGAGGTGAGGGGAGGGGAGGGGAGGAAAAGCAGTGGGGTGAGGACGAGGAGGAGGAGGATGAGGAGGACGAGGAGGAGGACGAGGTGAAGGAGGTGGAGAGGGGAGTGGAGAAGGGGGGGGGGGAAGGGATGATGATGCTGATGGTGAGGATGTGGAGGAGGATAAGGATGAAGAGGAGGACGAGGAGCAGGAGGAAGAGGACGAGGCTGAGGAGGAGCAGGAGTCCCAGATCTCCGACGGCGTGCTGCGTTCAGTCTCGGCGTGGTTCCTTGAGTTCGGCCTGTGGGGCCAGCCCTGGTCTCTGGCCCCGGGACCGCCAGACGTTGATCGGGGACGACAGCCTTGTTTCTGGGGCGGCAAAGAGGGGGGGGTGATGACTAGGGGGAGTGGATATCATGGCGTGGGCCATGATATTTCTCCAGGTTTCATGGCGCCTCTTCTTATTTCATTACGTCCCTGCCCCCCCCCTGGGCTGCGCACATGCCGCCGGTCATGATTTGCACCCCCCCTCTCGGACGCCCCCCTCCTGGCCGCCCCCGATTATCCTCAAGTCGGGCCTGTCCCTCTACAGGAGGAATATTCGAAAATTGTCGACAAATAGTATGGCGACGATCTTCGATTATTGTTGACGATTGTTGAGCATGTTTGGACTATCTTACACTGATTCCTCAAGATACGCCTGTAGGAGGACACGCCCGACTTGACCTTACCCCGAGAAAGGCGTCTAGAACCTCCTCTCTCCACTCCCGACACTCGTCCCGCCGCAAGCATGTGCGCTGAACATAAAACCTGCTTGTTCCTTCCATTCTGTTCCACAGGCAGATTCAGGGCGTTCACGCGATGCTGCGCATGTCGGCCTGCGTGTGTTGCGCCCTTGTCTGCTCTCTCGCCCACTTCAGGAGCAGTGCGGCGATGGCAATTCGGAGCCCCGAGGCGGCAATTGCCCCCGCGTCGAGAACAGCAGCGGTGACCGCAACAGTGACTGCGTCAAGCTGGGATCCAAGTGTTGGTGGTAGCATCACTCTGCAGGTGACACGCGGTACTGCCCAGTGCTGTTCAGCGTGGGATTGGGTCGGCATCTATCAGGACGGAGTTCGGGTGGCCTACGTGCACTCAGGAGACGGTGTAAATCCAGTGTTCTCCGCCACTTTTCCAATCCCGAGCACGGGCGGCATCTTCTATTTCTGGTTTTCAACCAGCGTCGACTCCTGGGCGATGCACGACCTTGGTATCTCGGAGACCTTCGGCGAGAGCGTCCCAATCGTCACCATGGCCTCGCTGATTCCCTCGTACTGGTGGCCGACAGACGGCAAGTGGGACGCTCTGATCCAGGCAGTCGACACATCCGGCATCCCGCCCTCACATGTGACGGTCGTGTTGAACGTGAACAACGGCTACAACACGGACCCCGCGGTGGTCACAGCATGGCACTGGGGCCTCTGGCTCAGCCGTGCGCAGAGCCTGTCCTCAGCTGGCATCAAGATCATTGCGTACGTGAACCTCTGCGCCGACGTTGTGAATTTTGCGTGCTCCAGCCAGGCCAACCAGGGCTCTCGACCGTTTTCGGAGGTTCAGGCTGAGATGGACAAATACGTGACGGAGCTTGGATCACTCATCAGCGGTTTCTTTCTCGACGACGCTGGCCACTCTGGACTCACAACCTCAGGCGTCTTGGCGGTGACGAACTACGCCGTAGGGCTCGGAATGGAAACAGTGCACAATCCTGGAGCCATGTCCCAGGACGTGACGCTCTTCGATGCGTCCAATGTGACAGTCATGCGGGAAGCAACCACTCCCGGAACGGGCAGCCCCCACTACTCGGGCTTCAGCGTGGAAAAGTCGGCCATGCTCCTTCACTCCGTCGACGCGGCCAGCTGGAGCGGCTACCTGGCGACGGCACAGGAGAATGGCTACAAGTATTTCTATGCCACCAGTGGTGGTTGGGACTCGTCCCCGTCCTACTTGGCCGACATGCTGACCTCTATCAAGCTAGCGGGGCCGTCCACAACAACAAGCACGCCGTCGGCACCGTACGCCAAAGGAGATCCGCACCTGCGGAACGTCTATGGACAGGCCTTCGATTTGATGCGACCCGGCAGGCACACCTTCCTCCTTCTGCCAAGGGGCGCGGATGTATGACGGGGAACAAACAAAAACATAGACACAGCAACTGATCCTTTTGAAGGTCTTCACTCTGAGTTTGTGCAAACCAAATTTTTCCCCAAACAGCTTGCTGAATGGGGTGCTGTTGTGGTAGAAACTAACTCCGTCCGAGGGAATGCGGAGCAGAGACATCCTCACAACAATTTGATGGTTTTGGCCGTTTCGCTTGAGACATCCTCACAACTCTCGTTTCTGAGTTGGCCGGGATTGGCCGTTTCGCCTGAGACATCCTCGAAAAGTTGCGCTCCGGGACGCCGCGCGAGAGGTGGTCCGGGCTGTTTCGCTTGAGACATCCTCGAAACTCTGAGCCCCGAGGTGCCGTGCGAGAGGTGGTCCGGGCCGTTTCGCTTGAGACATCCTCAAAACTCTGAGCTCTGCGATGCCTTGCGCGAGGTGGTCCGGCCCGTTTCGCCTGAGACATCCACGAAACTCTGACTTCGGAGATGCCGCGCGAGAGGTGGTCCGGCCCGTTTCGCCTGAGACATCCTCGAACTTCTGAGCTCTGAGATGCCCTGCGCGAGGTGGTCCGGCCCGTCTCGCCTGAGACATCCTCGCAACTCTGAGCTCTGAGATGCCGTGCGCAAGGTGGTCCGGCTTGTTTCGCACAAGACATTCTCGCAACTCTGAGCTTTCAGATGCTGCGCGAGAGGTCCAGCCTGGGCGCCCAGAAGACCACATGTTACATATCCTCCATGGGACCCTGCGAGCCTCAGGAGGCCCCAGAGAGGTCCAGGAGGCCGCAGGACGCCCAGGACAGGCCCCAGGGGCCCCCAGGAGATTCCCAGGAGGCTCCCAGGAGGCCCCAGGAGGCCCTCTATCAGAACGTGTCAAGTTAATACACATCCGGTGTCGATTCGTTGATTTTTCCTGCTCTTGTGCCCCCCCTCCATTTTGGAGAGGCCCAAACGGCCACAGGTTAGATATCCCCCCTGGGAGCCCCAAGAGGCTTCAGGAAACCTCAGGTGGAGTTCAGGAGGCCACAGGAGGCCCAGGAGGAAGCTCCAGGAGGTCCCCAGGAGGCCCCAGGAGGCCCAGGAGGCCGCAGGACGCCCAGGACAGGCCCCAGGGGTCTCCAGGAGATTCCCAGGAGGCTCCCAGGAGGCCCCAGGAGGCCGCCTATCAGAACGTGTCAAGTTAATACACATCCGGTGTCGATTCGTTGATTCTTCCTGCTCTTGTGCCCCCCCCCTCCATTTGGAGAGGCCCAAACGGCCACAGGTTAGATATCCCCCCTGGGAGCCCCAAGAGGCTTCAGGAAGCCCCAGGTGGGGTCCAGGAGGCCACAGGAGGCCCAGGAGGAAGCAGGAGGTCCCCAGGAGGCCCAGGAGGCCCCAGGAGGCCCCCGCAACTCGGAGCTCTGAGACGCCGCGCTCGAGGTGGTCCGGCCCGTTTCGCCTGAGACTTCCTCGCAGCACGTTTCGCCAGAGACATCGTCGCAACTCTGGGGTCCGAGATGCCGCGCGCGAGGTGGTCCAGCCCGTTACGCTGGAGACATCCTCGCAACTCTAGGCTCCGAGATGCCGTTCGGGATGAAGAGGAGGTGGAGGAGGAGGAGGAGGAGGAGGAGGAGGAGGAGGAGGAGGAGGAGATGGAAGGGAGAAGGAGGAGGCGGATGATGTGCATGAGGGAGCAGGCAGGAGGAGGGGGAGGCCCCAGAGAGCTCCAGGAGGCCGCAGGACGCCCAGGACAGGCCCCAGGGGTCCCCAAGAGATTCCTAGGAGGCTCCCAGGAGGCCCCAGGAGGCCGCCTATCAGAACGTGTCAAGTTCATACACATCCGGTGTCGATTCGTTGATTCTTCCTGCTCTTGTGCCCCCCCTCCATTTGGAGAGGCCCAAACGGCCACAGGTTTGATATCCACCCTGGGAGCCCCAAGAGGCTTCAGGAAACCCCAGGTGGAGTTCAGGAGGCCACAGGAGGCCCAGGAGGAAGCCCCAGGAGGTCCCCAGGAGGCCCCAGGAGGCACCAGGAGGCCCCCGCAACTCGGAGCCCTGAGACGCCGCGCTCGAGGTGGTCCGGCCCGTTTCGCCTGAGACTTCCTCGCAGCACGTTTGCCCGAGACATCGTCGCAACTCTGGGGTCCGAGATGCCGCGCGCGAGGTGGTCCAGCCCGTTACGCTGGAGACATCCTCGCAACTCTAGGCTCCGAGATGCCGTTCGGGATGAAGAGGAGGTCGAGGAGGAGGAGGAGGAGGAGGAGGAGGAGGAGGAGGGAGATGGAAGGGAGAAGGAGGAGGCGGATGATGTGCATGAGGGAGCAAGCAGGAGGAGGGGGAGGCCCCAGAGAGCTCCAGGAGGCCGCAGGACGCCCAGGACAGGCCCCAGGGGTCCCCAGGAGATTCCTAGGAGGCTCCCAGAGGCCCCAGGAGGCCGCCTATCAGAACGTGTCAAGTTAATACACATCCGGTGTCGATTCGTTGATTCTTCCTGCTCTTGTGCCCCCCCCTCCATTTGGAGAGGCCCAAAGGGCCACAGGTTAAATATCCACCCTGGGAGACCCCAGAGGCTTCAGGAAACCCCAGGTGGAGTTCAGGAGGCAACAGGAGGCCCAGGAGGAAGCCCCAGGAGGTCCCCAGGAGGCCCCAGGAGGCACCAGGAGGCCCCCGCAACTCGGAGCCCTGAGACGCCGCGCTCGAGGTGGTCCGGCCCGTTTCGCCTGAGACTCCCTCGCAGCACGTTTGCCCGAGAAATCGTCGCAACTCTGGGGTCCGAGATGCCGCGCGCGAGGTGGTCCAGCCCGTTACGCTAGAGACATCCTCGCAACTCTAGGCTCCGAGATGCCGTTCGGGATGAAGAGGAGGTCGAGGAGGAGGAGGAGGAGGAGGAGGAGGAGAAGGAGAAGGAGATGGAAGGGTGAAGGAGGAGGCGGATGATGTGCATGAGGGAGCAGGCAGGAGGAGGGGGAGGAGGAGGAGGAGGAGGAGGAGGAGGAGGAGGAGGAGGAGGAGGAGGAGGAGGAGGAGGGAGAAGGAAGGGAGTTGCAGGAGAGGACCTAACGGGAAGCGAGTGCGATGTGGATTTGTCAAAACGTGTGCGAAAGATTGTCCGACCCGTTTCGTTTGAGACATCTTACCAATACTGAGCTCCAAGATGTCGCTCGCGAGGTGGTCCAGCCCGCTTCGATTGAGCCATCCTCGCAATGCGAGGCTCGAAGATGTTGCGCGCGAGATGGTCTGGCCCATTCTGCCTGAGACGTTTCGTAGCACAGGAGCTCCAATCACAACCTCTCTCATTCCTTCTCCCGCCTCCCTCTTCCCACTTCCCGCCTGGTTCCTCTTCCCTCCTCCCTCCTCCCGCCTCCCGCCTCCCGCTGCTGCGCCTCTGCCTCCGCCTCCCCGTCCCCGCCGTCGTCGTTTCTGCCGCCTCAGCATCCGTCATGCGCGCACTGCCTTCCGCCCTCCCCAGACATCCGACGTCACGATTTCTCTTTTGAGACGTGCGCCGCGTACCTCTCGATATCATCCCCGAAGGAACCATCACGACATGCCCCCCCGCTTCCGCGCCCTCCCCCGCTTCCTCTTAAAGTTGCTTTTGAGTTCACAGCATGGCGGTGGAGCCTCTCACAGTGCCGACCCGACAGCTTACTCGTCGACCAGGTGCGACCTGGGACATCCTCGCAACTCTGGGCTCCGAGACAGGGTTCCCCAAACAGGATTTTTCCCCAAACAGCTTGCTGAACGGGGTGCTGTTGTGATAGAAGCTAATTCCGGCCGAGGGAAGTCGGAGCAGAGACATCCTCACAAAAATTTGATGGTCCGGGCCGTTTCGCTTAAGACATCCTCACAACTCTCGTTTCTGAGTTGGCCGGGACTGGCCGTTTCGCCTGAGACATACTCGAAAAGTTGCGCTCCAGGACGCCGCGCGAGAGGTGGTCCGGGCCGTTTCGCTTGAGACATCCTCGGAACTCTGAGCCCCGAGGTGCCGTGCGAGAGGTGGTCCGGGCCGTTCCGCATGAGACATCCTCGCATCCTGAGCTCTCAGATGCCGTGCGCGAGGTTGTCCGGCCCGTTTCGCCTGAGACATCCTCGAAACTCTGACTTCGGAGATGCCGCGCGAGAGGTGGTCCGGCCCGTTTCGCCTGAGACATCCTCGAACTTCTGAGCTCAGAGATGCACTGCGCGAGGTGGTCCGGCCCGTCTCGCCTGAGACATCCTCGCAACTCTGAGCTCTGAGATGCCGTGCGCAAGGTGGTCCGGCTTGTTTCGCACTAGACCTTTTTGCAACGCCGCGCAAGAGGTGGTCCAGCCTGGGGGCCCAGAAGACCACATGTTACATATCCCCCCTTGTACCCTGGGAGCCCCAGGAGGCCCCAGAGAGCTCCAGGAGGCCGCAGGACGCCCAGGACAGGCCCCAGGGGTCCCCAGGAGATTCCCAGGATGCTCCCAGGAGGCCCCAGGAGGCCCCCTATCAGAACGTGTCAAGTTGATACACATCCGGTGTCGATTCGTTGATTTTTCATGCTCTTGTGCCCCCCCTCCATTTTGAGAGGCCCAAGCGGCCACAGGTTAGATATCCCCCCCTGGGAGCCCCAAGAGGCTTCAGGAAGCCCCAGGTGGGGTCCAGGAGGCCACAGGAGGCCCAGGAGGAAGCCCCAGGAGGTCACCAGGAGGTCCCAGGAGGCCCCCGCAACTCGGAGCTCTGAGACGCCGCGCTCGAGGTGGTCCGGCCCGTTTCGCCTGAGACTTCCTCGCAGCACGTTTCGCCCGAGACATCGTCGCAACTCTGGGGTCCGAAATGCCGCGCGCGAGGTGGTCCAGCCCGTTACGCTGAGACATCCTCGCAACTCTGGGCTCCGAGATGCCCTGCGCGAGGTGGTCCGGCCCATCTCGCCTGAGACATCCTCGCAACTCTGAGCTCTGAGATGCCGTGCGCAAGGTGGTCCGGCCCGTTTCGCACAAGACATTCTCGCAATTCTGAGCTCTCAGATGCTGCGCAAGAGGTGGTCCAGCCTGGGGGCCCAGAAGACCACATGTTACATATCCCCCCTGGGGCCTGAGACTTCCTCGCAGCACGTTTCGCCCGAGACATCGTCGCAACTCTGGGGTCCGAAATGCCGCGCGCGAGGTGGTCCAGCCCGTCACGCTGGAGACATCCTCGCAATTCTGGGCTCCGAGATGCCCTGCGCGAGGTGGTCCGGCCCATCTCGCCTGAGACATCCTCGCAACTCTGAGCTCTGAGATGCCGTGCGCAAGGTGGTCCGGCCCGTTTCGCACAAGACATTCTCGCAACTCTGAGCTCTCAGATGCTGCGCAAGAGGTGGTCCAGCCTGGGGGCCCAGAAGACCACATGTTACATATCCCCCTGGGACCCTCTGAGCCCCAGGAGGCCCCAGAGAGCTCCAGGAGGCTGCCGGACGCCCAGGACAGACCTCAGGGGTCCGCCGGAGATTCCCAGGAGGCTCCCAGGAGGCCCCAGGAGGCCCCCTATCAGAACGTGTCAAGTTCATAAACATCCGCTGTCGATTCGTTGATCTTTCTTGCTCTTGTGCCCCCCCCCCCCCCAATTTTGGGGGGCCCCGACGGCCACAGGTTAGATATCCCCCCTGGGAGCCCCAAGAGGCTTCAGGGAGCCCCAGGTGGGGTCCAGGAGGCCACAGGAGGCCCAGGAGGAAGCCCCAGAAGGTCACCAGTAGGTCCCAGGAGGCCCAGGAGGCCCCCGCAACTCGGAGCTCTGAGACGCCGCGCTCGAGGTGGTCCGGCCCGTTTCGCCTGAGACTCCCTCGCAGCACGTTTCGCCCGAGACATCGTCGCAACTCTGGGGTCCGAGATGCCGCGCGCGAGGTGGTCCAGCCCGTTACGCTGGAGACATCCTCGCAACTTTGGGCTCCGAGATGCCGTTCGGGATGAAGAGGAGGTGGAGGAGGAGGAGGAGGAGGAGGAGGAGGAGGAGGAGGAGGCATGTTTTAGCATGCCATGCCAGCCCGCACTGGACGGGCACGCAATCGACGTTGGAAACCGCAGTGGGTCTAAAAACCCTGTTTGGGGATACTGCACTCCGGCTATAATTCAACAACTACTTCGATTATTTGGTAAACATAAATGTTCGGAGATCCGCGCGGATTTCTCGGAGCAGCGCTGGACCCCCTCCCTGGAGCGCGCCAGAGGCGGCGCTGGTGGCGCCGCCAGGGGGCCCCAGCGCCGATCCGAGAAATCCGCGCGGACTTTGATGGGCCGATTGTCCACGACCACTACCATAGGCAGGACCGGGGAGAAGGGAGGATGGGGAGGTCGTCCTCCTCCTCCTCTTTCTCCCCCCCCCCCTCCTCCTCCTCCCTCCTCCTCCTCCTCCTCTCCCTCCTCCCCCTCTTCCTCCTCCTCCTCCTCCTCCTCCTCCTCCTCCTCCTCCTCCTCCTCCTCCTCATCCTCCTCCTCCCTCTCCTCCTTCTCCTACGTATGGCAGCGGTGGTGGAAAGTTCATGTTTGTGTCATGGTTCGTTCCCCTAGCATGGGGCACTCTGCTGCGGGTCGAGGCGGAAGCG
Source organism: Prorocentrum cordatum (assembly GCA_963575745.1). Classification (NCBI taxonomy): domain Eukaryota; class Dinophyceae; order Prorocentrales; family Prorocentraceae; genus Prorocentrum; species Prorocentrum cordatum. The sequence continues at coordinate 15,225 of CAUYUJ010021089.1, read as the reverse complement.
CAGCAGTTGGGCGTGCACTGCGGGGACATGTACTTCGAGCAGCTTAACGTCACCGGGGCCTGGGCGGAGCCCGTGTCGGCCGGGGGCCTGCGGTTTCGGGCGGGTGCTGGCGAGGGGGGGGGGTCCAGGTGGATGCGTCTTGGACCCGTGGACTTGAAGGTTTCCCACGGGCGCACTCAGCAGGGCATCTCTTACCTGAATTTCTACGTCAAGAACCTCGCGCGCGCCGGGCTCTCTGTGGGAGGCCTGCTGGGGGAAGACGATCACGCGGAAGCTGCGACAGCCAGTGAGACATGCAAGAAAGTCGTGCATCTCCACGAGCACGGCGATTTGCATGTTTTCGTTCATTCTGCATCGGTTGCTGAGGTAATCATGTCGTAGCTGCGCTTTTCTCCTCGGCCTGATGAAGTCTTTCTCAATGCGCATGTACTGCGAAGCCCTTATGTAGAAGAGAAGGTTTAATGCAGCGCGTGCAGCAAGGTGCGCCGCAACACGCAGCAGCAAGTGAAACGGCACGAGATGTTGGGTCAGCTTCCGGATCCCTCCCGTCTGTCCCAGTGCGTCGTGCCATCTCCGTCCTCCGCCAGTCCCCGTTTCACATGCATGTGCTCTGCCAGCTGGCGTGACAGCGCGCGCATTCGTTTTCACACGTAGTTTCAACACCTCCCGGGGCCGCGCATGGTGAACAAACAATCACATCCCCGGACGTCTTGGGTAGGAGCAGGGATCGGGCGTTGCGGAATGGGGGGGGGACGGTGCGAAGGGGGCTGAAGGAAGACGCGCCTTCTGTGCCCCGAAAGTGGCCTTGCAGGGGCCCCTCTGGGGCAGAAGATCACCACCTACCAAACCACCCTAACCCAACCCCCGAAGGCCTCAATGAGCCCTCCATTTTCGGTGGGGGGGGGGGTCGGGGAACATTGAAAAAGCACATGCAACCTGTATCCCCTCCCCCCCAACTCGAAATTCGGGACAAATTCGGGTCTTCGGGTTGGGTTGGGGTGGTCTGGTGGGTAGTCAGATGAGGGGCACGATAGGTGCGCGTTCCTTCCCCCGCCATTTCCAGAATCCCCGACGTCATGACTCTTTCGTGATGTCGCCCCCGAGAGGTCTCGACCCGTTGCCCAGGACCAGTTTCTCATCCAGGGTCGTTCTCTGACGGTCCCGGGGCCCCGCGAGGGCCCCTGGAGGCCGAAAAGAGCGAAAAGCCTTTCCTCCTCCTCATCCTCATCCTCCTCCTGTCGCGATTTCTGTCGAGACTCGAGGGAGTCTCGGCTTACAGTCGACCCGCACGGTAAGGATGGGCAACCTTCCCAAAGGTACATTTTCAGCCTTCCCTCCTCGGTCCATCCTTGGCCCTTTGCGTTGGCCGCGCCCCGCTCGAGAAGCTTCGAGATGGCCTTCCAAGACCCTTGCATCCTTATCGCACATCCTCATGACCCAGAAATTCGACGTCGTGAGGTTTTCAGGACGGTGTCCCCTTAAGTCCCGACCCTTTCCCCGGGACCGGTTTTTCATCTTGCGTCGCTTTTGGACGATCCCGAGGCCCGGCGAGGGCCCCCGGGGCCGAAAATAGCGACAATGTGCCGTCCTGTTTTGTTTTTTTGTACGATGCGATCATGTCTGGGGGTACTGGCCGACTGTAGCGCCCCCACCGTGAGCAGCGCCCAGGGAGAGGGAGCCACTCGTGACCAGAGCTCGGGCGACCCCGCAGGGCCCCGCCCACTCTCCGCGGCCCCTCCCCCCGCCTCCTCCTCCTTCCTCCTCCTCCTCCTCCTCCTCTTCCTCCTCCTCCCGAGGGAATCCGCCCTCCTGGGCATGGGCGCATTCGTCGCTGCCGCAGCCAAGCATTGGAATGCTGGAGCGGGCCGCGACCCTGCGGCCGCAGCGGGGCGCCGCGCCTGCGACTTTCAGCCGTCGGCGGGCAGCGGGAGCAGGGCCTGCGGGCTCGCTCGGGCCCGCGGGCAAAGAGAGAGAGGGGGTGGCATTGGGCCGATCGCCATTTCGCTGCGCGGGCCCGCTGTCCAACGCGGCCCGGACAAACCGCGCGCGCGTCGTTGACTTTTGTTCCCCCGGCCGCGCGATCCGCCAACAGTGGGCTCTGGCGGCAGTTGCCTTTGTGGAACACTAGGCCTCGGCGCTCCAGCTTGCTCGGACAGGGCGGGCAGTCCCTCGGCCCGACCCCTGGCCCGGTTGCTTTTTTGGAGCGCGTTCGCGAGGGCCGCGCGCAAACCCCCTTGTTTCTCGCCGCCTTCCTTCCGATGTCTTTGGGGGCAGCTACGTGGCCTGGCTTCGAGAGCAGCTTCTTCGGCCTGTCTGCCCACCAGCTTATTGGCTTCGGCCCAAGACTTGGAAACCTAGCAGATCGGGCTTCGCGGCGCGGTCTTCGGCCCTGCGGCGGACAGGTCGTCGGCCCCCGCGGGCTGCCAAGAAGCCCCCCCGAAGATCCCCATTCGTTCTGGGCGCGCCGGCGCCGGGCCCGCTCGCTCCGCGCGCCCCGCGCGCCGAGTCAGCTGCGTCGTGGGGCCCGCAGGGGGGATGCCACAGGTGACCAGATCATATGAACGATCCATTCGCATGGCCCGAAGCTCGGCGCGGTTGCGCCGACGACCTGCAGCTGGCCCAGATCGCTCGGAGCGAAGTCGCCTCGGGCGCCTGCGCCTTGCACAGGCCGCAGAGGAACGCAAGGAACAGGAGTTCCGAGCGGAAGCGCCTCAGACGCTCGCGA
>CAUYUJ010021089.1:0-7500 GCA_963575745.1 Prorocentrum cordatum | reverse complement strand
GAAGCTTAGAGGGCCGCCAGCTCAGCTGCAACTGCCACCAGCTGAGCTTCGAGTCGCCAGTTGAGCCCCGAGGGCCACGGGCTGAGCTAGCAGGGCCGCGCGAAGAGCTGCGATGGGCCACGAGCAGGTTTACATGGGCCACCAGCCGAGCTGCGAGGGCGACGAGCAGAGCTTCGAGGACCACCGGCTAAGCTGCGAGAGCTGCCAGCTGGACTGCGAGAACCACCGGCATCAGCCTCCATGCCACCAGGCTGGAACAGCTCTCTCGACTAGCAGAGGCTACGCTGCTGCTGCCGTGCGGCCCCAGGCGCGACGGCGCGGGCGCCGCCGCGCGCGGGGGCCGCCGACGCACGCCTTCGTAGGCGCCTCAAGATGCCGCCGCGCCACGGATGCACATCGGAGGAATGCGCCACAAGAGCGCCGACAAGGAGTGCGACGTCGGGCGCGACGATTGCGAGGAGAACGACGATCACAGGGAGGCCCGAGCAGAGCTGCGATGGCCATCAGACCTCCGAGAGCGCCCAGAAGAGCCACGAGGGCCACCTGCTGAGCTACGGGGGCCACGAGTTGAACTACACGGGCAACAAGCAGACCCTCGAGGGCAACCAGCTGAGCTTTGCAAGTGATCTGCCGAGCTACATGTACCGCGAGATGGGCCGCTCGGACAACGGGCAGTATTTCGAGGGCCACCAGCTGAGCCGCCGCGGCCACCGACGGAAGTACGAGGACAACGAGCGTCGCTTCGAGGGCTACCGGCAGAGCTGCGAGGGCACGCAGCAAAGTTGCCACGGCTTCCAGCAGAGCTTCTTGAGACACTGGGTTTCGAGGGCCACCTGCCGAGCTAAGAGAACCGCGAGCTGAGCTACACGAGCGCCGAGCGGAGACTCGAGGGCCACCAGGTAAGCCACCTGGGCCCGCAGATCTACGAGAACCACCCTCTGCCCCTCGGGCTGCCAGAAGAGCTTCGAGGGCCACCCGCAGATCTTCAAGGACAACCAGCTGAACTACCAGTGCCGCCCGCCGATCCCCGAGAACCGCCGCCAGAACTATCAGGGCCATCTACCGACCACCAACGGAGCTACGAGGGCCGCGAGCCACGCCCCCCTCCTGGGCAGCCGTGCCGTTTTATTATTTTTGTTCGGGCCAGCGCCGGCGCGATTACTGCCCATGCTGGGTTGAAAGGCTTGTCTCACAATGCCCTACCCCCGTGCTGGTCCTTTCCATCGATCGACTAACTGTCCCGCCTTGGGAGACCTCTGCAATGTGCCAGCGACCCAGCATTGGCTGCCAGCGTTGGCTGCGATCAATGCGAGAGGGTGGGCGGCGAGGGTCGCTGCAGGCCCACTTGCGAGACGTGGGGAACTGCTCGCCGCAACCCCATTCCCTTCGATCGGCCTGGCCCTTGCCCGCGCCCCATGAGATCGTCTGAGCAGCTGCGGGGTTTGAAATATCCCAACAGTAAGGAAAGGGCCCAGGCCGATGTTGGCAACGTTCTCCTCCGGTCCAGCCAGGAATTCGTTGGGTTCGCTTGGGGGTTGGGCTTCCCGGCCGCCATGCAGCACCCTGCCCCCGCTTACCATCGACCTGGGGCCCGAGCAGTTGGCATCTTCCTATCCTTTGTCGGTTGGTTTCCCAAGAAGGCGTCGTGTTGCATCGCAATGATCAATGCATGTTCGGCCAGCGCGCCAAGAAATTGACCTCGCAATTGACTGTGTTGGCGCCGATGATGGGACAGCTGTTGAGAGAATTGCCACATGGGGGAAGATGCCAACGTCGAGCTCACGTCCAGGTTTTGGAAGGTAGGTCTTCCGATGGTTCGTGGGTCTTTGCCGGCGCGAAGACGTACCCCTTTAATGCGTGCCTTTTTCTTGCATAAGAAATGGTCGCGGCTGTCCAACAGCAGTTCGCTCCAGACCCTGGGCCGCTACCTTTCTAGTTTCGGATGATGTTCATCTCACCTTCGTCGCGCCCTTGGATCCATATCATGATTCCCAAAGGGCCGGAGCCTATCATCAGGATTCCCTGTCCCGCTCTCCCGACGCATTCTAGGTGCGCGCTGCACCATTCCTCTAGCAGTACCCTTGGGGGCAGTTTTCGTGCGCGGCCGGCTACCTGCAATACTCAGGCAAAGGTAGCTGTTCGTTCTCTTGGTTCAATACCTTCAGGAATCGCTTGAGCTGCCTCTGCGACGCCCCCTTAGTGATGGCTTTGCTTGTGAGTTCCCCAGGACGGGCTTCAACCGAACATGTGTGTGGGGGGGACCTTTGGTGGCATGGAGGATTTTATCGTTTCGCCTCCGAACTTCGCACGCTGTCGCGATCGCTGCCCATCTCTGCTACTCAGCCGCCGCTCCCGCTGCTTATTTGTACAAGTGACACAACGATTCGAGCCTTCTTTGGCCGACGGACCGACCGTCCGAGGAGGAGGAGGGGAACCACGCCGGGGGAAAGGAAAGAGGAGGAGCAGGCGGAGGAGAAAGAAGAGGAACAGGAGGAGGCCGACGAAGACGACGGGGACGCGGCAGACGACCAGGGACTAGGGGGAGGATGGGGGCGAAAGGGAGGAGGAGGAGGAGGAGGAGGAGGAGGAGGAGGAGGAGGGCGAGGAGGGGAAGGAGGAGGAAGAGGTGGAGGAGGAGGGGAAGAGGAGGAGGAGGAGGAGGAGGAGGAGGAGGAGGAGGAGGAGGAGGAGGAGGAGGACGGGGAGGAGGAGGACGAGGAGGAGAAGGAGGAGGAGGAGGAGGACGAGGACGAGGACGAACACGAGGACGAGATCGAAGACGAGGAGGAGGCGGACGAAGAGGAGGAACAGGAGCAGAAGCAGGAGCAGGAGCAGGATCATGAGCACCAGCAGGACCGGGAGCAGGAGCAGGAGCAGGAGCAGGAGGAAAGGGGGCAGGATTACGACGACGTCGACGACGAGGACGCGGAGGAGGTCGAGGGACCGGGTAAGAGAGGGAAGAGGACGAGGAGGAGCAGGATGGTTGGGACGACGAGGACGACGAGGAGAGTGAGCCATCCAGGCTCGCTTCCGCCAACTCGGTTCGCGACGGCGCCTGACGTGGCAGGCTCCTCCTGGGCGGTCGGAAACCGTTGTCGTCGCCGCCGCCAGCGCTGTCGTCGTCGCCGCCGCGTCAGCAAACGACCGGGCGATCAGCCCCATTCTCGTCCTGCTCTTCCTCCTCCTGCTCCTCCTTCTCCTCCTTCTCCTCCTCCTCCACCTCCTCGCCTCCTCCTTTTCCTTCTCCTCCTCGTCCTCCTCCTCCTTCTCCTCCCCCTCCCCACCCGCTTCGTCCCCCCCATCCTCCTCTTCTTTCTCCTCCCATCCTCCTCCCCCCTCCTCCTCCTCCTCCCTCCTTCCTCTCCTCTTCGATTTCTCTCGTCATCTCCCCTCCTCCTCTTCCTTCCTCCTTTCCTCCTCTTTCCTGCCCTTCCTCACTTCCTCTTCTTCCCCTCTTCCTTCATCCCCCTTCTTCGTTTCCCCGTTCTCCTCCTCCCATCCTCCTCTCCTCCTCCCCTCCTCCTCCTCCTCCTACTCCTCCTCCTCCTCTCCTCCTCCTTCCTCACTCTCCTCTCCCTTTCCTCCTCCTCCCCCCCCTCTTTGCCCCGCCGCGTTCCTCCCTATTCCAGGAGCCACAGTCCTCCCGACCCGCAGTCTCCCAGAGGTCCCGCTTTATCCTCGTCCGAATTTGCCTCCACCGTGCCTCTGCTTTCCTAGTGGGCGGGTCGCGGTAGGGGCACCCCTGAGCGGGCGATTAGCATGCCCCGTGGGTGCTCCCTCGGCCACCCTCAACGACGAGACCAGCCCATATAGGATTTGACCCCCTGATGCCTTGAGATATATATATATATATATATATATATATATATAGCAGTTCACTGCACTGCCGTGAATTGAGAATCTTTCCCTGGGAGTAGGTGCCCTCTCGCCAATCGATTGCGAAGGCCTCAAGGCCGTTGCCGCCGACCCTGAAGGGGGACGACGACGACGACGGCGGCGGTTGCGGCGGGGACGACGACGACGCTGACGTGGGCCCGAGTCCTCAGGGATGTTTCTTGGGGTCTCTTGGGAAGGCTCTCGGGGGCCTCTTGTGAGGAATTTTGGAGGGGTCTCTTGGGAACCTCTTGGAGGCATGTTGGGAGCCTCTTGGGGGCCTCTTCGGGTAGCCCAGGGTCCTGTTGTGGGCCTCTTCGGACCTCTTGGGGACCTCTTGGGGCCTCCTGGGAGCTTCTCGGGGCCGAGGTCTCGAAATGTCCGTTTGGGTCCCCCGTCAGGGCACGCTCTTGGAGCCGTCTTGGGGGCCTCGTGGGCCGTCTTGGAGGCGTTTGGGGCTGTCTTGGGGCGCTCTTGGAAGCCTCTTGGGCCGACTTGGGGCGATATTGAAGGCCTCTTCGGCCGTCTTGGAGCGGCGGGATGCGGAAAAGGCGAGAACGCCCAAATCTTTCAAAAACCTACATATGGAAAACAATGAATTTTGGCCCCTGGGGCCCTCCCAGGAGTGACTTTGGAGGTGCCTCCTCCAGATAGGCAACGCTGAGGCGCTGCTCGCAGCCATCGGCACCGGAGGCCTGGCCAGCAGGTAGCTGCGCCGCTCGCGCAGCAAGCTGCTCCACAGCAGCACCAGCAGCCGCACTACGACGGCGAGCGCGGCGAGAGCGGCTAGCGCTGCAGACGGGCAGACAGCCCCGACCCCACCGACGACGACGCAACCGGCGTGGGCAACCACGCCCGCCGACGACGACGTTCACCGAGCCCCCCCACAAGAACTGCCGACCCCCGTCTTCCGTTCCCCCCCCCTTCGGCCCCCCCGCCTCCCCTTTGGGTCGGCCGCCCTCGCTTGCCGGTGGCGCCTCATCGAGGGGGCCTCCTCCTCCTCCGCTGCCTCCTCCTCCCTCCCTCCTCCTCCTCCGCCGCCTCTGCTTATGTTTCTCCTCCCCCGCCTGCTCCTCCTCCTCCTCCGCCTCCTCCTCCTCCTCCGCCGCCTTTGCTTCTGCTTCTGTTTCTTCTTCCTACTTGCGCAGTGTACGGTTAGGCAGGAGCGCCACGGGGCCCAGCGGCAGCTTGCAGGGGGCCCGGGGCCATGACCCCAACGCCCAGGGGTCCCCCTTGCTAGCGGGGGCGGGGACCCACTCTGGTGTCCCTGGGCGTCTTTACGAGGAGGAAGAGAACAGTAGATAGAAGAAGGGGAACTGTAGGAGGAAGGGGAGGAGGAGGAGGAGGAGGAGGAGGAGGAGGAGAAGGAGGAGCAGGAGGAGCAGGAGGAGCAGCAGGAGGATGATGACGAGGAGGAGGAGCAGGTAGGAGGTAGGAGGCAGGAGGAGAGAGGAGGAGGGAGGAGGAGGAGGAAGAGGAGGACGAGGAGGACCAGTGTAAACCCAAGAGTCATCAACGATATTGGAGTAAACCCTTCCTCCAAGCTCCCTCTTAACAGGCCCCATAAACGGTTGATTTCCATTGAGGGAACCGCCTCGTTCGAAAACAACCGTTTGAAGACCCTTAAGCATGCGAAAACATTGTTCTCGGGATTCCAACGCCACGGATGAACCTTACTGTTGCGTCTTGACGATCCTGAATCGTGCCAGAACGCCATTCTTGGGACTTCAGCGAATCAGCGTAATTCTTGCACCCGCATAATCCTGAATCCTTTCAAAGCGCAAATTTCTGGTACGCTGATGATGGGGAATCCGTGAAACTCTTGCATTTTGTATCCACGAATGTGCGCGGCGCTAAGGCGAGAGCCACATTGTGGAAATGCACCGCCCTCAAGACGTGAAGCTCCTGCAAGCGTTTAAAAAGAATGTGCGCCGCGCCATGGCGAGAGCCACATGTTGAAAAGAAACCGCCCTCAATCCGTGAAGCTCTTTTGCAATTTTTGAAATCGAATGTGCGCCGAGCTAATGCGAGCGCCACATGTTGACAAGGAACCACCCTCAATCCGTGAAGCTCCTGCAATGGCTTCAAGACGAGTGTGTCCCGCGCCGAGGCGAGCGAGGGCCACGTTTTGAGAGCCACCCGCCCTCCATCCGTGCAGCGGTTGCCACTGCTTAAGCTTCAGAGTCGTAAGTGGTGAGGAAGTCTCGGGCGAGGAGGAGGAGGAGGAGGAGGAGGACGAGGAGGAGCAGGAGGAGGAGGAGGAGGAGGAGGAGGAGGAGGAGGAGGAGGAGGAGGAGGAGTGACCGAGCGCGGTCCCCTGCTCGCAGAGTGCCCACTTCGCAAACGCGAGCGCCCGAGGCGGCGGTGCATTCTAGGGCCGCCGAGCGGGGATCTGGGGCGCGGGCTCGGGCCAGGGTCTAGAGCCACGCGACGCCCCTGCGCGACATCGATTGCTCCCGCGGCTAGACCGCGGCGTGGTCTGTAAGCGACGTCGCCGCTCCCGCCCCCGAACTCTTTCCAGCGCTGGCCGCGGTCTGTTTTTCCGGCGCGCGCCCGAGGCTTTTCTTCGGTTAGCTGGCGTGTTCAGCGCTCGGCCTTGTCACTTTTTCTGTCGCGCGCCCTGGGGGAGTCGCTGGCGCGCGTATTTTCGGCGCTGGCCACTCGTAGCGTTTGCGCAGGCCTGGCCCGCTCGTCGCGGCCAAACGTGCTGTTCGCTGGTGGGCGTCTGCGTCGCGCGCTGGCGTTCTTTCCAACTGCGGCCTTTTGGTTATTCCCTCCCGCGGCCCCGCCATTGTTTCCAACGGCTGCCTCGCTGCCACGAATAGTTGTTCCTTCTGATGGCATCGGACAGGTGCGTTTTTTTATTACCCAGTCAACGAGGATACTTTAAATGAGTTTCCAAGTTGTACTCTTTCCAGCTTCCCTGTATGTCTGCGTCGATGTAATGTATCGCGGATCCCCCATGGTGGATCCAGGCCATTTGCGAGTAGTTACCTTGCGAGCAGCGGAATCCGCTTCTCTAAGGAGGAGGAGGAGGAGGAGGAGGAGGAGGAGGAGGAGGAGTAGGAGGAAGTGGTAGGGTAGGATGAGGAGGGAGGAGGACGAGGAAGGAGGAGGAGGAGGAGAAGGAGGAGGAGGAGTAGGGAAGAGGAAGAGGAGAGGAAGAGGAAGAGAGGAGGAGTAGAGGAGGAGGAGGAGGAGAGGGGAGGAGAGGAGGAGGAGGAGGAGGAGGTAGTGATGAGGAAGAGGAGGAGGAGGAGGAGGAGGAAGGTGGAGGAGGTAGGAGGGAGGAGGAGGTGGAGGAGGGAGGAGAAGAAGGAGGAGGAGGAGGAGGAGGCGGCGACGACGACGGCGGCGGCGCCCAGGCACAGGCTTCCAGAGCGGATGCGCCCAGGTGGTCTACGTGCCGGTCCTGGTTCCGCTCAGGCGCCGGCCGGGCCCCGCGGCCGTCGGCCGCGATCGCCGCCGTCGTCGCCGCCCGCCGCTGTCGAGAGGGAGGGAAAAAGGAAGAGGCGGAGGAGGAGGAGGATGAGGAGGAGAAGGAGGAGGAGAAGGAGGAGGAGCAGCAGGAGCAGCAGGAGCAGCAGGAGCAGGAGCAGGAGCAGGAGGAGGAGGAGGAGGAGGAGG
>CAUYUJ010021088.1:65000-145000 GCA_963575745.1 Prorocentrum cordatum | reverse complement strand
AAAAAAAAAAAAAAAAAAAATTAAAACATTTCAGAAGTTTTGGAGGTCCAGGGTTTTCGGGATTCCTGGTCGCCTGGATTTCGGGTTGTGGAGGCCCTGGGATCTTTTAAATTTGTAAGAATTTCATTTTTCTTTCAAAATTTAAAAGTTTGCTGAATTGTAAAATTCCTATTTTTAAAAACAAGAAATCTCAAAGTTTTGGAGGTCCAGGGTTTTCGGGATTCCTGGTCGCCTGGATTTCGGGATGTGGAGGCCCTGGGATCTTTTATTTTTTTTTTACAGATTTTAAAAATTTTCATTTTTTTAAAAAAAAATCTTAAGATTTGGTGGTCCAGAGTTTTCGGGATTCCTGGTCGCCTGGATTTCGGGTTGTGGAGGCCCTGTTGTGGAGGCCCTGGGGTCCTGAACGCGGATTTGTAAGAATTACTGAGGCGCAGAACCAGGTCTGTGGAGTGGGGACCACGCGGAACGAGCAGGTGCACTCGATGCTGAACAGCACCTACCGGCAGGTCGTGCGCGTGGGCAAGGGGACGTTGGCGGCGGAGCTCAACATGTGGGCGACGTGTGAGCGGATGCTGTATGCACGGGCTTTCGGCGCGCGCACCACGGTGCGAGCTGGCATTGCGACTTTAAGGCGGGGGCAACGTCCGCGGTCGCAGTGTTCGATCAGGCGTCGTGGCAGCGGCATTTCGCGCGGGAGTTTACAACTTTTTCGGGCGAGGTGCCAGACGCGCCAGTAGAGCGCAGACGCCGGCGCGGGCCGTCGGCGGCGCAGGAGGAGATCCTGCGGACGGTCCGCGCGAACGTCGCAGGCGCTGACCACCGGCCAGTGTTCGATCTCTCCACTCAGAAGAGGTCAAGGCACTAGGGCATCGCGTAGATGAGCGAAGTGATTTCGTTTTGGTACTTGCGTGCTTGCCCCAGAGGTCTGGCCCAGGCCGGGGGCGAGCTGTTGCCGCGGCCGCGAGCATGAACTTTGTTGCGACGCAAGGCGCTGTCCATTGAGTAAAGCCTTGTTGTCGAACCTTGAGCGCGCGCCTGTGGCGTTGGGTGCGCTCAGAGCTTCCATGTTAGATACGTGGTCGGCGCACTGGGGCGTGCGCGCAAAATCTCTGTACCGCCCTCCTCCCAACTCATCGCAACTATACCAAGAGCTGTGACCCTGCCTGCCGTTGCTCCACCCGCCTCCCTCCCCAGTGCCTCATCTCTCGTAGTAGGGGGCCAGTGGTTCGAGGGACCAAGCCGTGTTGGGCACGCATACACATTGTGTCATCATGTAGTTGGTATATTGATTTTATATAATAAATAATATATAATATATATATGATAATATATATATAATTATATATTACAAATATTATATATATATATATTAGATATATATATATTTACATACATACATATATCATACATTTGTTTTTGTGGATACATACATAACTAGCACTTACACCATGCAACATATTATTGGTGCACTCGCCATTGATGTACTTGTTTCCATGGGCGTGTATGCGCGAGTGTGTGTATATATGTAAGTACACATACAATACTATAATATATAAGCGCGCATATACACAAGTACATTCGTATACCTGCTCAGGGAATACTGGAGCCCCCATCGGGGCTCCGACCGTGATATATAAAAACCGATGACGTTTCCCGTGGGGCCGTCCAAAAAATCATGCGGGGACCTCAGGTTTCGGAGTGTTTCTACATAATCGGGCCGCCAGGGGGGGTGTCGAAAACGCTTCCCTGATCGTCGGCGCAGCAGAAACATCATTGAATATTGGTGCGTTTGGCGCGATTCTGGACGGCCCCGCGGGGGATCATAATGGGTTTGTGTACATTTCACATAGCTTGAACTACGGAGCGACCGCGAAATGACGAGGAAGAGGAAGAAGAGGGTGTGGCCAGGGAAAAGGGAGGAGGGGGAGGAGGAGCAGGAGGAGGAGGAGAAGGGGGAGGAGGAGGAACAGGAGGAGGAGGATAATATAAAACACAATGAAACCGTTGGAGCCAGGAGGATTCAAGACGACCCATATGCCTCGGGAGGCCACGTGAGGCCTCAGGATGCTCCAAGAGGCCACCCCTCCGCGCGGCCACAGGATATCCGAGGCGATCCCAGGAAACACCTGGAGGTCCCAGGAGGCGCCAGGACGCACCAGAAGACCACAGGGGGCGCCAGGATGCCCCAGAACAGCATCAGGAAACATCCAGGAGGCCCCAAGAGGCGCCAGGAGGCCCCAGGAGGCCACGGGACCCCAGGAGGCCGCAGGAGGTCCCAGGAAGGCCCGAGCCCCCAGAGAGCTCCAGGATGTCCCAGGTGGCGAGGGCCCTGGAGGCTACAGGAGACCACAAGATGGCACCCCCTCCTGGTCGATCCGACGGGGAGGGAGGGAGGGAGGGACGGAGGGAGGAGGAGGAGGAGGAGGAGGAGGAGGAGGAGGAGGAGGAGAGGGAGGGGGAGGAGGAGGAGGAGGAGTGTGAAAACCGACGGGCTCTTAGTGGATCCGTCCCCTGCTCACCCTCTTATCGTGCCCTTCCCCCTCCTTTGCCCCTCTCGCCTAATGCTGCTGGCTCGTCCCGAGTCGGCTTGAGAGCACTGTGGCATTCGGACGTGGATGCCGCGGTGACAAAGAGAGGCCCTCTTGCTCTCGAGCCCTGGCGGGCTCCGCCGCCAGACGCCGCTGCGGTTCCAGGGTGGCACCGGCCCTAAGCCTAAGCTCTCCGGTTCGGCAGTGGTGGCGGAGCGCCTAGTGGCGCGCCAGCTGTGCGGCAGCGACAGCAACGAGAGTTCCTGAGCTCGACGTGAAGAATCTCTTCTACGAGCAGGACGGGGACACGGACACCGACGACGGGAGCGATGCGGCGTGCGTCCTCTCCGGGGCGACATCCGGCGATGGGCGCAGGCGTGCTCAGTCCAGACGCCCTACCGCCGAAGAGAGGCGGAGGTGGAGGATCACCATGCCAGATGCGATGCTCGACGAGTTGGGCCCAGGCTCCACAGTGCACTACCCGCTACCTAGAAAGGATTCCGCTGCGGGGTGGATTGCAAGGGCGATGGCGAAGATATGAGAAGGACGTGGCGCTGTGCATCGAAGGGGCCAACATGGGCGTGAGTTGGTCGTGGGCAGCTCGCATGGCGAGGTGCCTGACGGGCCCGGCGAAGACGCTGGGCGAGTCCACCCCGATGGTCGAGCTGCGCGCGAACTCATGGATGTGGACTCCCGACAACAAGCTGGGGCCCGACGTCTCCACGGAGGCTGCCCAGGAGGACGGCGAGACGCGCGAGGAGGAGCGCGGCCACTGGGAGGGGCCGTTGATGGAGATGCTCGCGACAATGGGCGTGGACGAACCAACCAGGAGAGGCCAGGTGATGAATAATTTCTACAATCGGTTGCATCGCCGTGCCGGCGAGGACCTGAACGCTCGGATGATCAGGTTCGGCGGGGCTCGGAGCCAGCTAGATGAGGAAGTCGTAGCTCTGCCAGCGGGGACGGCGGACTGGTGGCACATCGAGAAGACAGGTCTAACATATGCGCAGATGAGCATTCTGATAACCACTAAGGGCGGCGCTGGGGAGATTCGCGAGGTGGCGCGGGCTAGATGCGCGCGTTCCCCACGCTGCGCATGGCGGGGCGACGACCCGAAATATTCGACCGCAGGAGGCCGATCACCTCCAACCGACCTGGGACGCAGCTGTCGAAGAAGAGGGAGATGCGAAAGTTCAAGGATGCCAGCGTGGCGGAGGACCTGGACGGGCTCGGCCAGCTCGACGAAGGCGAGCTCGAAGTCCGAACGCGGAGCTTGGCAGTTTCGGCGGCGACGCCGGTGACGAGACGACGGGGGGGGCTCTCACCGCCGAGCAAGACCACGACATCGAGGGCATCCTCGCCGCGGAGCGGGAGGCGCTCTCGGCGATGTTCGAGGAGGCCGAGAATGACCCCGAGCTGGCACAGGAGCTCGGGGACGTGGAGAGCGGCGCGAAGTCGATGATGGAGGGCCTCATCACCGCGCGCGAGAGCAAGAAGCGAGTGAAGGGTTTGCGGAAGGGCCGCGAGTTTGGCGGCAAGGGCTCTGGCAGGGGGCCGGGCTCGAGTTCTAGGAGTCCGTTTCTTTATTGCTTGGGGCATGACGGGCGTCATGGCCCCCGCTCCCCCCTCCCCCCCTATGACGTAGCGCTCCCCCCCCCCCCAGTGCGCTCCGGGCACTGCCGCCGTGCGCGTTGGGATCCGCGCAGGTGTCCGCGTAGGAATCCGCACAGGAGTCTGGTCCGCAGGCGTCGTCGTCGTCGTCGTCGTCGTCCGTCGTCGTCGCTCGTGGTTCGTCGCTCGTCGCTCATCGTCGTCGCGCGCGCGGACGCGGCTGGAGCCTGTTTTTAAGTCCGGGCCGATGACGGCAATCATCTGGGGGGGAAGGGGGTCGATGACGTCATGTTTCGCGCCGGCGGCGCGTGGGGATGCTTAGGAATGACGGAGGACGGGTAGCACGAACGTGTAGGTGGCGATATGCACCGCAATGCCTGTGTACATCATTGCCCGCGTGCACCACAGCGCCTGTGTACACCACGCCGCCGATGTGCACCACAGCAGCCGCGTGCAACACAGCGTCAGTTTGTGCCATCGTGGCCGAGGGCACAGCAGCCCCCGCGTGCAACGCAGCGCCTCCGTACAACACATAAGCCGTGCGCAACACAGCACCAGTGTACACCACAATGATTGCGCGCATTGCAGTGCCTGTGTGCGCCACGGCGCGTGTGTGCACCACATCAGTCGCGCGCAACACAGCACCATTGTTGTGAATAGAATTTCAGAAGGGATCTTTGCGACAAAGTGGACGCGTGTGGATTCCAGAGAGAACAATGGAACCATCTTCCTGGACGAAGGAACGCCGCTGGAATCTACGAGCCCCCCCGAGTCCGCCCGCGTCACCCTACTTCCCACTTGCGTCCAGGAGGCTCCACCCAAACTGGCCGTCCGAGAACCCTGTGGACCGATTCAATCGACCATTGTGCGGTGCGCGCTGAGATGCGCACGCGCGTTGTAACGCCAAGCCGCGCGACAGGGGGTAAGAAACAGGAAAAGGAAAAAGAGGAGGAGGAGGACGAGGAGGAGGAGGAAGAAAAAGATGTGGAGGAGGAGGGAGAGGCAAAAACGTCGCATTCGATTGCCCGAACTTTCCTGGCGTGGCGTTTAGGTGTCCGCAGCAGATCCTGTCGTACATGCTCCTTATACTTGTCCTATGCACGCAGGCGCTGTGGTGTAGACCAGCGTTTCGTTGCGCGCGGATGCTGCGGTGTAGACAGGCGCTGCGGCGTGCACGGGCGCTGCGGCGCACGCAAGCACAGTGGTGTACACAGGCGTTGTGTTGCACATGGCCTTTGCGGTGTATGTGCACCAGTGCTGTAGTGCTCCCAAGTATTGTGGTATTCGCGGGCGGTGCGTTGCACACGGCTGTTGCGGTGTACGCAGGCGCTGCGGTGCACACGCGCGGCGTGGTGCACGCGAGCGTTGTGGCGCACACAGGCGCAATGGGCAGATCGCCACTTACATGCTGCTTGCGTCGTCGTCGTCGCTCGTCGCTCGTCGCTCGTCGCGTCGTGCGCGCGGGCGCCGCGGGGGCCACGCGGCGGGGGGGGCGTTCGCGTCGCGCCCACCCCCCCCCCCCCCCCACCCCCCCCCCCCCCCCCCCCCCCATGACGCCCGTCATCGCCGAACATAAAGAGATGCGCTCTAGCAACAATGAGAACCAGACGTGGCCCTCGGTGAGCACGAGACGGGGCCCGGCAAAAAGGGCTCCGACTGCCACGCGCGCGGCGAGAGGGGCCGCTGGCCGGGTGGCGCCTGCTGCCCGAAGCTAAAGGAATGGAGAGCTGAGCAGACCAAGAAGGAACTGCAGCAAAGGATGAAGTCGCGGGGCGCGATGGCGGTGGACCTGATCGACGCAGAGGATGTCCGCGACGCGCAGAAGGCGAGTTTGCGGGAGGTGTTCGAGACGATGATGGCCGAGAGCGACCTCGGGCACTTGAGCGCGATGCCCCGGTGCAAGGATTGCGTACGCATGGGGGATGGGGGCGCGCGCTGCACCGCGCGCGGGCGCGACTACCTGGGAATGGCGAAAGCCACGGGCCAGAAGGTTGAGGAGGCAGGCTACCCGCAGGCGTTCGAGGCGCTCGTCGCCACGAGGTCGCTTGACGGCGGGGGCGACGTGCCCTTCGAGTCGGGCGACGAATGCGAGGTTCAGGAGGCACTGCTGCCGCCGGCATCTATCGGCCGTCAAGGGGGCGATGGCACCCTGGACTCAGCCTGCAGTAGCACGGTCTCTGGCGACCCCTACGCCAACAGTGTCGAGGCACGTTGCAAGCAGCTGGGGGTCGACAAGCACATCCAGAGGGGGCCCCGGCTAGCTGTCTTCCGGTTCGGGAACGGCCAGAAGCAGGTCTCCAGGGGGCGCTGGGCGGTGCTGGCGTCGGTCTCCGGTGTCGACGCCTACCTAGCCTTCTCGGTCATCAAGGACTCCGCGCTGCAGCTGCTGATCGACTAGGGCGCGCTCAGGGGCACGGGCGCCAATGCCAATTTCGCCGAGGACTCGTTCAAATCGGACAAGCTCGGCATCGCGCCGAAGCGCCTGAACGAGACGGATGGCGGGCGCTGCGCTACGCCGATCTTCCCGCGCGACGATTGGAAGCCGCAGTCGCGAACCCCGACGACCGAGGAAGTGTTCAGGGCGAAGTCTAAGGTGAAAGAGGCGCTGATGACGGCGCGATCTGAAATGGCCGCTCGAGCGGCAGATCGACGCACTGCTGAGGGGGGGGGGGTGTTCCAGGCGATGGCCGCGACGACGACTGGGACGTGCCCGACGGGGAGATCGACGTCTCGGGCATGGAGATGCGGGAGCGCCGGGGCTACAATGCCAGGGCGCCCAATGCCTCGAACCGCGACGGGCCGAACTGGAAGCTGGCGAAGGCTCTCGCGAGACGATCTGCATGGACACGGGTGACGTTGCCGAAGGACTACGATGGGTCGAGGGCCCGCCGAACGAAGAGATGTTCGAGCGGCTCGAGCAGCCGAGGAACGCGTTGACACGGCTCTATTGGGAGGCCGAGCCCGAGAAGCCGAGGCCCACCGCGTCGGGGGGCCGACCCTTGCTCTGCGATCGGGAACAGCTCATGCACGTTTCCAGGGACGCGTTGGAGGACGCGGCGGCTGCGCTGGAGGTCTCGCGAGTGGAGCACGTGGGCATCGAGGTGCTGACTGATCGTTTGATGGAGGCAGGGTCGAGGCGAAGGCGAAGGGCGGCCCAGGAGGATGGCGAGGCGCTCGCGAGCGTGGGCGCTCCGCCGGGAGCCTCCGGATCCGCCGGGCCAGCAGACGGCCCGGCCCCGGGGGCGCCGCGCTCGGTGGCGTCGAGCGCATCAGGATGGAGGCGCGTGCGAGTGCTGCCGCCCATTGGCCTCAAGAACAAGGGCGAGCTGGTGGACCCGCGCTCGCGACCATGAGGTGCCGACGGGCGGCGATCTGGAGCTGATGCCGACGCCTGCGCTGAAGGGCGCGGCCCGCGCGTGCGAGTTCGAGCGGGCTCGAGGGGCGCGGCAGCCAGCAGCGCAGCGCCACGACCTCCACTTTTTGATCATCGAGCGCGACCTGTTGCTCGGGGACCTTCGGCGCTGTCGACATGGCTGTTCGCCGAGGCTATGCTCGGCATAGTGATGCCGTTGAAGACAGCGAAGTAGGTGAACTGCACGAGTCGGGTCGACCTGGCCCGATGAAGAGCGGCACCAGGATTCTGGTGAAGGACCAGCTGCGCTCCCTGCGGCGCGACCTGGGGGCGGTCAACATCAAGCCCGGGGCCTACCTCAACCTCGCGGAATTCACCGGGCTTCGACTCGCGGGAGGCCGGGTCCGAGGCGGTGGTCAGCGAGAAGGGCGAGAACCAGCCGTGGATCACGGAGGTATTCACTACGGAGGAGGCGGTGCGCAAGGAGGCGGCTAGGCAGGGACTTCCTACCGTGAGGAGCTACTCACCTGGAGTTCGGCGACGATCTCAGGTCGCCCACGCAGCGCGGGTTGGCGCTGCAGGACATTGAGACGAAGAAGCCAAAGCTGGTGCTCATGGCTGTCCCCGGCGGGCCCTGGAGTAACCTGACCGACTTTCAGAATGGCCAAGTGGAAGTTCATCGGGATCGACCCTTTCTCTGTTTCGTGAAGGGGGCGCCAAAGGTCGCGAAGCGTTATGGAGGTGCCTGGGTCATCAAAAACCCGAGGTGGTCTCGGGCACGGGGCGAACCCGAGCTTCGGGGACTCATCCAGCAGGGCTCCGCCGCGGAGGTGGGCCAGTTCATGTGCGGGCTCGCCGCAGAACGTGGGGGAGCACGTCGGAAGCCTGCGAGATTTCTGGCGACGCAAGAGGAGCTGCTCGTGGATCTCGAACGCAGTGCGACACATCCCACGAGCACGGCGTCGTCATGGGCGGTCCGAACGCGACAGCTCGGACGGGCCACTGCGCGTCTGAGCTGGCGAGGAGCATCGTGAAGGGCATGCTGAATCTTCGGGTCGAAGGAGGCGCTCAATGTGGACGAGGTCTCTGAGGCAGATCCCGTGGGGGGGGGGGGGGGGAACGGGGGGTTCGGGTTGCCCGGCCACCGAGGACCCCCTGGAGGATACGACGTAGTTGAGGAAGGCACATGCGTCGAAGGAGGAGCGACGACGCGATCGCGGCGGCGGTGCAGTTGCAGCGCCCAGAGCACACAGAGATGAACAGGCCCGCTATTGGACGCGCCAGGTTCCCGGCGAGGCCCAAGAAAGTGAAGGAGCTTAGCGGTCAGATCGCGATCCACCTGTTTACGGTGCACGCGAGCTCGGGCGCGGCGCTGGAGATGCTCAACGTCGTGGACGACAAGACGGGTCCAGGCGGTTGCGCCTATCAAGAGCAAGCGCCCCGGCGTCGTGGCCCAAGCGCTGGGGCTGGTCTGGTTCAGCTAGGCTGGCATGCCCAACTCGCCGGCGTGCGACAACGGCGGCGAGTTCCACCAGGAGGTCTTCCGCCTGCTGGAAGGCTGCGGCGCGCACGTGTGGTTCGCTGCAGCGGAGGCGCCGCGGCAAAACGGCATGTGCGAGCGCGCCGGGGGCGAGTGGAAGGCGCACTGGAAGGCGAGCACCATGGAGACAGAGATCGAGACCGAGCTGGAGGTGACGGCGGCTGCTGCGATGATCACCTGGGCCATGATTCAGCATATCAACATGTCTGGGTTTTCGCCGGCACAGCTCGTGCTGGAAAGGTCCCAGCAGCTGCCGCGGGGCTTGCTCAGCGCCCGCGGGCAGTCTCAGCTCGCGGCGCGCGACGCCGCGGGCAACAATCCCTACGTGGCGAAGCGACTGCAGATCTACAGCGCGGCGAAGATGGCGACGCAAAGGTTGGGCGCCAGCGAGCGACTGCGTCGAGCCCCGGTTACTCGCAGCCGCCGGGTGCCACCCAGCGCGAATTCGAAGCTAGGAGCAAGGGGACATGGCTCACTTCTACCGCGAGGGCAAGCGCAGGAACCAGCGGAGGAAGGGCCCATCGTTGATTTTTCAGGCCTGGCATTGAACATTTGGGGTCATCGGTGCGGAGCCGGCAGCCATCTACGTCTCGTGCGAGGGCTTGTCGACCAAGCGCGACTCCGCGGCGGTCCGCCGCGCGTCGCCCGACAAGGCGCCGGGCGTCAGTGCCGGGGGGCAATTGGATACCATGGAGAAGGCGCCGCTCGACGCGCGGGGCGACGAGGAGCTCGACGTGGAGGGCGCGACCAAGGCATGCGAGGAAGAAGGCGAAGATGACCAGGCTGATGATGGTGAGCCCGAGGCGCCAGAGGCGATCGCTCGGCCTTCTCAGGCTGAGGAAGCTGCGGAGGATCACGTGCGCCTGGAGGAGATGCAGGCCCAGCCGAGCGAGGCGGCCGCGGCAGGCGCGGCCGCCGCTGCGGCTGGCGCCGCGGGCGACAGTGAGAGCGATCCGATCTCGAGTGCCGAGTTCTCAAGGGAGTCAAGTTCTCAGCAGAGCGGGAAGCCCGACTTCCTGCAGGAGGTCGCGCAGCGGCTACGAGACCTAAGTCCACGGCGCTGCGCGTCGCTAAAACCATCCAGAAGCGTGTGAATGAAGTGGGGGAACGAGCCGGGGCTCCGACAGCTCGACCTACGCTGGTGGCGAACGTCATCCCCGAGGGCCTGTTCGGGCCCCGCGGCAACTTTGCGCAGAGTACACCTCCCCTAGGGAATGTTGCGGTAGCTCAGGAGCTGGTGGCGGACTCCGCAGCCAGCGCAGGAGGAGCCCCAGCAAGGGCGAAAGCGCGACGTGGGGAAGGGCGAGCTGCCAGAGGCGCCATTTCGTGGTGGACGTGACGGACCGCCAGGACCCCAAGCATCCCGACGAGGTGATTCGGGTCAAAGGTGCGGCGAAGAGAGCCGCGGCATGGCTCGAAGGTGATCCCGGGACGGGCCGGCGACAATTTCTGAACCATTTGGAGACGGTGTTGGCTAACGACCAGAAGGGGCAGGCCCGGGGGGTGGCGTCGGGTGGGCCCACCGACGAAGGCGTACAACGAGGAAGCAGCGGCGTCGCAGTGGGCGAAGTGGATCGACGCCGAGTCCGTGGAGGTGCTGCTGGAGAAGGAGTCCACCGAACTCGAGTCGATGAAGCGCGGGGGCAAGGGCGACTGCATGCTGAGCACGCGGTGGGTGCTGACGCACAAGAAGACCCGCTGAGGACGGGGGCAAACGACTTGCCGCTGAAAGCAAACGCGAGGCTCGTGGTCAGCAGCGGCGACCCGGGCAGATCTGACGGGAAGTCGAACGCGCGGGTGGATGCCCCATGCGCCACGACGCAGTCGGAGATGATTTCGACGCAAGTGGCGGCGTCGCACCTGGGGTGGAAGTTCGGATCCAAGGAAATGAGCGACGCTTTCCTAAAGGGCGAGGTGGGCGAGCGCGGCCTGGTGATGCCCGCCCCGCTGCTTGGGCCCGCGCTCGCTGATTCCCCGCGAGGGTGGCATGCGAGAGCGCGGAAGGGCGCGTTCGGGCTCCCGACGGCGCCGAGGTTGCGGCACCTGAAGGTGCTTTCAGTGGCTCCCCAGCTGGGGCTGGAGGCCTCTAGGGCCCCGCCTCCTTAGTGTTGCACGACCTGGCGGCGAAGTGTCGAGGGCCTGACAGCCTGCGGGGCTGCGTCTGCATTCGCGTGAACGCCTTCCTCTGGACTGGCAACGACAAGATGGCGAAGTTGATGGGCGCGTCGTGCAAGCAGTTCGGAAGCGAGGAGCACGGCGGTTTCGCGTCCTGCGGCCGGCGTTTTACGCGGCAGCCTGACGGGGCTATCGACATCGATATCGCGGCCGGACTGGGGCCTGTGACTGTGCCCAGGGGCCGACGAGCAGCGGCGCATTTGCCGATGAACGCGACGGAGTGGAAGCAGCACCAGCAGGCGGTCGGCGATATCAACTGAGCGGGTCGTGACCAAGTTGCGCGCGGACTACTCGCGCGAGCTGGCTAGCGGCGCTGCAGCGCGAGAAGGGCCGCAAGAAGCTGCCGAGAGTCTCGGCGCTCATCAGGGCGAACCAAGCGCCGAGGGAGCTGAAGCGCGACGCGACGTTCAAAATCGCGACGCGGCCAATCGACATCGAGAGGTTTGGGCTCGTAGCGGTGTCGGGCAGCTCTTTGGGCAACGCGACGAAGGGCGGGGCGGCGCTGCAGTCGAACCCCTTCGACGGGAGAGATCGGGGCCCAGGGCGGCCAATTCGCCGCCGGATCTTGCGCGCAGACAAGGAGCTCGTGGACGGAGGCGCCGGACGGTTCTAGTTGCTGGGGGGTAAGAGCCACGGGCTGAAGAAATCGGCGAGAAGCTCCTACGCGGCGGAGGTGATTGCAGTTGGATGCGCCGCGGACGCGGCTCAAGAATTATGCGGCCAGACGTCGAAGATGATACATGGCCTCATGGCAAGGGGCGCAAGTATGAGGCTGTCTGGTTGGCAGATCCCGATGACGATGGTGGCGAACTCCAAGGACGGGCATGACAGGCTCAACTCAAATGCGGGCGTCGGAAGTTCAGGTCAGAAGTCGGTGAACCGGGAGTTGGCGAGTATCCGTGAGATTCTGGACAAGCCTCAGACGATGGTACGGTGGACGGACGGAAGCAGCATGCTGAGTGACGCGCTGGCAAAGGAGATGCCCGCATACCATCTGCGGGAGGCTCTGGAGCGCGGCACCTGGAGCATCGAGTCCAGGGCCGAGATGGCGAAGACATCCCGGCGCGTGGCTCGAGAGCGCTGGAAGGCACGCGTGAAGGAGCTGGCCAAGAACGGGAAGTTCACGCCAGGAGCTCTGGAGGCGTTCTCCGGCGCTGGAACGGGCGAGAGGCATGCCGTAAGAGGTAAGAACAGAGCTTGCCGAGGAGAGAGAGAGAGAGAGAGAGAGAGAGAGAGAGAAAGAAAAAGAGAGTAAGAGAGAGGAAGAGACAGGGTTAGCTGCGGAAATTACGATGATGATGAGTGAGGCGAGCTAGCGTGTTTATTCTATATGTATAGCTAGATGTATACGTATATGTATATGTATGTGTATAGGTTTTTGTATATATATATACATATTTATACATATATACATACACACATGCGATGATGGTGTCAGTCAGAGGTATTCAAGCACGAGGAAGAGGAGGAGGAGGAGGAGGAGGAGGAGGAGGAGGAGGAGAGGAGGAGGAGGAATACGCGAGGAGGAGGAGGAGGAAGACGCGAGGAGGAGGAGGCGGAGGGCGGTGAGAGGAGGAGGAGGAGGAGGTGGAGGAGGAGGAGGAGGAAGAATACGCGAGGAGGAGGAGGAGGAGGAAAACGCGAGGAGGAGGAGGTTGAGGAGGACGGTGACGACGACGACGACGACGACAACGATGTTTACGTGGGTCAGAGTCCTCTGGGATGCTTTTTGGCCTCTCTTCGGAGCGCTCTTGGGGGGCCTCGGGCCTCTGGGGGCTAGATTTGGCGCTGTTCGGAACGCTTTTGGGGGGCCTTGGGCCTCTGGGGGCTAGATTTGGCGCCTTTCGGGAGCTTGTTGGGGGCCTCTTGGCCCCTCCCGAGGAGGAGGGAGGTAGGCGGGAGGAGGGGGAGGCGAAGAGGGGAGAGGAGGACACTCCCCCACATGCTCGGGATGGGCAAAACAATCAGAAAAGTAGGCCGGGGGGATGGTGCGCATCTGGGTGGCGACCCCCCCCCAGGACTCCCCGGGACCCCCCCGGGAGACCCCCCCCGGCCCCCCCCCCCCCCTCCGTGGACGAGGACGTGGACGAGGACGAGGACGAAGACGAAAACGAAAACGAAAACGAGGGCGACGACGAGGGCGAGGACGAGGACGAGGAGGAGGAGATGAAGGAACTGGAGGAGGAGGACGAGGAGGAGGACGAAGAGGACGAGCAAGATGACGAGGAGGAGGACGGGGACGAGGAGGATGAGGAGGAGGAGGAGGACGAGGACGAGGACGAGGAGGAGGAGGAAAAGGAAAAAGGCAGGAGGAGGAAGTGAAGGACTTGGAGGAGGAGGACGAGGAGGAAAACGAGGTGGGGGATGAGGAGGACGACGAGGACGAGGGCGAAAACGAGGACGAGGGCGAAGAGGAGGAGGAGGAGGAGGACGACGACGAGGACGAGGAGGAGAAGTAGGAGGAGGAGGAAGAGGAGGAGGAGGAGGACATGGTGGAGGAGGAGGAGGAGGAGGACATGGAGGAGGAGGAAATGGAAGAGGAGGAATCATAGTATTAATAATAATACTGATACGAGTACAAATCATACAG
Organism: Prorocentrum cordatum; assembly: GCA_963575745.1. Lineage (NCBI taxonomy): Eukaryota > Dinophyceae > Prorocentrales > Prorocentraceae > Prorocentrum > Prorocentrum cordatum. Next base: position 131,201 of record CAUYUJ010021088.1, on the reverse strand, counting down.
CGAAGCATAATATTTATAATAATACCAATACTAATACTAATCATATTATTAGTAATAGTAATAATACTAGTAAAATTACGAATGCGATTCATACACATACTAATAATATTTCGCATACTATTAGTAACACGAGTTGTAGTATGAATGCGGATAACAGTAATGAAAATAATAGACATGATGATAATCCTACCAATAATAATAAAACTTTATTGTTCGTAATAGTAGTAGTAAACATAAGCATACAACTGACCACACGATTTAGAATACGAACAATAATATTAAGAATACGAATATCACTAATAGTGACAGTATCCGCGATATTATTAATAATACTAGTAATCACAGTATCAACAACAATAACCATACGAAAAATAATAGTACAACGAAATACACTAAGAAGAAGGAAAAACACTAAGACTAATAGGAGGAGGGGGGAAGACGAGGAGAAGGACGAGGAAGAGGGGGAGGAGGAGGAGGAGGAGGAGGAGGAGGAGGAGGAGGAGGAGGAGGAGGAGGAGGAGGAGGGGAGGAAAAGGCGGAGGAGGAGGAGGAGGAGGGAGGAGGAAGAGGAGGAGGAGGAAGAGGAGGAAGAGGAGGAGGAGGAGGAGGAGGAGGAGGAGAGGGAGGGAAGTCTGAGGAGGGAAGAGGAGGGAGGCGGACGAGGAGGACGAGGAGGGAGGAGGAGGGAGGAAGACGAGTCGGACGAGGAAGATGGATGAGTTGGAGGAGGAGGAGGAGGAGGAGGAGGAGGAGGAGGAGGAGGAGGAGGGGAGAAGAGGATGATTAATATGAGGAGGAGGAGGAGGAGGAGGAGGAGGAGGAGGAGAGGAGGAGGAGAGAGAGGAGGAGGAGGAGGAGAGAGCGGAGGAGGAGGAGGAGGAGGAGGAGGAGGAGGAGGAGGAGGAGGAGGAGGAGGAGGAGGAGGAGGAGGAGGAGGAGGAGGAGGAGGAGGAGGAGGAGGAGGAGGAGGAGGAGGAGGAGGAGGAGGAGGAGGAGGAGGAGGAGGAGGAGGCAGGAGGAGAGAGAGAGCAGACGGCTGGAAGAGGGAGTGAGCGAGGGCAGGGAGGGAGGGGGGGGCAGGAGGGAGGGAGGGAGGGAGGGAGGGAGGGAGGGAGGGAGGGAGCGAGGAGGAGGAGGAGGAGGAGGACGAGGAGCATGGCACGGGGGAGGAGAAGGAGGAGGAGAATGAGGAGGAGGAGGAGGGGGGGGGGGGACAAGATGAGGAGAATGATGCTCAGGAGGAAAAGGGACGAGGGAAGAGGTGAGAAGACTGAGGAGGACGAGGAGGAGGTGGCGGAGGAGAAGGAGGAGGACGCGAACGAGGATGATTAGGAGGAGGAGGAGGAGGAGGAGAAGGAGGAGGAGGAGGAGGAGGAGAAGGAGGAGGAGGAGGAGGAGGGGGGGAATCTGCAGGAGGAGGGGGAGGTGGAGGGGGAGGATGATGATGCTGATGATGAGGATGATGATGATGATGAGGAGGAAGAGGATGAGGAGGAGGTGGAGGAGGAGAGGAGGGGCGGAGGAGGGGGAAGAGGATGATGATGATGAGGAAATGTAGGAACATGATGATGCTGATGCTGATGCTGATGCTGATGATGATGCTGCTGCTGCTGATGCTGATGATGCTGATGATGATGATGATGGTGATGATGATGATGATGATGATGTTGATGATGATGATGATGATGATGATGATGATGTTGCTGCTGATGCTGTTGGTGCTGCTGATGCTGATGTCGATGCTGCTGATGATGCTGCTGATGATGCTGGTGATGATGATGATGGTGATGCTGATGTGCTGCTGATGCTGATGCTGATGCTGATGATGGTGAGTATGCTGATGTTGCGGATGGTACGGATGATGACGATGAGGTTGATGTCGATGTTGATGATGTTGATGATGAGGATGATGAGGAGGAGGGGGAGGAGGAGGACGAGGCGGACGAGGACTCGGAGGATGAGGGGGAGGAGGAGGAGGCGGAGGAGGAGGCGGAGGAGGAGGGGACGAGGGGGAAGAGGAGGAGGAGAGAGGAGGAGGAGGAGGAGGAGGAGGGACACGATGATGATGTTGAGGATGAGGAGGAGGAGCAGGAGGAAGAGGCGGAGGAGGAGGAGGAGGAGGAGGAGGAGGAGGGGGAGGAGGCGTTGGAGGAGGAGGAAGAGGAGGATGAGGAGGAGGAGGAAGACGAGACGGAGGAGGAGGATGAGGAAGATGAAGAGGAGCAGGAGGGGGAGGAGAGGGAGGGAGGCGGAGGGAAGAGGGAGGAGGAGGGCCAGGATGATGATGCTTATTATGATGCTGATGCTGTTGATGATGTTGATGATGATGGTGGTGATGATGGTACTGATAATGATGCTGATGCTGATGATGATGTTGTTGATGCTGATGGTGATGATGGTGGTGGTGGTGATGCTGATGGTGATGATGGTGATGATGATGATGGTGCTGCTGATGGTGCTGATGATGCTGAGGATGCTGACGCTGACGCTGAGGATGCTGATGATGACGATGATGATGCTGATGACGATGATGATGATGATGATGCTGATGCGGCCGCTGCTGATGCTGGTGCTGATGATGATGACGATGCTGATGCCGTTGTTGATGCTGATGATGTTGATGATGATGCTGATGATGATGCTGATGATGCTGATGACGATGATGCTGCTGATGATGATGCTGATGCTGATGATGCTGATGACGATGACGATGATGATGATGATGATGATGCTGATGATGATGATGCTGATGATGATGATGATGATGATGATGATGATGCTGATGCTGATGATGCTGATGACGATGATGATGATGATGATGATGATGATGATGATGATGATGCTGATGCTGATGATGATGATGATGATGATGATGATGATGATGATGATGATGATGATGATGATGATGATGATGATGATGATGATGATGTGCTGCTGATGCTGATGCTGATGCTGATGCTGATGCTGATGATGGTGATGATGAGGAGGAGGATGAGGAGGAGGATGCGGAGGAGGATGAGGATTAGTATGAGGATGCTGATACTGATAATGAGGAAGAGGAGGCGGAGGGGGAGGAGGAGGAAGAGGAGGAGGAGGAGGAGGAGAAATACTGAAGAGGACGGGGGGTCAGGAGGGGAACCATATTTAGGAGGAGGAGGAGGGAGGAGGAGGAAGAGGAGGAGGAGGAGGAAGAGGAGGAGGAGGAGGGAGAGGAGGAGATGGAGAAGGAGGAAGAGGAGGAGGAGAACCAGAAGAGGAGGAGGAGGAGGAGGAGGAGGAGGAGGAGGAGGAGGAGGAGGAGTGGGGCGGGAAGGCGAGGAGGAGGAGGAGGAGGAGGAGAAAGAGGAGGAGGAAGAGGAGGAGGAGGAGGAGGAGGATTGAGGAGCGGGGAAGACGGAGGAGGAGGAGGGGGAGGAGCACGAAGAGGAAGAGGGGGAGAAGGAGGAGGCCCGTAGCCACTTTGACCCAAGCTATTTCTCCCAAACAGATTGCCTCAACGTGCTTAGCTCGTGGAGCCTGCTGCGGGGAGGTTGCTTGAGATGGCACGGGACTGCGCCCCCAGTTGGCGCGTTTGCTTTCCTTTCAGCTTCGGATCGCCGTGCTCGTCGCCTCGATGCGCGGCTGTCTGCAGATCTCCTCGTGCGGCGGCTCGAGACCGAGTTCGCCGCCCTGCTGGCGCGCCACACCTCGGTCATGGACCCTTTGAGCTCGATCCTGGGCGACGGCGAGCTCGTCGACCGCGTGCTGGTTTAGCCCCCGCTCCGTGAGCTCTCCTCCCGGGCGCCACGCCCTCGCAGGAGAGTGTCCTTCGTCGCAATGTGGCTCTCCATTCGGACACGCAGAGATGCCCGCTGGTCTCCGCATCGGTGCCCGAGCTGAAGCGGCTCCAGAAGTCCAGGTGGTTCGAGGAGGGGTGGGAGGATACGGCTCGCTTGGTCTCGTCCTCCTCCGGTTTGGACGAGCAGGTCGTGGGACGCCCTGGTGGGCTTCGCGCTGAGGCCTCCGCCTTCGTGCCCAGTGTGGGCGGCGGCCCTTGGTTTACTTTGACACGGATGAGGCGAATGAACATGTCTTCACGCTTGGTTCGGGCCTTTCGGGACCATTGGTGGGGGGCGACTTCCACTGGGGCCCGCCTGTGGCATGTGGGTTGCGGCGCGCTCGACGTGGAGTTCGATGCACACGTGGTGCCATCGTCTATTCCTCGGCAGCGCTCGTGATACAAGAGGATCTCCACGCCACGACCCCCGCCCCGCCCGAGGTGCCAGATCAGTTCGAGGGGCAACGGGAACTTCAGGCGCCATCAGTTACAAGTCTGCAGTCTCCCATTACCGCCCGGGGAGGGTATGCTTGCAGGGGCTCCCCCGTGCGACGCGGGGGGGACCCCGCTCCAGCCTCGCGGATCCGCTGGCCGACGGTGCTGCTGCTCGGGCCCTTCTGAAGATCAAGCTCAAGAGGTTGAAGCCGTGGTTCATCCCGTTCCTGGGGTACCTGGATGCCGCGAGGGCTGCCGCCAGACCCTGGCGATGGTCTCCTCTTCGCTTGACGTCGTACGTTAGTCTGTGCTGGTTGGATCGTCCTCTTTCTGGAGTATTCGGGGTCCTTGCCTATGGAGTCCTGCGCCCGCGATGGCATTCTTGTTCCCCACATGCTTAGTGGGGTTTTGGTTCTCTTCCATGCCTCGTCGCACCCGCGCTCCCTCACCACAGCACTGCTCAGCATAGCTCAGCACAGCACAGCTCAGCTCAGCACAGCACATCACAGCACAGCTCAGCTCAGCACAGCAGGGCATAGCAGGCGTGGCATTTTCTCGACACCATAGGGGGGGGCGCAGGGGGTGGTCCCTCAGCGCGGCCGCTATACATGACGGTCGTCCAGGGCATAGCAGCCGTGGCACTTTCTCGACACCATAGGGGGTGCGCAGGGGGTGGTCCCTCAGCGCGGCCGCTATACACGACGGTCGTCCAGGGCATAGCAGGCGTGGCACTTTCTCGACACCATAGGGGGTGCGCAGGGGGTGGTCCCTCAGCGCGGCCGCTATACACGACGGTCGTCCAGGGCATAGCAGGCGTGGCATTTTCTCGACACCATAGGGGGTGCGCAGGGTGTGGTCCCTCACCACGGCCACTATGCACGACGGTCGTCCAGGGCATAGCAAGCGTGGCGCTTTCTCGACGCCAGACGGGGTGCGCAGGGGGTGGTCCCTCACCGCGGCCGCTGGCTGGCTCGAATCTGTCCTCGATGGAGGATAGAAGGCTAGGAAGAGGGAGGAGGTTCAAGCAATATGGCGTTGGATGGCACATAGGGGAACATTTGCGACGAGGGCTCAGAACGCAGAATTGCGCATATATCATTAACTTAAGCAAACACATAATAGTTAAAATAAGTATGTGGGGTTACTCGGTAGCGTAATTCTCGGCACCAGAGCTTCCCGATACAGCGTGTACGCGTATCGAATGCGATTGCCGCCGAGCTGTCGTTAAGTTTCGTGGGTTCGGGTTTCGCCATTCGGCTTGAACGCCAGCGAGTTGCACCAGCGGCTGAAGGAGTTCAGTGCTGCTCTAGCTGCGCTTTTGGGCTGGCGTTCGCTAAGCTGTCACACTGGCGGGGCCGACGCTGCCAACGAAAGGAGAGGTGGAGGAGTAGGAGGTGGAGGAAGAGGAGGGAGTAGGAGGGGGAAGAAGGAGGAGGAGGAGGAGGAGGAGGAGGAGAGGAGGGAGGGAGGGAGGGAGGGAGGAGGAGGGAGGAGGAGGAGGAGGAGGAGGAGGAGGAGGAGGAGGAGGAGGGGGAGGAGAAGGAGGAGGAGGAGGAGGAGGAAGCGGCGGGGGAGGAGGAGGAGGAAAAGGATGATTGCTCTCGCCTCGTCCGCGTGGCCGCTCGTCTCAGCATGGCCAAGCGGGAGTTGTGCCCAGGATGGGGGGGAGCCATTTCAAAAGGCAGGGCCCGTTTGAAAGTCAAGGCCCTGGTCCACGGTGATTGTTTGACGGACCAGATCCGTGCGGCTGCGGCTGAGAGGGCTGCGGAAGCAAGGGGGTCTGGGTCCCAGGTTTCACCTCCACCCCCACCTCGGGAACACGAAGTGGTTGAGAAGGTGGGTTATGCTGTGTGCCGAATTTGTGGGGCTTTCGCCCGTTCCCGAGCCCAGAAGTTGTTGCGGGAATGCGAGGGCCCTTTGATGAAGGGTATTGTCGCCCATCGGTGGCGGAAGCTCTATCGTGATCGAATCCTGGACGGTAAGAATCCGTACACGGGAAAGCCCGTGCGAGAGCAGGATTGACCAGTTTTGCCAAGGTGATGTGTGGTCCAGAGGCCCGTCCCCAAGAGCCCCCCAGTCAAAAAAGAGGGGGAGGAGGGATGAGGAGGAGGAGGAGGAGGAGGAGGAGGAGGAGGAGGAGGAGGAGGACGAGGACGAGGACGAGGCAGAGGTGGAGGAAGAGGATGTGGATCTCGTCGCCTTGGGTGCCGCTTCGTCTCATCCTGGAGGGGCGGGGCGGGGCGGGTGAGCGGCCAGCCCGCCCGCGCGCCGCGAGGGCGAGCGCGCGTCGGTCCGCGGCCGTCAGCCCCACACAGACGGGGCCGATCGGCCAGCGGCGCGCCGCGCGGAACCCGTCAGTGGCCGGCCACCAGCGCGCGGCCGAAAGTCGGGAAGACCAGACTGTCAGAGGCGACGATAGCAATACATGTATTCAGGGGAGAGCAGCACATGTATTCAGGGGCGCCGATGATCTATGTCTTCGACAAGGCTCCTGGGCGAGTACGTGTAATGCCCGCCCCTCGGCTAATCGCCCTTATCGTCGCCGCCGGGACTGGGTGCGGAACGAACTCAAGCAGTGGCGAAGCTTCCTGGCTCGCATATGTGCCCACTATAGAAAGCTCTACGAACGGCTTGTGGTCTGCAGGAAAGGTTCCTAGAAATATGTATGGACGAGGCGGTCTGCTTCTAGCACAGCGGACTAAGAACAGTGTCTTCGTTCTTGGAACATTCTTGGGTTCTAAGAACACTTCGCGGTAGGACTATAGGATTGCTGGGACGGTCGGTCCCTGCTCCACGAATGGGTACAATGCGCGACCACAAAATTGAGTTGCCCCAGACATGAGTTCCTCGTCGAGTCTACAAGACATGCGTGGAGGATTCGTAGATCGATTCGTAGATCTGTCGTAGGCTAAATGAAGCAAATCCGTAAGGGTTTCGCCCCCTGCCGCCGGCCCCCTCTCTCGGAGAATGGGCCATGGAAGAGCTAAGTCATGAGGCCTTGGCGCTGTCGTGAAGCAGTATCGAAACTTCATGCGAAGCCGATTCGCAATCAGCAAAACCAACTGATCACAAGAGGGGTTACCACACCTGGCGATTGGTAAGACGTGTATGGTTTACGGGCTTGGTTACCACACCTTGCGATTAAAGGGCCGAGGGAGTTCTCGCAGTTTGGGTTACCACGCCTTGCGATGGATGTGCGTGAAGGGTGGCACCGAATTTCAGAAATGTGGCAAATCCCTTGTTTTTGGACCCTGACCCCGCGGATCTGCGTGAGGGGTGGCGCCGAATTTCAGAAATGTGGCAAATCCCTTGTGTTTTTGGACCCTGACCCCGCGGATCTGCGTGAGGGGTGGCACCGAATTTCAGAAATGTGGCAAATCCCCTGTGTTTTTGGACCCTGACCCCGCGGATCTGCGTGAGGGGTGGCACCGAATTTCAGAAATGTGGCAAATGTGGCAAATCCCCTGTGTTTTTGGACCCTGACCCCGCGGATCTGCGTGAGGGGTGGCACCGAATTTCAGAAATGTGGCAAATCCCCTGTGTTTTTGGACCCTGACCCCGCGGATCTGCGTGAGGGGTGGCACCGAATTTCAGAAATGTGGCAAATCCCCTGTGTTTTTGGACCCTGACCCCGCGGATCTGCGTGAGGGGTGGCACCGAATTTCAGAAATGTGGCAAATCCCTGTGTTTTTGGACCCTGACCCCGCGGATCTGCGTGAGGGGTGGCACCGAATTTCAGAAATGTGGCAAATCCCATGTGTTTTTGGACCCTGACCCCGCGGATCTGCGTGAGGGGTGTCGATTTCGAGCACCCCCAGCAATTCAGACAACGCGCCCAGGGGGTGCTAAAAAGCCGGTTTGGGCCTCCCCCCCCCCTCGCGCGGTCAATCAACTAGTTACAGTAACCAGCAATATGTCAACTAGTTACAGTAACCAGCAAGAAGCAGAACTGTAACACTGGAAACTACAACCTACGACTGGTACAGGAAACTGCGAATCACGGGCCTACAGCCTGGTGGCCCCACAAGGGGGCCGGCGGATTTAATTTATGCGAGGGGGAGGGTCGGCTACGCGTAAAGTTGACCCTTTTTCCAGACTGGCTGATGTCGGCGCGGACGACATGGGCAGCGGAAAGACGTGGCACAAAGTCCGACAGCAGTTCTTTGTGTTCATAATGAACCGGGTTCGCTGTTGGCGTCGCCGTGGATGTTGTCCACTTGAGACAGACAGCCGCCTGCCCAACAGTGGCCGGTGTTGGTTTTGGACAACGCTCTCTGTTGAGCATCGTACCTGCGTTTTCCGGGCCCGGGCGTCCACAGCCGTGGCCGGCCACCCGCGCGCGGCCGAAGGGAGGCGCCCGACGCCTCCTCTCGGGGGCCCCAGGCGTCGAGGAAGCCACGGCCAGCTGCCCTGAGATCCTGGCGCCCGATGTTCTCAACCCGGGCGTTTTCGCTTCTGTTCGGGCTCCGGGGCTCTGCCGGATCGACCCGGCTCGAAAGGAAGGTGGGGTCTAGCGCTGCGGGCGTGATTCTTTACGATGTTGCATTTTCGTTCGCGACGTCGGATCTCAAGGTGTCAGCCACGCGAAGAGGACGACGAGGACGACGACGACGACATCGGCATCGGCATCGGCATCGACATCGACATCGACATCGACGCCGACATCGACTGCGACGGCGGCGGTGGCGGCGGCGGCGACGACCCCGGTGGTGGGGGAGGGGCGGAGGCTTCTTACGAGGAGGCTGCTTCTTAGAAGGCGCGCGCCTGGTCTATAGGTGTAGGGCCCGTGCCTTCTGAGAAGCAGCCTTCGAAGAAGCTTTCCCCCCTCCCTCTAGGCCTCCTCGATGAGGTCCGAGTAGATGAGGTCGGCGGATCGCGCGGCATCGACGATACACCGGCGATGCGGCTCGATGTGGAGCCAGATGTCCTCCACGCCAGCGTCGCCGCTGCATCGCCGATGTCACCGATGCATCGCCGATGCATTGGCGATGTATGGGCGATGCATTTGCGATGCGGCGCGATCCTCCGACCCCATCTACTCGGACCTCATCTAGGAGGCCTTTATCTACCCTCGTCGTGCGCGCCACCAACAGACGTCGAAGAAGACACAAACTACACAAACATACAGTGGGGGCCCATGCCACGAAACACCCTGCTCGCCTCCAGGGTGCCCTGGGTTTCCCGAGTTTCGACGGCTTTTTCTATGGAAAGCGCGACGCTCCCACACCAGACATCGAGGGACGACCTGGGGTCTCAGGGTTGGGTTTCTTGTCTACAGTGCCGTTTATCCTACATGCTCCGCGTGCGGATCATGACTTAAAAATGCAGGGATTTAGTAGTAAAAACAACGATTAGTTCATGCATAAGTTTATTCATAACTTAATCATGTATTAAAACATCCAATGTGTTTAAAAATCCTATGTATCAAAAACTGCCCTGTGAGATTCCCTGTGGACGGGCCTCCTCCGCTGCATGCCGTCGGAGCTCCGCGCGGCTCTCCGGGACCTGCGCTGGGCCCCCCCCCCCCCAGGGGGGCGGCGCCTTGGGCCTCGCCGCCGTGTCGCGCTCCGCGCTCCAGGGAGAGGCCTGTTTTGTCCAGCGCGGGGCCAAGGCTTATGATTAAGTCGGGCCTGTGCCCCTACATGGGGATGTTCGACGAAAACTGAAACATCCCCCCAACAAAATCAAAACATAGTCCACAAATAGTCTGGGGAGTATTTGTTTACCTTTTTGGTGTATGTTGTTGTCTTTTACTTATGCTCCAACCTACTTTAGCCTTGATCACCAGAGAGAGTTTCGAGCGCCAGAAAAGGTACCGAAGCTCAAGGGTTTTCACGTGTCGGGCCCTGGGAGACACTCCCCCGACACTGTTTCGACACTCTTTCGACACTCTTTTGACACTTTTCCGGGTGCTCGAAATGATTTCTGGGATGTGGTCCTTAAAGTAGGATGGGAACAACATAAGCCAAGGCATGCGCACGGAGTTCCGCAAGTTAATGGCTGCTCGAGAGCAGTTCATGGGAGCAAAAGACCGCCAGAAACCTCCAGTGGCCACCGAAATCGACCGCCGAGGACCGTCAGGAGACCGCCGAGGGCCGCCGAAGGGCATCAGCAGACCGCCGAAGACTCTCCAAGGCCGATGGGTACGGGGTCCACGGTCGCATGCTCGAGTTACCCTGGCCCACGGGCTGTGAGGCATCCGATCGCAGGGCGCACAGGCTGCTGTCATGCCTTTGGTGCGGTGGCAAATCCTGGGAGCCTGGCATGCCCTTACTTCCGTCGGCCAGCGTCGATTCGCGTCTGGGGGTCGATGAGATAGCGCAAATTGAGCGTCGATGAGCGTCGACTCAGTGTCGATTAGTGTCGGTTTAGCGTCGACTGGCGTCGGTTCGCAAGAGCCGACACGGTGGTGTGGGAGGCTCCCATGAGTTGCCACCGAACTTCTGTCCGCGCGCGCGCGCCCTCCCCCGTCGTCGCCCCTCCTCCCTCGCCCTGCCCCACGGGGCTCGGGAGCGGCGGGCCCTGCCAAGGAAAGGGGGGGCCCATGAGGGGAGGAGGAGGAGGAGGAGGAGGAGGAGGAGGAGGAAGAAGAGGAGGGGGCGGAGGAGGAGGAGGGGGAGAAGGAGGAGGAGCAGAGCAGAGCAGATCCTCATGGAGTCCCTGTCAAGATCCCGACCTCGAAGCTCGAAACAAAAACTTGACTGTACTCTGAGAGGGTTCCTTCGAAACCAGACGACTAACGATGCGAGCCCCTCTCAGGCTCACAGCAAAGACTGCACTGGCCGATGGGCGCCCCGATAGGCACGCAGCCCTCAGAGGGGGCCCATACATCAGGCGCGGCGACCTCGTCCATTCCCCCGCCCACCAGAGCTCGCCCCCCGCCCCCCACTCCCGACGTGTCGGCCACCACGGCCTCGATTCGAAGGCATATTAATTACTGGGATCTCAGGAGCTGTTGTCACTGCGATACCTTCTGGAAGACAAACTGGGGTCCTACTTACTGCCCGAGCAATATGATCCTGCGTCACCCTACCTGCTGCTACAAGTGATGCTAGCCTCTCACTACTGGCCATCATCGGGAATCTACTAGCTAGCCTATCACGACTGTCCTGAACACTGCTATCCCTCTCTGGCGACATCTGAGGGGGCGCCTCACGTACCATTTGTGGTCCTTGCGGTCGAGAAACTTCGAGATCTCCCTCTCCAGCGGCCCCCGCGGGGCCGCGCCCGAAAGGAAGGAGCCCCCCTCCACCGCCACCAACGTTTCCACCATCGGGCCGATCACCGCCCCCAGGTTGTGATGAAGATCCACTTTGAAGAGAAAAGTTGCCTTGTCTTTCTGGCCCTCGACCTTGCGATGACTACGAACGCGGAAGTACTGGACAGCACGGGCGATATCTGACAGCGGAACCTTCGCCAGCTTCTCGTCCCAGAACTCGCGCATGTCCACCTTGAGCTTGTCGGCCCTCTGCTTGATAAGAGGGTCCGCCTCCTCTGCCACCGTCTTGGTGGCTCCGTACTCCCATACTGCCATGACGATTTGTAGATGAGGAGCGGGGCGTCCTTTGTGGTCCACCGTCTCGCCACCGTCTGCGCGCTTCTTCATCTCTTTGCTCGTCTCGTTGTACGCCACTCCTGCCGCGACTGCGGCTGCGATCATGCCCTGGCCTGCGTCCAACTCGTACCTCAAGTACACCACGGCTCCGAGGTCGGCCAGCTCTCGACTGTTGGCTAAGATCAACTTGCAAATGACCACGATGATTTTGTCGAACGGAATGCGACCACCCTGGCTGCCCGACTCCTTCTTGCGTTTGGCGTCGGGCTGAGTGCCATCGGCTCCTGGGGAGGCGGCACTTTTGAACCAAGCAGGTCTCTGGAGAGCCTCGACTTCCATGATGAAAGCCGTGCACGTCGGTACTGATCGTACGAGTAGTTGATATGAAGGGCGCGATCTGAACAGGCAGATGGCTTCGGAGATGGCGACAGAGAGACAGCGTGTCCTCCCCCACATAGTCACAGCATGGGCACTCATAGGACGACGGGGTAACCATCGGGGCCAATGTACGAGGTCCACATGTGAGGCAGTTTCCCTTCTGTAGTGATCGTAGTAGATGACGGGCAGCAGTAACTTGCGTTGCAAAGGTCTGCAAACAGTGAATGCAAACGTTGCTAGGTGTTAGTACATGTGCTAGGTTGCGTAGTTGATGACAATGCCGTAGATGTTCAAGTAGCTGCTTACGAGTACTGAAGGCGCTCTTACAGGGCTCCCCATTGAGGTCCATCGGGCACACGAAAGGCAACTCAACCTCAGCGTGATCTTCAGGCTCTTCAGGAGGGACCACTGGTGGAGCATATCCAGGAGGGGGGATGCAGACAGAGAAAGCTTGGCTCCGAAGCTCAGTCATATCCACTCTCCGAAAATCCTCTGAGGCCTCCAAATCGGTGAGAAGACGCAAGTCATTGGCAACATCTCGCACGCTCTCGTAGGGGAGCAGCCTGGAGACACGATCCAAATCGGACGCCACCTGTTTTGTCCACGGCGAAGAGTTCGATGCAGGTCGTCCTGCACACATTGGAGGTCGCATGAATTCCCCCCCCCTCCTCCTCCTCCTCCTCCTCCTCCTCCTCCTCCTCCTCCTCCTCCTCCTCCTCCTCCTCCTCCTCCTCCTCCTCCTCCTCCTCCTCCAGGCTAACGCCGCCGATGCATCGCCGACGTTTCTCCAGGCCGACGCCGCCGGTGCATCGCCGATGCATTGGGGATGCGGCGCGGTTTTGAGACCCCAGCTGCTCGGACCCTATCTGGGAGGCCTCCAGAGCATACACGTTGGAGCAGAGCAGGGTAGGGCAGAGCAGAGTGGAGTCGGAGGAGGCAGAGGTACCCGTACCCTCTCGATTTCCCTCATAGTTCCCTCTCGATTGCCCTCGTAGCTCCCTCTCGATTTCCCATGCCCTCTCGATTTCCCTCGTAGCTCCCTCTCGATTGCCCTCCCATACCCTCTCGATTTCCCGTACCCTCTCGCCGCCGGGTGCGCCTCGGGTTGTGCCTCGCCGGAGCGCCTCTGGGATGGGTCTCGGCCTGGCATCTCTCGGACGTGGGCATATTTTTCCCCGTCGGGGATTTATGAAGGGGAGCATCCCTGGATCGCCCTGCGAAGAAGAAACCGCGCACGGAACCGAACACAAAAACGCAGGGAAGGGACGCCCGAGCGACGGGGAGCGGGAGTAGGGGCCTCCGTACCGTGCCGTTTCTAATACGTGTTCCGCGTGCGGATCATGTATGAAACATGCAGGGATGTAGTATTAAAAGCAGCGATGAGTTCGTGCATATACCTATTCGTGCATTCATCCTGTGTTCTTGATATGTGTTCAAAGTCCTATGTATGAAAAACCGCCCTGTACCCTCTGGTTCCCCCCGCGGAGCAGAGTGTAGAAGAGGAGGAGGAGGAGGAGGAGGAGGAGGAGGAAGAGGAGGAGGAGGAGTTGGAGGGGAGGAGGAGGAGGAGGAGGAGGAGGAGGAGGAGGAGGAGGAGGAGGGAGATGAGGAGGAGGAGGGGAGGGGAAGGAAGAGGAGGAGGAGGAGGAGGAGGAGGAGGAGGGGAGGAGGAGGAGGAGGCGGAGCAGGAGGAGGAGGAGGAGGAGGAGGAGGAGGAGGAGGAGGAGGAGGAGGAGGAGGAGGAGGAGGAGGGAGGAGGAGGAGGAGGGGAGGAGGAGGAGGAGGGAGGAGGAGCAGCAGGAGGAGGAGGGGAGAGGAGGAGGAGGAGGAGGAGGAGGAGGAGGAGGAGGAGGGAGGAGGAGGAGGAGGAGGAGGAGGAGGAGGGGAGGAGGAGGAGGAGGAGGAGGAGGAGGAGGAGGAGGAGGAGGAGGAGGAGGAGGAGGAGGGAGGAGGAGAGGAGGGAGGAGGGGGAGGTAGGAGGAGGGAGGAGGGAGGAGGAGGAGGAGGAGGAAGAGGAGGAGGAGGAGTGTTTTTTCGTTCTCCGGGGCAGGAGGATCTCGACCCCCCAGGGCAGGTTTACAGGTTTCGTCCTCCGGGTCGGGAGCCTTGGGACGGGGATCGATGCGAACGGGGATCAGCCAGAGCGCCGGATTTTGCAGGATCCCCTGGAAGACAAGGGTGTCGTGTCTAGTCGACCGCGCGGTTCCCTAACACTCTTCGCTCATTCACGAGGCGCGCGCATGTCTATTATGATGTGTCGCGCATACTGTGAACTACAATGTTTCGTGGTCATATTTTTGTGCTTTTCACAAGAGGCATGCTTAGACACGTTTAAATACGTTTTTACCTTTGTTAGAAATGATTCGACATGCTTTGGCATTTCGTCTCGGAAAATGGGACAGGAGTGCATTTTGGACACCGATAGACACGTTTAGACATACTTCGATACGTTGGGACGCGTTCGAAATAAACACGGATAGACACGGAAAACGTACATACGCGTTTAGACACGAAGAAGACACGCAGCGAACCATGCAGTTATTGACACCATCATAAACAGACATGCGCGCATGAAAGTCGGGCAGTGTTTTCTCCTGAAAGGGACGTCGATGGTACAGCAGTGCCACGAAACAAGTTCTGGCATGGAATCTCTGTGGGATGGTTGGCATCTAAATGGAATGGGGGTAGTTGGGAAGATGGAGTTGGGGAGTAGGGAGGAAGCAGGACGGTGGGAAGACTAAAAACAAGACAGAGGAGGAATAGGAAGAGGAGAAAGTGAAGGATGGAGAGAGAAAGAGAGAGAGAGAGAGTGGTTGTCAGGAAGTCCCAAGCGAAATCGCTGTTCTCAGACGGCTGGAAATGGGACCCGACAATTTTCTGCGAGGGAATCTGGAGCGGAATCGCGATTCTCCCGCTATAGAGATACCTTCTCCTGATCCTCCTGCTCCTGCCCCTGTTGCTGCTGTTGCACTTGCTGCTGCTCCTCCTCCTCCTCCTCCTGAGGTCCCCCTCCTCCTCCTTCTCCTCCTCCTCCTCCTCCTCCTCCTCCTCTACCTCCTCCTCCTCTTCCTCCTCCTCCTCCTCCTCCTCCCCTTCCTCGTCCCACTCCCCCTCCTCTCAAGCATACTGGATCGAGAGTCCCATTTTGGCGATCCTCGAGTCCAGGTCCTCGCCTCCACGGGGCGCTTGAGGGGCACCGAGGCAGCAACCCAGTTCGTGATGCTTGGAAAATATTGGGCAGTATGGAGCCGTTTGTGTAGGGGTGCCCCCAGAAACAGTGGAAGGAGGGAGAGGAGGAGGAGGAGGAGGAGGAGGACCTCAGGAGGAGGAGGAGGAGGAGGAGGAGGACGACGACGACGACGCAGGTCGAAACAGTAGCGATGTGATCGGGAGAGCGTTTACCAGAGTCCGAGAACGAGGACGACTTGGCGGCGGGGCATGGGGCCCGGGATCCGAGCTCGCGCGCGGCGCCGGCAGCCCGCGAGAGGAGGCAGGGACGAGGAGGAGGAGGAGGAGGAGGAGGAGGAGGAGGAGGAGGAAAATAATGACGAGAAATACGAGGAAAAGGAGGAGAAGTAGGAGAAAAAGGAAAAGGGCGAGGAAGGAGGAGCAGGAGGAGGAGGAGGAGGAGGAGGAGGAGGAGGAGGAGGAGGAGGGGGAAGAGAGGGAGTTTGAAATGCATTGAGGTGGTCGAGCAGCCGATCAGCCGATAATCCGATCAGCCGATAAGCATCAGCCGATCAGCAGCCGAGCAGCCCATCAGCCGATCAGCCGATCAGCGGCCGAGCAGCCGATCAGCCGATCAGCCGATAAGACTGATCGGCTGCTCGGCCGCTGATCGGCTGATCGGCTGATCCGCTGATCGGCTGATCGGCTGGGCTCGAATACCACCCCGGGGTGCCGTCGCCCTTGAAACATTCTAGCTACTTTTTGACAAATATACCCGTTTAGACACTCGAGCACGCCGCGTTGGCAACAGCGCAGCGCGTCGATTCATGTATATTCCCTAATCAGAGCTTGCCTCTGTAGGGGTCCTAGCGGATTCTAAAGGGTTAGGATTTGTTCGGCAGGATTTCGGTGGCCGGTGGCCGAGTGCCCGTGTGCCCGGGTGCCCGTGGGTGCCCGGTGCCCCAGGATTTCGGTGGCTGGTGGCCGAGTGCCCGGGTGCCCATGCCCGTGGGTGCACGGGTGCCCTGGTGCTCGGAGGTGCCCGGAGGTGCCCGGGGGTGCCCGAGTACCTATAGCCATATAGCCCTATAGCCTTCTAGCTCTAGAGCCCAATAGCCCAGTAGCCCAATCACCCAATAGCCCATATAGCCCATATAGCCTTGTAGCCATATAGCCCTACAGCCATATAACACTATAGCCCCACAGCTCTATGGCCCTATAGCCCTAGAGCCCTATAGCTCTAGAACCCTAGAGCCCTATAGCCCTACAGCTCTACAGCCCTACAGCCCTATATCCCTATAGCCCTATCGTCCCATAGGCCCTATAGCCCAATAGCCCTATAGCACTATACCCCTATAGCCATATAGCCCATATAGCTCTATAGCCCCATTGCCCTATAGCCCTATAGTCCTATAGGCCTATAGTCCCAACAAACATCTGATTGGGTTTTTTTCCCCGGTATCATAACTGGTTGTTTTAGGCGTTCGCGCACGGCGTTCGAGCGGGAGTGCCGCGAGTCGATTCGTGTCTAGCGCAAAATGGCCACGTCTTCCAGGGTCCTGCAGAGCCAGGGGTGCACTGACCCGGGCTGACGCGCAGGATCTTGCAGGATCTTGCGGGATCCCGCAAGGTCCGCCTGACTGGGCCTGCAGTGACTGGAGCCCGTAGATCCCCGACCCCTGAAGGTGGGTTTCGTCCCCCCGGGGAAGCTCCCGACCACTTCCCACGGGGGTAGTTTCGGCGGCTCCTTAACATACCAATGCGATATGTGCATCGCCCTCACAGGGGCGTCGCGCGCAGCGATCAATCTTACAGTGTATGCATCGTGGCGTGCGCTTTTGGGCCGTACCGCTCGGGAACGATCTACTACAACATGGTTATACTATATGATCGGGTCGGACGCGCGCCTCCGAGGAGGACATATAGTACTATAGCATCTCTCTGTGCGTGCTGTAGTCTGGCGGCACCCAGGCCCATGACCACCCCCGGAAGGGCCGACACATCCGTTGGGAGAAGCACATCGCCGAAAATCCGGGCCCCTCCCTTCCTCGGCGGCCAGCGGAGGGGGGGAACTTCGAGGTTCGAGGTTCGAACTTCGAGGTTCGAGGCGTCTTTGGTACAGTTTTCGGTCTCAGGGGGCCGGCTTCGGGCCCCCAGAAGCCGAAAACAGTTTCTGGAGGCCCAGAAAACAACGTCGGATGGAGCCCAGGAGGGGTCCGGAAACCGATTTCGTCTGACATTTGGCGGCGCGCCTGGGGGGGTGAAAGGAGAAGGAAAAGGCCTCCTCAGAAAGCGGCGGAGCTTCTCAGTAGCCTTCCGGCCTTCTGAGGAGTTCTCTCTACCCAGAGATCCTGGCGTCTCAATTTTTTCGAACCGGGCGATTTCGCCTTTTACAAGCCCTGGGATTCTCGTAGGTCGATCCGGCTCGAAGAACGGCGCAGAAAGATAGGGTCTAGGGCTCCAGGCGTGATTTTCACAATGTATACATATAACGGCGCACCGGGTCCGGGGGCCCGGGGCCGGGACCCCGACCACAAATGTGGGCTCCGGGGGGCCCGGAGGCTCGTCGGACCGCCGGACGCCGTCCAAGATCGTTCGCAGGCGGCTTCGAAACGCGCTCCGATGGCTCCAGATGCCTTCCAAGACGCCTGTCATGACACCAAGAAGGTCCCAGAAGCCTCCAAGACGCTCCGAGAGGCAGCCCAAGAGAGGCCCAAGAAGCAAAAATCGTGCCATTCCTATGGGAAAACGTATATTTTTCGCATGTTCGCCTCTTGGGTTTTCACCGCGTCCAAGACGGCCCAAGAGGCGCCCAAGACGGTCTACGAGGCCTCCGGGAGCGCTCCAAGGCTGCGCACGAGTGTCCCAGGACGGCCCCAAGACAGCCGAAGAGAGCCCCAAGACGAGTTCGAGAGGGGTCCCAGACGGAGAAAGCCAACCTCGAATTCCGAGCTTCCGGCCCCAGAGGCTCCAGGAGGCGCCAAAATGCCGCCAAAAGGCTCCCAAAAGCACCCCAAGACGTTCCGAGAGGCACCCCAAGAGGTCCAAGAAACAAAAATCGCGCCATTCCTGTGGGAGAACGTATATTTTTCGCATGTTCGCATCTTGGGCTTTCACCGCGTCCAAGACGGCCCAAGAGGCCTCCAAGACGGCCTAGGAGGCCTCCGGGAGCGCTCCAAGGCTGCGCACGAGTGGCTCAGGACGGCCCCAAGACGGCCCAAGAGAACCCCAAGACGACTTCGAGAGGGGTCCCAGAAGGAGAAAGCCACTCTCGAATTCCGAGCTTCCGGCCCAACATATCCCAGGAGGCGCCAAAACGCCGCCCAGAGGCGCCAAAAGGCTTCCAAAATCAGCCCAAGACGTTCCGAGAGGCACCCCAAGAGGTCCAAGAAACAAAAATCGTGCCATTCCTATGGGAAAACGTATATTTTTCGCATGTTCGCATCTTGGGCTTTCACCGCGTCCAAGACGGCCCAAGAGGCCTCCAAGACCGCCCCAAGACGGCCCAAGAAGCTTCCAAGAGGGCCCCAGGACAGCCCAAGAGGGCCCCAAGACGGCCCAAGAGGCGCCCAAGATGGCCCAAGAGGGCCCCAAGACGGGCCCAAGAGGGGGCCCAGAGGGGGACCACGAACCGCAAGCTCGAGCCTTCCGCCCCAAGAGGCCGCCAGGAGGCCCCAAGGAGGCCCCTCAAGAGGCCCCAGGAGACCCCCAAGAGGCCCAAAGGAGGCCCCGAGAAGCCCCAAATCGGCCCCCAAAATGCTTCGAACCTGCTTCCAGGAGGCCCCCGACAGGTTCAGAGGCTCCCGAGAAGCTACGTCAAACTCCCAGCGAGCGGCCGGACGAGGCCCCCCACAAAATCACAAGAGGGTTCCAGTAAGTATTTGTATCCTTCAGCGCTCTCTGGCCTTCTTCCCCCTGCCCCCTTCCCTGCGACTTTCGTTGACTCAAGCTCGCCTCCTAGCTAGAACCTAAGCGCGCGCGAAGCGCGCGCGCGTGGTTCTAGTTGCAATGTTTCTTGCACGTCGGATCTCAGGGTGGTATATGTCCTCGGGGAAGGCTTAGAGAACACCTCAGAAGGCCAGAGGGCTTCCGGGCCCTCCGAGAAGGCCCGCCCCCTCTCGCTCTCTCCCCAAACTTCGGGCGCTTCCAGTGCGCTCTTGGGGTGCTCCCGGGGCGCTCCTACAGTCGGCCCAGATGAGTAGGTCGATCCTGCCAGCTCAATGGTACCCTTGTGTCCTGTGCCTCGCGACGCGTGCCTTCTCACACTCCCATGGCGATGTGGCCTTCGGGAAGGGTCTTGTGTCCTCTCGCGTGTCCTATCCAATCGAGTCCGACTGCAGGGTGCCTGCTCCCAGGGCGCTCTCTTAGGGGGCTCCGCGTGCTCCCAGGGCGCTCTCATAGGGGGCTCCCAGGGCGCGGCCTGCCGTTCCTCCCCCCCGCGCGCGGCGCAGCCGTCTCGGCTCGGCTCGCGCGCGGCGCCCGCCGGGGCGGCGGCCGGGCCGCGGGCTGCGGGAGCCCGGCCGCGGGGGCGGGGGAGGGGGCCGACCCTGCCAAGAGCACCGAGCGCGTGCCACTGCTCGCAGAGCAAGGGCTCCCACGAGGGCGCGAAGTTCTTCGCGCTTCGCGGGCCTCGTTCCTTTTTTCCCCCTCCTCCTCGTCCTCCTCTTTTCTCCCTCTGGGGGGGCGGCGCGAGAGCGCGAAATGATTCGCGCTTCGCGGAGCGCGAAGCGCGCAGTTGGGAGCCCTGACAGAGTGCCTGCTCGCAGACGTCCGGAGAGCACATGTCTGCTTCAAGGTAGTTTCTCGCAGATCCCCCCGGGCGGATCCAGGCCATTTGCGAGGAGTCATTCTTCAGGAGGGGAAAAAACACACAGACACAATTAATCGTCGATTCCCAGGAAAATATGGGAGAAAATGGGGAGTGGTGGGGAAGACAGAAACCCAGAAAATATGGGAAAAAGGTGGGGAAGCCTTTTATTTGTGTGTATTTATTTGTGTGTCCCAGGGCCCCTTCAATTTTGCGAGCAGTGAACCGCGTTCGACTACAAGAGGGGGCCAGGGCCGGGCCAGCCGGGCCGGGCCGGGCCGGTCGACAGGAGGAAGGTTCGAGGATACTCAGAAAATAGTTTGTGGAGGATTTGTTGTTGTTATTATTATTACTATTATTATTATTTTTATTTTTATTTTTATTTTTATTTTTATTATCATTATTATTATTATTGGTGTTGGATGTGTTTCTACATGTTCTGCTGTTTTTTGTGTTTGTCATTTTCGCCCAAGATCCACCTGCAGGAGGGCATGCCCGACCTACGCTTGGGGGGAGTACCTAGGAGATCGACTACAGAAATGAGTTACCCCAGAAGTGAGTTTCTCGTTGAGTCTGCGAACGATGCGCAGACGATTCGTTTATCGATTCGCACTATACTTGATTGTCGCCGACGTAGCGAGACAACTCTAAAGTTTGGAGTAGATCCTTCCCGTAGTCAATCTCCTATTCAAATTGGGGGTGGGGGGAAGGGGAGGGTCGGCTACGCTTAAGAGTGACCCTTTGCCAGACTGGCGGATGTCGGCACGGACGAAATGGGCAACGGAAATAAGGGGTACAAAGTCCAACAGCAGTCCTTGTTCATTATGAGCAGGGTTCGCTGTTGGCGTTGCCGCGGTCGTTGCCCATTTGAGACAGAAGGCCGTCTGCCCAACAGCGGCCGCAGTAGGTTTGTTGGACAACATCTGTTGTTGGGTATAGTACCCACTTTTTTCCCGTGCCCATTCAGGGCGCCTAGTGGAGAGAGGGGAGGGTTCGGGGCTCAAGAGACGGGGGGGTCAATGCAAACGACAGTCAGCCAGAGCGGCGGATCTTGCAGAATCCTGCAGAGCCAGGGTTGCTCTGACCCGGGCTGGCGCGCAGGATTCTGCAGGATCTTGCAGGGTCGTGCAGGATCCTGCAACGCCCGCCTGACCCGGGTTTGGATTGACCCGGGTCAGAAGATCCCCGCAGGGTCGGCCACGCGTACAGTGGGGCTCATGCCAAGAAACACCTTGCTTGCCTCCAGGGTGCCCTTTGTTTCTTGGGTGTCGACGGTTTTGCTCTGGAAAGCGTGACCTTTCCACACCAGAAATCAATGGACGTCCTGGGGTGTCAGGGCTGGGTTTCTTGTGGAAGATTTCTGGTGGTCGGGCCTCCACAGTACGCGTAGGAGTGACCCTTCGCCAGAGTGATTGCTGGCGCGGGCCCACAAAAGGGTCCCCCCAGCAGTGGCTGGCGCGCCTGGATCCGGCCCCTCCGCGGCCCCCCCATGGAAGAGCCGTGCACCAGAGGGCCGGGCAGGCCGGGCACGGAATGGGAGCAGGCAGTGGGGTGCGGGGCTCGAGGTTGAGAGTTCGGGGACTGAAGATTCCCGAGCTCTCTATCTGGAGCCCTCTCCCGGGGAGCCGAGAAAGGCGAGCAGCACTCCGAATCTTGTGTGCTTGTCCCCAGGGATCGGTGCAGGGCCCCAGGACCGTCAACAACGGATCCGGGGTGAAGAAGTGCACCGGATGGTTCCTGGGAAGGGTCCAGGGCACGAAGTTGAGTGGAGTTTCTCTTATCTCCCATCCTTGGCAGATTTCCCGAGGTGCATCCAGTTCAGACCCCCTGGCCGCCGCCACGGAGGGGGGCGCTTCATTGAGACGCAGGCATGTTTATTCAAGAGGCTTGCGCCATTCCGCCGGCCCCCACAGCAGGGAGTTCGTCAAGAGGCGTGCCACCGTGCCCGACCTGTGCGTCGGGATCCCCGGGGATTTACCAGCCTGGAACATATCCCTATCCCTATGCTGGGCACCTCCTCATCACGATGCCTATCTTAGGGATTCCCTTGTTTTGTGAGGGCGGATCCCTACGATTGTCATCGCCTTTTGTCGTGTCAATCTTAGGGATAGGGATACGTTCGAGGCTGGTAATGAGGGTGAGGGTCTCCTGGAATGCATCTCAGGGGTGAACCACCGCCGCCCGCCTGCCTTTGGAAGCTCCTATGTGGCCGAATTCCAGGCCGAAGCTTCACCAAACTAGGTCTACATGTTTCTCCAGCCGTTGTGCAAACCCTTGGGGGAACTCATGCAGGGATAAGAACCACGAGAAGAAGGAAGGAGGAGAAGGAGGAGGACAAAACTGACTCGTGGTTGCTCTCGGGCCCACTTGGGAGCCGCTCGAAGCCTCTTGTGGCATCTTGAGGGCCTCTTCGGAGCCTCTTGGGGGCCTCTCAGGGTCTCTTGGGGGCCTCTTGGCCTTCGGAGGGCGTCTTGGTGGCCCCTGAGGGCGTCGCGGCGCCCTCTTTTGGTGCTTTAGGACTATCTTGGAGCTTGGGGGACCTCTTGGGGCCCTCTCGGGGCCGTCTTGGGGGGCCTCTTGGGGTCCTCTTGGGCAGTCTCTTGGAGACCTCTTGGACCGTCTAGGGGACAAAGCATCTTGGAGTTACCTGGGCCGTCTTCGGCAATCGGAAGCCAAAAGGGTCGACAACGTGACAACTATTGAAAAACCAATTGAAAATTTGTGATGGTGGCCTTTCCCTCGCCATACCGGAGGGCCTGTTGGGCCTCTTCGGGCTGTGCTGGCGCCATGTTCGGACGTCTTGGAGACACTGCTGGCGAACATGGAGCCGTGTTGGACGCTCTTGGGCCGTCTCAGAGGCCATCTTATCTCAGGCGAAGTGCGCGTTTTTGGGCGACCGGATGGGGTTCGTCCTTGTGGCCCGCGGGCTGGGCCGGAGGCCGCTGGGAACCTATTCAAACATGTTCAAAACAGCAGGCCGCGGATCCATTTGGGCTCAAGGCTTGCCACCAGGGAGTGGCCCTGAGTTGATTGTAAGACTACACCAGCGACGCTGCACCATCGTGCAGCATTCCTACCCGCTTTCGGTCTCAGCTGTCCGTATGCCGGCATGGAGCGCGCACAACCGCGCAGGCGGTGGCGGCTATGGTGGCAGTGGCTCGGGCTCGGCGTCCTCGGGGAACTCGCACGAGTGGAAGAAGGACCCGTCGGACCGCTGGCACTACATCGGGATGCCGCTGCCCTCATCGGCCCAGACCCCCAGGGCCCACCGCCTATGGACATGCAAAGGCTGCGGCAGCACGAACCACATTCGGACCGCGTGTGTCACGTACGGCATGAAACGGACGTACTCGGAGGTGGCGTCGACGCCCACCACCATGCCAGCTGCAGACCGTGTCCCGTCGACGTCCCAAGCAGCTGGCCTCGGTGGCGGCGGCTCCTGCGGCTACCGCTCCAACGACGGCACCACCAGCGCCGGTGCACGCCGCGCCCCCAGCTCAGCCAGCGGAGCCAACGTCAGCCGATGCTTCTCCCCAGCCGTCGACACCTCCGCCCACTCGGGCCGTGCTCTTGGCGGACATCCGGCAGCTGGAGACAGTCTCGGCGTCCTTGACGTCTCCTCTGATGCAATCAGCCAAAGCCGAGCTTGAGGAGCGCTTGGCGAAGAAGCGCACCGAGCTACAAGCGCTGCGGCCCATTGGCCAGCGCCTCGACAGCACCCGCGCTGCCCTCGAGCGCTCTCGGAGAAGGCGCGAGCAGGCCGAGCAGGTATTTTCGCTTGCTCAGACAGCATTAACGGCAGCAGTCGAAGAGGAGAAGAACCTGACCACGCAGCTGACGGAGCTCGAAGCATCAGTCGAAGCCGAGGCACCGACCCCCGAACTGTGCATGGCCGCGCTGGGCGAACAGCTCGAGGCCGCGGTCCAGCATATCCGCTCGTTCGACAACGTCGACCCCTCGATTGGCGAGGAGGCGCAGCGCGAGTCGGAGACACTCCTCGCCCGCTTCCAGGCGACGCTCCAGGCCGCCGAGGCCGCCGCGCAGGCTGCCAGGGCCAACGTTTCCAGGAGGCTCACTTGCAAGCAACCCCCCAGCACCGGGAGGGCCCGCCAATGCCCTTGGATCGCCGACCCAACAAGATGCAGCAAGTCGAGGCCCACCTCGATGAGTGGTTCACCCCCAAGAGGACCATTGCGCCGCCAGCTGCCCCGCTGCAGCAGGCGGCGAGGCCAGCCACCCCTGCGGCGCCACCATCGCGCCCGGCGCCCTCTCTACGCGGGCCTCCCGCCTCCCCGCACTGAGCGCCGGCAGCGCGCGCGCCCAGTCAGGCTCTGCCCAGCGCCGCGTGATTGAGGAGACCGAGGACACCGTGCAGATCGGCGGTTCCGATGTCTCTATGCATAACATTGCGCAGCGCTGCGCCCATGCAGGTTGGGCGCCTCAGCCTCGATTGGTCTGCGCGGGGGCGCGCTGACGAACGCGGCGTCGACGCCGCCGCGACGACGCCGCAGCCGCAGCCGCCGCCGTTGCGACACGACGCCGGCGCCGTGACGACAACGACACCGCCGCTCACGTCCTCGCGACAGCGCGGCGCCAACGCCGCACCGCCGCCGCCGTCGCGACAGCTCGGCGCTGGCGCCGCTGCGACGACGCCGCTGTGGACGACCCCTCCCCCTGCAGACGGGGCGCGGGCCCTTGCACAGTGGCGTTGCCACTCCCGCGGCCCAGCTGCGTCTCGATTTCCGCGCCTGGAGCGCCGTCGCACGGTGGGCCGCTCATCGCCGTCAGCTCGATGGCCCTTCTAGCCGACCCCCCGCCGGCAACGCGGCCTCGCTCGTCCGCGATTCGGGCCCCTGGCCTCGGACGACGCCCCTGTCGCCGCATCGAGGGTGGCGACCGCGAGCGCGCTGGCGCCCCACCCCCGCCAGGAGGGTCGCAGCTACTGCCGAAAACCCCTGGCCCTCATGAGCGGCAAGGCACATATCCTTGAACAATACTTTTCGGCAGCGTGGATTCGCGGAGGTCGGCCTCCAGGAGGGTCGCGCGCGCCGGGAAGGGGGGCGGACGGGAGGGCGTCTACATCGCGATGTTCATTTCTCCCGCCGCGAGTGGCGGAGCCCTCGGGGTTCAGCTTTGGCTTGATCGCGAACAGGGCCGACATGTCTTTCAATGGCGTGCTCGCTCACCTCGCTCGCTGTTCGCGGCCGGCGCCTCCCGCGACTGCGCCGCGCGCGCGGTTCTCCGCGCGCGCCCCCGCTTCCTGCGCAGGCGTGCACGGGCGCCTCGAGCCCTTGACGGACCTTGCTTCAACCGCTGTCGACCTCTGGGCGCGGTCCCCCAACGCCTTCTGGATCGGCGCCGTAGATGCGAACGCTACGGCTGGAAGGTGCTGTCGGATGTTTTCGGGCCCGCCTGCCCTGAGCACGAGAGCGGGAACGGCGCGTCGTTGCGCGTCATCGCAGAGACACTGGACCTCGTCATCCTCAACTCCTTCTCCGGGGCAGCCCGCGTGGCTCCGCGCCGCGAACGCAGCCCGTCGGATCGATTATATCCTCGTCCGGGGAGCCCACCTGACATGGGCCTCCGACGTCAGGGGGCACGCGGATATGGACCTGACATTCAACGGGCGGTGCGACCATAGTGCCGTCTCGGCCATTTGCGCCGCGCGACAGTCCGAGATGGGTTCCGCGCCCCGGCCGCCTCCTTGTTCGCACCGGTACGGCGGGCGCTGGCGACGTGACCTCTCGGTCGAGAATTCCCCAGAACGTCTGCTCGAAGCATCTGTTCCTAGCGAGCCGCGCGTCGACGAGCAGCTCGCCCGGGTGAGCTCCATCATGAAGGAGGCCGCTTTAGATGTGTTTGGTCTGGCCTGGCCCGTGCCGCGCAAGCCATGGCTCTCGCGGACCACGTGGGACATAGTTCAGCTTGTCGCGCCCCATCGACGGCGCGCTCATCAAGCTGCTCGCCACCGGTCCGCCTGGTTCCAACGAGCTTGCTTTGGCCCGTGGATTGCAGCGCTGCCCGTAGGGGGGCTCAAGCGCGCAGCAATCGCGCCGCAGTCCACTTGCTTCGCGCCGGGCGCCGCGGTGGACTCGTTCAACGCCCCCGCGCGCGCAGAAACACGAGTCCTCCTTCTACGCTGCGCTCTTGCACTTGCAGAAGAGCGCGCGCGAGACCCCCCACGCGGGCCGCGTGGAGCTTCTCGACAGAATGGCGCTGAAAGCTCAGGCGGCAGCCGACGCTGGCGACGCGCGCGCCCATCTCGCCGTGGCCCGCGACCTCGGCGCGCGCACGGCCGCCTCCACCTCGGAGGTGTTCCGAGTCGACGGCGCTCTCACCTGGAGCGCCTCCGAGGAGACCGCGCGCTGGGAGGAGCACATCAGCGACGTCTTCAAGGGGGGGCTCACCACCCTTCACGACATGCGGCAACCGGCGCAGCCCGCCCACGGCGACCCGTTGCTGCTGGACGTCAGGCCCGGCGCGACAGCCGCAGCCTTCCGCAAACTAGGCCGCAAAAAGGGCGTTGGCATCGACGGCGCCCCTGCCGAGATCTTGGCGGATGGAGGGGGCCCTGCCGCAACCTTGCACGCGTCCGTCAACGGACGTATACTACGCAATTACCAGTGGCCCCTGCACTGGTGCGGCGGCCATACCCAGCCCATCTACAAGCAAAAGGGTGACCGTGGGATCTGCGACGACCGCCGCGGCATCCTCCTAGCGGATCACGCTGGGAACGGCGCGGCAGGCATCGTCATGGACGTTCTAGAGCCCACCGTAAACATGCACCTGCCAGACACGCAATTCGGAGCAGTGGCTAAACGAGGCACGGACTTTGCAACGTACGTGGTCCTTACTACCATCGCCTTCGCCCAGTCGCGGCAGGCGTCGACTTTCCGTTTGTTCAAAGCGCTCGGCAAAGTTGATCCGGCCTTTTGTCATGGGCCGGGGCCGCGTGGGTCGTAATCGCCGCGAGCGCTACCTCCGACAGCTCGGAGTTGCACCGCGCGCGGTCTGGCGGCTGCGCGCGCGCATTGAGGGGCGCGGCCCCTCGCTGCAGCAATGGGGGGCCAATCGCACGGCAGCGGGAATGGCTCGCACGCTGCGCGAACACTCCTGGTTCCACGTGCCCATGGGAGAGCGCGCCATCGCCTCTCGCGCGGGCGGGCGGCATGGCTGCAAGCTCGGAGCCATCGTCTTCACTGCGGCCAACGCTCGGGGATTGGGCATGCTCCGTGCGCGATTGCGCCGCGAGGGCCTGGCCCTGCGCACTCCGCGGGCCCTAGACAATTCCTGGGAGCCGGCTGCTGCCGACGACACGTCGGAGTGGGAGATCGTGGACGCCATTCTTCGTCAACGGCGAGGTCGCGATTCTCCTGTCCGGCCCCCCCGCGCGCTGGCACATGCTATCGACGTCTTACTCGAGATCTTGACTAGCACGTTCGGCGATTTCCACTTGGAGATAGAGTGGAGCAGGGGCAAGACCGAAGGCCTTGTCGCCCTCCGGGGCAAGCGCTCGGTGGGCGTTCGCGAGCGCCGGCGGTAAGCGGGCGGCGGCGTGGCCAATCTGTTCCCGAATTCTGACCAGCTGCTTCACGTGGGCGGAGAGTGCAAGCACCTCGGCGCATGGGTGTCCGCGCACGGCGCTTCATTCCGCAATGCCGCTCGCAGGTCGCAGTCTGCGATGACGGCGCACGCCCCAATCTCCCACGAGGTTTCTGGCTCGCCGCTGATGTAGGACAGGTGCAACATTGCCTTCTTGCGTAGCCTCGTCTTCTCCCGCCCCACCTTCCACCTCCACGTCTGCGCCCTGCCCATCAAGGCGATTCGCCGCGTGTCTGGGGCCCGCGTGAGAGTGCGTCGGCACATTGCTGGTGGCCCTCGCCTCTCGAAAGACGTGGTAATGACCGACCGAGAGTATTTCGGCAGGCCGGTCCGGAATCAGCCGCCATCCCTCTTGGCCTTGCTGCAGCCCAGCTCTGGGAAGCCAGAATTTCCGTAGTTGGCGACAATCCGGATCGACGTCGAGCGGGCGCGCGCGCTTGGCCTCGCGCGTGGTCTGCCTGCTTTGCGGGGCGGTCCGCAGAGGTGGCTTGGCCTTCTCCGGGACGCCGCCAAGTGGACTTCCGTCCTCGACAGGACCCATGTCCCTGAGTCTTGATTGGGCAGGGCCGCCGTGACAGGACACTCCGAGCCTAGTGTCGGGCGCGGATTGGGCCGCCAATGCCTGGTCTGCCCGGCGCGCTTCCCGTCGCGACGCGCTTTGGCCGAACGTTGTCGGGCCAGGCATGGGCGTCGGTTAGCTGCTAAACAGCGCGTCGATGGTTCTGGCCTTCGCCCCGCTCGCGGCGCAAATTTTCGCGCGCGATTGCGATGCCTCGCGCGTTTGTCCGGGAAGCGGCGCCCCGCGTGCGCAGCTTGGGCGCTGCCCCCCCGCTACTTGCCGCCGTGCCGGCAGCGCTGAACGAGCGAGATCGGGCGGCGAAGCGCGAGGCCCGGGCCCAGGAGCACACGCGCCCTTCGGCTCGAGGGGCGGCGATCGCCCGCGACGGCAAACGCATCGGGCACTGCTGGTAGCGCATGACCCTCTCTCCGGCGCCCCTCGGCGCGATGAGCGCGCTGCGCGGGGGCGTCGTGCGAGGCCGGTACCCTGGCGCATTTGCTGTGATCGCTTTTCTTTTGTATAGCAAATGCCCAAATCTGTCGCAATGGCGCGGTGGCTTTTACACCCCGCTACACGCATGACATTCACGTCGCCTGGCGTTCATGCTTTGTGCCGGCAGGTCCCTGACGTCGCTGTCACGGGCCGTGCTTCGTTTTGCTGTTGCCTCCCCACCCCCCTTCCGCAGCTGCCGTGCTATGTTGTATAGTTTCTGCAATGCTGTGCGTTTGCAGGTGCCCTCCGATCCCTGAGCAACATAGTGGCCACGGCCCATCTCGCCGCCGCGCTTAGGTCGTAGTTCAGATGGGGATAGATTGAGAGGCTTTCCGGAAGCCTCCTGGAGGCGGCTCTGGCGTGTCTTCTAGGCTTCTAGGCCTCCTGGAGCTTCTGGGAGTTTTCTTGGGGTGCTGCTGGCGGTTTCATAAGTCGTCTTGGGGCGGAGGGCTCGAAGCTTCGGTTCGTGCTCCTCGTCTGTGGCGTCTCTCGGGCCTCTCTTGGGTTCCTATTCGGCCGTATTGGGGGCCATCTTGGGGCCCTCTTGAGGTCGCTCGGGGGCTTCTTGGGGCGATATTGGGCGCCTCTTGGGCCGTGTCGGAGCGTCAGGAACCCGAAAAAGCGAGATCGCGAAATTCACTGAACATCCTTAGGACCATCACTGATTCTGGCCTGTCGGGTCCTTTTTTTGAAATCCTCTTGGAGCCAGTCCGGTGTCCGGGGAAACGTGAGACTCGAGCACTCCAGAAGTCGGGTTTGCCGACGCGTTTTGACGATCCCGCCCTTGATTTTGACGGCCCAGTTCTCGTGGGATGTCTGCAGCGGGAGCTCGCGTCAAATCTCAAAATGAGCCTCGTCATTTTCACGGCGGCCCCGTCGCCAGGCCAACCCGAACCCGAGTCTCACGTCTCCCCGATATTGGAGCGTCGTGGGCCGTCTTGGAGGTCGTCTTGGAGCCTTCCTGGAGTTTTTTGTTGGACGTGCTCTTGGAGCTCTCTGTGGGCATTTTGGAAGCGTCGCGGGGCGTCTTGGAGGCCATCTCGGGGCCCTCCTGGAGCCTTTTCTTTGACGCGTGCTCGGGCTTGGTTTTTGGGTGTCTTGGGGGCCGCCGTGGAACACTCTTGGAGCCTCTCGGAAGTGGGCCTGGAGCTGCTTGTGGGCGTCTTGGAGGCGCCGTGTGGCGTTCTGGGGGCCATCTCGGGCGCCTCGCGGCGCTCCTTCGCGACGCGCGGGGCGCCCGCGGCGGGCCTTTTTCCCCGGGCGGCGGCGCCCCCGCCGCCGCGGACACGCCTCGGGTGCGCACTGCCAGAGGAGCTCTACCTCGGCAGAGGGGGGGGGAGGAGGAGGAGGAGGAGGAGGAGGAGGAGGAGGAGGAGGAGGAGGAGGAGGAGGAGGAGGAGGAGGAGGAGGAGGGGGAGGGGGAGGGGAGGAAGGAGGAGGAGGGGGAGGAATGGGGAGGGCCGAGGAGGAGGAGGAGGAGGAGGAGGAGGAGGAGGAGGAGAAGGAGGGCGGAGGGCTGAGGGGGAGGAGGAGGAGGAGGAGGAGAGAGGAGGAGGAGGAGGAGGAGGAGGAGGAGGAGGAGGAGGAGGAGGAGGAGGAGGGAGGAGGAGGGAGGAGGAGGAGGAGGAGGAGGAGGAGGAGGAGGAGGAGACGCGCGGCGTCGCGGATGCAAAACGAGGACCTAACACACAGAATGACACCAGCCCAAGGAGTCGCGCTCGCCCACCGCGAAGCCTCACACCCCCAGGGAGTTATGGTCTAGGTGTTCTAGATGGGATCCGAGCAGATGGGGTCGGAGGATCGCGCCGCATCTCCGACGCACCGACGATGCGGCCCGACGTGGAGCCCTACTGTCCTCACGCGGACGTCGCACTGGCGTCGCCGACGTCGGCGATGCATCGCCGGGGCATCGCCGATGCATCGCCGACCCCACCTGTCGACTAGACGTAAGAGTGACCTTTCGCCGGAGTGACCTTTGGTGCGGGCACAGATGAGCCCCCAAATGGCCAAACGCGAAGCGGTAGCAGCGGCTAGCGCGCCTGGATATGGCCTCCCCGCGGCCCCCCCAAAGCCGCGCACCAAAGGTCACTCTTACCCAGGGTCACTCTTCAGCTGAACTCGGACCCCATCCAGGAGGCTCCTATATTTTCAGCTCGTCGCCGTTTCTTCTTGAGGTTCGTGGCTGTCAGTGGCTTCTGGCGGAGCTGCACTTTTTTGCTGGCGAGTTGTCCTCCAATCCCGGGGGTGGAAGTGAGAAGGAAAAGGCTTTCTCGGAAGAGGCGGCGGGGCCTTTCAGCAGCCCCCTGTCAGGAGGAAAAAACACACAGACACAATTAACCGTCGATTCCCCAGAAGATAGGGGAAACTATGGGAAGTGGGGGGAACACGAGAATCAACCAAATATGGGAAAAGATGGGGGAATTTTGCTATGTGTGTGTGTATTTCTATGTGTGTGGCCCTGGGCCCCTTCGCCCTGGCCTCCCGAGAAGTTCTCTGTCTATCTGTGGGTGGGGGGGTCTTGGGAGCACTG
This sequence comes from Prorocentrum cordatum, assembly GCA_963575745.1. Lineage (NCBI taxonomy): Eukaryota > Dinophyceae > Prorocentrales > Prorocentraceae > Prorocentrum > Prorocentrum cordatum. The sequence goes on along the minus strand of CAUYUJ010021088.1, from coordinate 99,858 downwards.
CTCGGAAGGCCGGAGAGCTTCCGAGCCCTCTCGCGCCTCCTCTCGGTTCCCCCCCCCACCCCACCCCAGGCTCGCCGCCGACTCGCAGGGAACAGGCACGAGGGGGTGCTCCTCCTCCTCCCTTTCCTCCTCCTCCTCCTCCTCCTCCCCCTCCTCCTCCTCCTCCTCCTCCTCCTGTGGAGGCGCCGTGTCAGGGGCAACGATTTTGGGGGTGGACAGAACCCCCAACAGTGACACGTCGATTAGTGAAGTGTCCGTTTTCGGTTCTGGGGAGGGCACCGTGGCCGCCGTTTTCCAGGCTTGCGCCCGCCAGGTTTGGGCCTCAGGTCTTTTTCACTAAACCACGTTTTGCCAAAGGGGGGTCTGTCCATCCCCGAAGGAGGGAAACAAGCACACAGACACAATTAGTCGTCGATCCCCCAGAACATAAGGGAAGCCAATTATGGGAGGGGGGGGGAAGACAAAAACCTAGAACACATGTGGAGCAGATGGGGAATTTTTTTTAATGTGTGTATCTAGTTGTGTGTCCCAGGGCCCCTTCATGCTCCCCCAACCCCCGGATTCTCCTCGAAAGGCGCGGCCGATCAGGAACGAGGGGGGGGGACCTCGACGCACCCCCTGTCGAGGAGGGGCGCCCCCCCCACCCCCGCGTGTATCCCAGGGGTGCGCCCCAAATGGTTGGTCCATCCGAGAATCCCAGGAGGCCTGGGACAGGGTTCGACACAGCCCCTGCTGCACCTTGGCATGGGGGGAAGGGGGGGGGCGGCCACCTTGCCAGAGTCAGGAGGGAAAAAAACACACAGACACAATGAATCGTCGATTCCCCAGAAGATATGCGAAAATATGGGAAGTGGGGGGGGAGACGCAAACCCAGAAAATGTAGGAACATATGGGGCATATGCTTATTTGTGTGTATTTATTTGTGTGTTCTGGGGCCCCTTTACAGAGGAGCTCCACCCCGGCCCAGGGGCTGGACCGTCTTCGGGGGCCCACTTGGGGCCCCCTTGGCCCGTCGTGGGGCCCCCTGTCGCACCTGGAGGAAAACGTCACGCGGGGGCACGCGACAGCGCCCCGCACGGCCAGGGCAGAACCTGATTTTCTGGCTCCTCCTCCTCCTCCTCCTTCCCTGATTTTCTGGGGTCGGGGCCCTTCGATAGGACGGGATAGGCTCAGGGGGGGACGCATCGACCCTGAATCGCCGAGTGATCACCGATAGGTGCCCGATTGACCTCCCCGCCCAGGAGTTTGCGGTTTTGCGATCGGGGGCCGATCGCCGATCCATCGGCGACGTATCGCCGATTCCATGTAGATGCCCCCCCTTATGCCAGTCCCCGCCTATCGTTGCACCTGATATTAATTTCCTCATGACTTAGGATGGAGAAATCCCAGGGACCTGAGTGTCCTCAGGGTACGATGGCGGCTTTTCTTCGGTTCGATGGGATCACCCGGATATGTCCCCAATCGGCCGGCCAGTTGGTAGAGTGCGGTTTCAACTTCATAAACAAAACGTTACTAATGTATCTTGTAGCCTTCAGCCCATCCTTCCACCGTGCCTGGGTTGAGGGTCAGAGTCCAAACGGATGCTTCTGGAGATCTCTTCGGAGGGCTCTCGGGGGCCTTTGAGGGTTAGTTTTGAGGCCTCTTGGGGGTCTCTCTGGTGCCTCCTGGAGCGTCCTGGGGGCCTCTTGGGCCACCTCACACAATGACGTATCATATTATCACGACTGGATGGCAGGACCGAGGTGGGCGGGGGGCGGAGGAGGGACGGCGGACGAGGGCGAACCCCCTCGGGCCGCGTGCCACCTGGCAGCGTTCCCGCCATTTGGCCCGTGCCTCTGGCCCCGAGTGGACGAGGACGGGGTCCGAGTGGATGGGGTCGGAGGATCTCGCCGCATCGCCCATGCATCGGCGATGCGGCTCTTTGTGGAGCCCGATGGGCGCCACATCGACGCCGCGGATGTATCGTCGACGTCGACGGCGCATCGCCGATGCATCGCCGATGCTCCGACCTTATTTTGTAGGCCTCTATGGTAGGGTCGGCCCTGCAGGGGGGGGGGGTCGAGGCGTCCGACGGGTCGTCGTCCGCCCCGGGCGGCGCGCCATGCCAAGTCGCGACAAGGGCGACCGCGACGGGGACCGGGGCCGCAGAGACAGAAGGCGCGCCCCCCCCCGCTGGCGGGGCGAGCGAGCGGGTGCGGCTGCCCTCCCCCCGCCAGCGGGGCGAGCGAGCGGGTGCGGCGCAGTGCCATTCTTGCTCTCTCTCTCTCTCTTTCTCTCTCTCTCTCTCCTTCTCCTCTTTCCCCTCTCCTTCCCCTCCACCTCCTCCTCCTCCTCCTCCTCCTCCTCCTCCTCCTCCTCCTCCTCCTCCTCCTCCTCTTCCTCCTCCTCCTCCTCCTCCTCTGGCACGTTTTCAGCCACGCATGCTTGCAAGGCCTGTTTTGCGCGATCGTGTTTGGTTTCACCCTGCTCGCGCGCCGTCTGGCGCAAGGCTCCTGTCTGTCTGTCTTCTCCTTCCCCTCTCCTCTCCTCCCCCGAAGAAGAAGCAACGCCATAAGCGTAAACATCCGGCGTTCCGCGCGAATTTCTTGGATCCGCGCCGTGTTTTCGAGGAGACTAAAGGAGGTTGGGGCAAAGACGAGAGATAGCGAGCGTTTGTCCGCGGCCGTTTGTGCTCAAGCGGCCGGCCGCCAACATATGACTGCGCCTCATCGCGAGGCGCACTACTTGCCATCGAGACCGAAAACATCTCCGCTTGACATGGCACGTCGCTTCCGCGACGATCTCCTCCTTTTGGGACTATCGCTACTACGGCACAACAGAGTATCGATATGGGCTTCGCCTTATGCGAAGCGTATGGTTGGGCCTCCCAACCCCCTTCAAGCTTGGTAGCGGAGCTGGCCCATGGTGGTGCAGCGGGTCTGCGCGCAGGAATGTACATATCTATGCACAGCCGCAAGGACACTTGCAGTGCCACTTCTGTTGTCGCGGAGGCCTCTTACATGAGTCCTACCCCCTGCGTTACGACACTCTTGAAGGCCACCTTCCTACTCCACTTGGAAAGCTGTTTGAAGACACGATACATGGCGACATGCGATACGATTTTGTGCCGCCTCCACCCCCACGCAGGCGAACGACACCACATCATAAACAACAACCACAAACATCCGACTGCGACCTAAGGGGCCATTGGATTGGCATTGCCAGGTTTGGCTTCCTATGGGTCGCTATCGGGTGCGCGGTTGGGCACATGCAGCGTGGCGGAGACGACACATGTACTACCGGCCCCCATTGGGGCCCTGCCAGTAACGTACATTTCCGCGAATGCGCTCGCGAGGTACATGCCTGGATCAACCCGATTGCGACAACATGACCCCCTCTGAACAGGCCGCGGCATTACAGCGTGGTTTGGGTTGGACCGCAAGGACCATAGCCAGGAGAGTACCTTCCGCAACCAGTGATTTTGGCGTGAACATCGGTGGTCGCCACACCGACGGCGCCACCTGCATCTTGTTCCTCCTCAGCACGAAGTTCGAAAATCTAGAGGAGGAGCGCCAACTTAACCCAGGAATGGCTCTCATCGACTTTGGCGCCCATGCGGGAAAGCGGATCGACCAGACGGCAGCGCGCTTGGAGTTAGCACGCTGAGGCCGAGACCGCAGGCTTCAATATTCCCAACTTCCAGATCCTATCAGTTATCGTGTTCAGAGCTCTGGGAATTGGCGCGTCGCGCCCACAGCAACTGCTACAACCACTAAACCACCGAATGCCAAGGACCCAGCAACAGTTCGACTCTCTACTAGAGCGCGCGAGGTCTTATGCCCACATTGCTGAGCGAACCCCTTGCAACATTAGTGGTGTATTTAGCCACGGTCATCGCGCCGAAACCTTTCACGCCGACCGTAATGCAGGGCAGCCTGCTAACAACGTCTGGAACGACGATCCACAACCAAATGAGGCCACCGTTGATTAAGCCAGCAAGGTGGCCAGCCTACGGGGTCGCAATATCCTGGGTTCGCTACCGAGGACCGTCGGTAATGGCGGCCCCTGCCCAAGCTGCTACCCTTGTAGGCTCTGCGGGACAACCCGCCGGGTCTGAGTTTGACTCTGGTACGGACACCGACACCTCATCATATGAGGGGACTGATGCCTTGGATTATTCCGACATGTCTGTGTATGTCACCCAAGAGCAGCAGTCGCAGCGGTTGTACCTAGGAAACTTAAAAGCACAAGCTCCGATGGACACGCTTCATGAAGGAACCAGTTCGTAAGGCACGACGCGCGGTCCGACGGGCGTTTAGGTCAAAGTGCGAGGGTAGAGGTAAGGGCAAGGGCAAACGACGGCGATTACATGGCAGAGGCACGCTGGCATTCCTGGCATCACTTACGGGACCGCGATGCGAAGACATGTTCCTGGGGGCCGGTAGAGGCCGCAGGCGCACCTCGTGAGAGGGTCAGTGGCGGGGGGGTCGCCCGAAGAACGCCAATGGGAAAACCATGGAATGTGATATCTGCCATAGCACGCGACATTTTCGTCGCGAGCGCCCCCCAGGCGATGGGGGAGGCAGGGTCCGCAAATACATTTGGCTCAAACCGATTCGAACGCTCAGCATGTCGATTGGGAGACGCTTCTCGCCGCGCCCGCAGACGACTCCACTGCCGCCGTCCACTTCGCGGCCGCGAGGCATCTGAGCGCTGGCGTGTCCCTCGAGAGATATGCCCATGAGCTCTTCGAGGAGATCTGCGTTGCCCACGGCGAGATCAACCTGGCGGACTGGCGGGGCATCCCTGTCTCGGGGCAACCTTCGCAGATTGAGCTCGTCGAGGACTACCGCGCGCCCGCCGATTCGGATCACGAAATGGCGGGGGCACCTGCGGACTCCGATGCTACGACGCCGGCGGCGGAGGAGGGGCTCCAACAGATGCTCCGACCGCAGGTCATTCGTAACCCTAGGCGCGGGGAATCCCACGACGACGATCCTTTGCGGGGCAGCCCGCGCGACGCTGGTGACCTCTTTTTTTTTTTTTTTTTTTTTTTCCCGAGCGCGCCCAGCGCGATTTCGGGCGTGCGTGACGAAGGGTCTCGCTTCGCGCTCGCAATGCGCGACCGATCCACGAGCCGCCCAGTTTGGAGGCGAGTGCGTCGCAACGATTACGACGATGACGAATGGGAAGCTGAGGGCCATCATCCACAACGTCATGGGCGGAGTCACTCTCGCAAGCACTCGCGCGCCCGTTCCAGAGGCGCAGTGCCCGCGTGCGCCTGATCAGAGGATTCCAAGAACTCCACCCAGAAGGGGGCCTTCGCGGGGGAACCCGCCCAAAGTCGACGATCCCCCTGGTGGGCCCGAAGGCCGGCGCCTAAGTCGACTCGCCGGGCGCGAAGATCACGGGCTTGCCCGCCAATACGTCTCAGCAGCAGACGCGCGCCATTGGCTCGACCAAGGCATCGCCGAGCACGACGTCCGCCGTGGGTGTCCCCTTTATAGTGTCACGCGGAATGAACGCGGCAAAATCGCCTGCACCAACAGAGGCCGCGGCACTCAATCGGCCCCCCCTGTTGAAAAGAGGGGCGCAAAAAGGGCCATCGTTAACGATTAACGATCGAGGAGGACGCCGAGGCCCGATCTGCAGCTTCGAGCACTTTGCTGGCCGTAGACCGGACTGTCCGATGGGGCGTCTTTCAAGGAGCCCTAACTTTGACAAGACTCAGAGCCGACCTGCAATCCTCCTGAATTGCGCTCGACCAAAGATGATCACCAGCCGCCCACAAAAGATGAGGTAAACCGCGTTGCGCAACAGTGGGGGAACCTCGATGAAGATCCGCCCCGAGCGATGCAATCGAGGATATCACGAAGTGGTGCCCGCCGCGTCATCTGCGGGGTAACCAGCTTTTTCTGGGCGCGAAGGTGCTGCTACTCCGAAGGGCGACAAAGAGGGTGACGATATTGTCCTTGCTAAGGCTGTTGACCTACTGCCGCTGCCAATGATTCCGGGTGCACTTGCGAGATTGACAGCAGCGAGTCATATGATGCAGATTGTGACGTCACCCATCCAGTGACGGAGGACATGAACATGGCACCTGGTACGATGGTGTTATATCATTCCAGAGAAATCGGATAGTTAGACACCAAGGCATTGTGCAGGTTGCGCGATGGAAGATACATGTTGGGCTGTAAAGGAAAGGTGAACATCGAGGACATGTCACTTCACATGCCAAAAAGGGGTCCTACTCCAGATAGGTCTTCATCCGGAGACGCGGGGGGACTTGCTGCATCCGCGATTGCGGGGATGCCCGCCGACGAAGCAGCAGAGCCCCCGGAGCTCCCGGGGCAATCTTAGGAAAGAAGCGATCTGAGAAGGACATCGATTTATCTCAAACACCAAGTGCGCCAAGGTCACCAGCCCCAGCGTCACCTAAGCAAAGGGGGAGAGCCGGCGCAGCAGAGGCCGACCCTGGAAGCAATGAACCACAAAGAGCTGCATGGAAACCTGCCCGAAGACAGTGCTCCAGGGGGGCCACTGCTGCTGCAGCATCGGCGCTCCAGGGCAGCAGTGCGCCCACGCCGAAGGAACCTGCATTCCTGCGTGGCCCAACTCCCGGCAGGCTCCACAGGGGAGCTGGCCGGGCGCCATCATTGGAGGGCGCATCCAGGGCGCGCTCCTTGCAACGAGATGAAGGTGGGAAGGCGTTCCAGACTACATCCAATGCGCCGGGGGCTGCCCCGAGGATCACTGAATTCCAATTCTTTGATATTCGTGAAAGGAAGAAGCCAACTGGGGGCGCAAGCTCATCCGCAGCGCCAGCGGCGACAGTGGCTCCTGCGGGGGCACCCGCTGAACCATCATCTGCGTCTGCGGGGCAAGCTGCCGTCATCCCTGAACTGGTCGAGGGGGGCAGGCGTTGCTGGGGGGCCCTGGGCACCCGTCAACAGATGATGGTCGACCAAGCATACCGGCCCAATGCCACCGACGGGTCAGACCGCTACAGGGTGGTACCATACGAGACAGTCTGTACCGCCACGTACGCCGATAAAGATGCTCTCGAACGCCAGCGAAGCTTGGCTCCGTGCGGAAGATGTCGGCACTTTCCGCGAGCGTTTCTTTTTGTACCAACAAGGTTTCGATCGTTTTTTGTTGCGCACAACTGTTTGCAACCCGATCGTTCTTGGTGGTTCAAAATGGTTTTCCCGCTGCAGCCTGGGCCTCATGTTCGGATCGGCGTTTTGTTCCCGCCGTTCAGAAAAGCATTCTCGCCCCAGCGTGGGCGTTTTCTCTGGATCCGAGTCCTTTTTCTAGTTGTTGTCCCCACCCTCGTTTCCCCACCTCCGCCCCCCCGTGGTCCTCCTGTTCCTCCCGTTCCCCTTCCACTCCCGTTCCAGATGCTGCTCTTCGTCCTCGTTCCCTTCATTCCACATCCTCGTGTCGTGTTGCTCCTGCTCCTCCTCCTGCTCACCACACCACCCTTCTTCCTCCTGCTCACCACACCACTTCCCCTCGCGATGTCAGGCATGGCGCGAGCGGCGCACCGAACTTTAAAGTCGGGCATGTATCCCACACAGGAGGAATATCAAAAAACAATATAACATGGCATGGGACGGTTTTCCCGTTATTTTTGGCTATTTTCGAATCTGGTTTGACAATGATTATATATCGTTCAAATTCCGCCTGTAGGAGAACATGCCCTACCTCAAAATAATTCAATGGGAATGAATGGGAGGGATATATGTGATGTCAGATCAGGCGCGAGCGGTGCACCTGGCTTGCCTTCCCCCTCTCCCCGGGTAAACCCTTGGGTTAACCAGAAGGTACCGATGCCGCTACTCCACCTCTCGGGGCGCGTTCTCACCAGAATCTCGAGGCGAATCCAACGGTGGCTACGCTTCCCAGGAGGCCCAGAAAGGCGCAGCCGAGGTAGGGGGACCGGTATCGGCAGCTTCCCGTTCCTTCGGTAGGGGAGGCGCGAGCGCAATTAGCGGGCGGGGGCCAAGGGGGGGACATGGAGGGGGTGAAGAAAGGTCGACCAATCAACAAGCGACAGCACCACATCTACGGCCATATATTGTGCTACGGTTCATCGAACGCCGTAGAGCCCGCGCCTGATTTCGTGGTGTACGCTAAACCCCGTGGGGCCGCAGGTGGGGTGGCGTCGAGTTTGTTCTGGTCCACATGGGGCCCTGAAGGGACCATTCAGTGGCCCTTGGCTTCAACAGGGGCCCTTAAAGGGCACCCTTCGGGGGCCCATTTTCGATACCCCCTTCGGACACCCTTCCTCTCCTCCTCCTCCTCTTCCTCCTCCTCCTCGCCCTGCCTGGGGGATGGAACCTCAGGCTGGGAACAAAAAGTTCTCATCGGACCCCCACCCAATTTTCCCTTCTGTCCCCCTTGACTCCTCCCCTCTATGGGCAGTGAACCTCCTCCTCCTCCTCGCCCGACTTTCCCCCCTCTCCAGGCCGCCGCGGGGGAGGGGGGGGGGGCGAGTCGGGCCTTTCCCATGTCGCGGGCTTGCCGAGGCGCAGGAGCGACGGTAGCGAGAGCCGCAGCCGCGACGGCAGCGCCCGCCGCGGCGGCCGAGGCGCCGCTGGGAGGTCGTCGTCGTCGTCGTGGTCTTGGTCGTTGTGGTGGTGGTGAAGGTGGTGGTGGTGGTGGTGGTGGTGGTGGTGGTCGTCGTCGTGGTCGTGGTCGTCGTGGTCGTCGTCGTCTTCGTCGACGTCCTCGTCTTCGTCGTCGTCGTTTTTGTCTTCTCTCCCTCGTCGCCCTCGTCCTTCGTCCTCCCTCCTGCCGAGCCTCGTCTATCCTCTTCGTCATGCTCCTCCTGCTCACCCTACCTCTTGCTGCGTATCCTTCGAGTCGAAGACCGACGACGGAATTGACTTACCCCGACAGTGATCGCTCGACGAATATATGAGAACATGTGTAGAGTTTCCGTGGATCTACTGGTATTACGCACACTCTTCTCAAATTCGACGAAAGAATCAATCAGTTCTAGGGTAGTTCCATTTTGCAGTCGAGCTCCTGCTCGAGTCCTCCTCATCCCCGTTCCCCTCACATCCCCCTCTTCTTCCTCCCCCCCGCCAGCACCTTTTCAGATCCGCGGGGACCGCTTCATTGCAATCGCTGAGTGGGGAATGAGTGCAGTGGAAGCCTATGCCAAGAAACACCCTGCTTGCCTCCAGGGTGCCCTGGGTTTCTTTGGGCTTCGATGGCTTTGCTATGGAAAACCCGACTTCGCCATACCAGAATCTATGGACGTCCTGGGATCTCAGTGCTGGGTTTCCTGGGGAAGGTTTCTTGTGGTCGAGCTCCTCCTGTACGCCGTCGGTTTGACATGAGGACCCCGTTGGGCTCAGAGGACGCTCCGGTCGTCGGGCCACTCCTGAGGCCTAGGCCGCGACACCTTTTTGAGGCCAAGGCTCGCCGCGGCCAGAAAACAGAGGAGGAGGAGGAGGAGGAGGAGGAGGAGGAGGAGGCGATCGTGTTCTTTCTTCATTGTCTTGCAGATCGGCGCGGGCCCTCGCACCACCCCTTGGGGCAGATCTTGGCTGTTTTCGGCGCCTGGTTCAGGCAGGAGGAGGAGGAGGAGGAGGAGGAGGGAGGAGGAGGAGGAGGAGGAGCGGGAGAAGGAGCAGAAGGAGCAGGAGGAGGAGGACGAAGAGGAGGAGGAGGAGGAGGATGAAAGGGACGCCTTGTTGCAAACAGTCGCATTAAGCAGAGGTCCGGAGCCAGAAGCTTCCCCCCCCCTTTCCGTCCAATGTCGAAACGCCGGAACGTTCACTTGCGACACTATGATGCACGATGACTGTATGGTGGAAGGGGGGAGGAGAATGGAGGGAGGAGGGAGGAGGAGGATGAGGAGTAAAGGAGTCGAGGGAAGGGGGGGCGAGGATGATGAGGCGGTGCGGTACTGCGATGTGTCCGATGCACCATGTAAGTTTCTAATCGCACCTGATCCGGTCAGTTGTCGCACGTGAAATGTTCCTATCGCATCATATGGCACTCTCGCGCTTGAGGGGGAAGCGCCCCGCGTGGGCGATTGAGTTCCGATGCGGCGTCGGCGCCGCCCCCCTCCTATCCCATGCCCCGCTGCTGTTCTTCCCCTCGTTGTTGTTGTTGGCTACGTCACCTGCAGCGCCTGTAGAAACCTTAGATCCCCCTCGTCCATTTCCCGCCTGCTTTCTGGCCCCCCCGCCGTCCTTCGCTCTTCCTCCTCCGCCTCCTTCCCCTTCGCTTCGCTCCTCCTTCGCTCCGAGTGCTCCCTCCTTCGCTTCGAGCCTCCTTCGCTTCGAGTGCTCCCTCCTTCGCTTCGAGCGTTCCCTCCTCCTCCGTCGCTTCGCTCTGCTGGGATCGGCAGCTCGCCACCGCCGAAGGCCCAGGAAAACGCAAGCTCGAGCGAGTCCGGGAGCCTACGTTTAAGTCGGGCATGTCCCCCTACAGGGGGATTTTCGACGAACAATAAATAGAAAATAACCCAACAATGCCCCAAGAAGGTCAACAAATATTCAAACAATTGTCCCCAGACTATTTTTGGACTATGTTGTTGATCATTTTGGGGGTATCTTTTATTTGTCGTTGAAAATCCCCCTGTGGGGGGACAGGCCCGACATGAGCCCCCGCACGGCTCCCGCGCAGGGCAGACCCCGAGCCTCCGGCCGCTCTTCGCTCTCCTGGCCCCCCTTGCCGCGGCGCGGCGCTCCGCCCAGGCTTTCCATCCTTCTATCGCTCGGTGCCGTTGAACCAGTGCCCATCCCCATCCCCAGCCCCTTCGAGGCCCCCACCAAATTGCCACCCCAGCTGGGGATACGCCCCTCGAGACTCGAAGGGAGCGGCCTGTATCCCCGTGCCCACCCCCATCCCCAGCCCCTCCGAGGCCCTCACCAAATTACAACCCCAGCTGGGGGATAGACCCCTCGAGACTCGAAGGGAACGGCCTACATCCCCATCTAAGGGGGGTGAATCGGCCAGTGGGGCCCAGGCCACGCCGCTAGGGATGGGGATCGGTTACACGATACACAATCGTGACGTCCATGAACACATTTTGGGTGGATGCGCCTATGAACCACGCGGCCGTTGCGTTGGGCACGGTGCAAGGAATGAGAAAGGGTAGATCTGTCTACGGTATGCTCCCGTTCCAGAGCAGGTCCCACATGGTACTCAAGGCAGGAGGCAGCATGAGGGAGGCATCGAAGAAGAACAAAGCGCCATAAGCATAAACGTTTGGCGCTCCGCGCGGATTTCTTGGACCCCCGCTGGGCCCCCCCCATCGGCGGCACCTCCGGCGCCGCCCCTGGCGCGCTCCGCGCGCCAGGGAGGGGGGTCCAGCGCGGATCCAAGAAATCTGCGCGGAGCGGCGAAGGTTCATGTTTATGCCGTTTTCTGTTCCCCTTACAGTCGGGCCGCTGGGGAAGAAACTTTTTTCGTTGGGGAGGGGCTCAGTGTTCCTTAAATCGTTGCACTGTTTCTCTTAGGGGTTCCTGCGATTTTCTTTGGGCAATCAAGTTTCAGTTATGGAAAAAGGGGCCTCGTTCCGTAATTAGGGTTATGATGTTCCAACCTACTTTAGCTTTGATCTCCAAAATGAATTTCGAGCACCAGAAAGAATACCGAAACTCCAGGGTCTCCACGTGTCGGGCCCTGGGAGACACTCGTCCGACACCGTTTCGACACACTCTCGACACCATTTCGACACTTTTCCGGGTGCTCGAAACTATTTCTGGGATGTGGTCCTTACGTAGGCTGGGAACAACAGAACTCCAGGAGCGTCTTCGAGGCCTCTTGGGGGCCGTCGGGGGGGCCCACCCCGGGCGTCTTGGATAGGGAGCCAGATGCGAACCCTACCCCTACCCCTCACGATTTCTGAGGGGGGGGGGGTGGGGTTCACTTCGTTCGGGAGCTCCCGAGCGAAGTGAACCCCACCCTTGATTTCTCCACACGGCCATTGATTTGATTCCTCCACATGGTATCGGTGCCATTTGATTTCTCCACACGGCCAGCTGCGACGACGGCTGGCGGCGATGACGACCACGGCACGGACGAGCCAGTGCGACCACGTCGCCGACGACGACGATCGACGAGGACGACCTTGGCGCCGACGAACGATTGCGGCCATGCCGCCGACCACGACGACGAACGACGACGCCGCCGACCACGACGCCGACGGGGGGTAGGGCTAGGGTTCGCATGTGGCCCCCTACTGGAGCGACTGCTCGGCGGCTCGGGGCCCTCTCTCGGACCGTCTTAAGGAGGCCTCTCGCGGCCCTCCCGCGGCCCGTCTTCGCGCCCTCGTATTGGGGGCCGGAAAAAGAGTGTCGGGATGGGAGAACAAAAACGCACAGACACAAGTAATCGTCGATTCCTCTGAACAGATGGATGAATACATGGGAGGTGGGGGGGAAGGCAAAAAACAGAAAAGACAGGAAAAGATGTATGGGGAATCCGGTTATTTGTGTGTGTGTTTACTTGTGTGTCCCAGGGCCCCTTCAAAAAGTCATGCTGGAAGCCTTGGGGGGGCCCAGGGGGGAACCGCGGGGAGGCCAAGGAGATTTGTGAAATTTGGGGTCCGGGCCCATCACGGCTCCTCAGTATCGAGGGTTGAGGCTCAGGGGATGGAGCTATGGATCTGAGGACAGGCCCATTTCGTGCCGCGCAGCACAGTGGTGGATAAGGTGTATCTGATGATTCCTGATGCGTCATTTGCCGTGAAAGAAGCGGAGCACCACCACCGCGTAGGCGCTTGGGGTGTAGGACGAGAAGGATGATACGTATGAGGAGGAGGAGGAGGAGGAGGAGGAGGAACATAATGAGGAGGAGGAGGAGGAGGAGGAGGGCGAAGCAGGAGGTAGAAAGAGGACATGAAGGAAGGATGGGGGCTGAAGGGGAGGAATCAGTGTGGATGATATGAGAGCATAATATTGCCAGCAGTAGGGCAGGGACACGCCGAAGAAGACAGCGGAAGGACGGGGCGAGTCGCGCACGGCCACAACAGGCGGCCGTGGTCGCGGAGATGACCGGGCCGATGACCGCGTGGGCCTTAATCCGCTCCCATTCCTGCCCTCGCCGTGGCTGGCCGGCCTGTCGAGCAAGCACGTATTCAGGCGCGTGGGTTCGCGACGGGTCCTGCTTCCGTGCAGGATCGGCCAGCCTCGCGCAGAGGGGGGGGTGGGGGGAGGGGGGGAGAAGGCGCGGGCCTAACATCTACAGACAAGGCCGGCCCCTTCCGAGAAGCAGGGTGCTTCTAAGAAGCCTTCCCCACTCCCCCGGGAGGAGGAGGCGGAGGAGGAGGAGGAGGACAAGGACAAGGAGGAGGAGGAGGAGGAGGAGGAGTCCCCCTGCCCAGCTCCGCGCGCCGTGGCGTGGTCATTGGTTCATGTGAGGCGGCGCGGGCCTCAGGCTTCGGGCGGTACCCTCCCCGAGCCGTGCTAGTCATGCCGGCGTGCGCCCTGCAGCGGGGCAGGATGCAGGCCACGGCCTTCTTGGTTGTTGGTTCAAGCAGTGGCGAGGCGTCCTGGCTCGCCTATAGCCCTACCAAACAATGCTCTAAGAACCTTTTTTGTGGTTCCCACGACATGTTCTTAGAACACGTCTGGGTTCTAAGAACATTTCGTGGTAGGAATATATAGGAATGCCGGGACGGTCGGTCCCTGCTCGACTCCTCCTGCCTGGCCCTCGGGCTCTTTCTGCTGGCGGCGGCGCGCCGGGAGGGCGGCTCGCGATCGGTCGTTCGCACCTCGGGGATCCGCAGAGGGGGCTCCTGGAGGCGTCTCGGTAACGGTGCGGCATCCGATGGACCCTTCGGGGCGGCTCCGGTGCGGAGTTCCAGGTGGCGCCGCGTGGCCGGGTGCCTGGACACGGGGCGATCCCCGAGAACTCCTCAGAAGGGAGGGTGCGCCTCCTCTTGCTCCTCCTCCTCCTCCTCCTCCTCCTCCTCCTCCACAGTTGCTCAATGTGAACACTACTCTCCTCCTTCCCCTGATGACGGGTTGGGAGTGTTCGCCCCCCCCGCGTATTGTTTTTCTACACAGGATTCCCCGGAGTTGGGTTTTCGCCTGCATTTTTGTTTTAATGCTGCTCTCGCTGAGGCGCCGGCCTCATTTTCGGGCCCTGCTCGATCCGAATCGTGCTCCCGCTGCAGCGCTGGCCTCATTTCCGCGCTTCCGCTCGTTCCGAATCGTGCTCCCGCTGCAGCGCTGGCGTCATTTCCCGTGCCATGCCACGGCATGCAATGCAATGCTAGGTTGCGTTCCGCTGCGCGATGCCATGCCTTCAGCTGAAGCTGTGATATGCAGTGCTTGAGTGCGACGTCGTGCTGTGCCATGCTACGCTTTGATCTTCAACGCCATGCTATGCAATGTTGTGTTCGGGGCCGCTGTGCGATGCCATGCTTTGCGTTGCAAAGCTTTGTGATGCAATTCTTCACTACGCCACGCCACGCCATGCTGTGACATACTACGCTTTGCGGTGCTCTTCTACGCCATGCCATGCCGTGCTCTACAATGCATCGCGTACCCTTTCGGGATCATTGCCCTGCTCGACATCCGACTGTGCGAGTAGAGAGGGGATCTACGCCATGGTAAGGGATGGGAGGGAGGGGTAGGATGTCAGATATGACGCGAGCGCACCTAGCTTGTCCCCCTCCTCCTCCCCCACCTCCTCCCCCTCCCCCCCCTCCCCCCCCCTCCTCCTCCTCCTCCTCCTTCTCCTCCTCCTCCTCCTCGTATGGTTTCTGTGTTCTACGTGCCTCGTGTCAAGACCACGTACTCGCGTGCGGGGGCGGCCTTGCGTTGTCGGGATCCTCCAGGCCAGGGAGTGCTCGACGACCGATGATGATGCTGATGAAGATGATGCTGGTGATGATGATGATGATGCTGATGCTGATGCTGATGCTGATACTGATGATGCTGATGCTGATGCTGATGATGAAAATGATGATATGGATGATGATGGTGGTATTGGTGATGATGGCGATGGTGGTGATGATGCTGATGAGGAGGAGGAGGGGGAGAAGGAGGAGGAGGATGCTGATGATGATGGTGGTGGTGGTGATGGTGGTGATGATGATGTTGATCATGATGGTGATACTGATGTTGATGCAGATGATGGTGATGATGCTGCTGATGATGATGAGGAGGAGGAGGAGGAAGGGAAGAGGAGGAGGAGGAGGAGGAGGAGGGCGACGACGGTGACGACGGCGGAGCAGGACCCACCGGAGCGGTCGGAAGGCCAGCAGGAGGACCTTGTGTAGAGGGCAGCGGGAGCGCAGGCGACTGCAAAGCCGCCCGCCGCCGGTGGAGGGGGGAATACCCCACCGATCAAGCAGTGGCGAAGCGTCTAGGCTCGCCTATAGTCTCACCAAAGAATGCTCTAATAACATTTTGTGGTCTGCACGAAGTGTTATTAGAACATTTGTACCCGGACGGTCTTGGTTTAACACATCGGGCTTACATGTTCTAAGAACCTCGTTTTTGTTATTTGAACATCTTTGGGTTCTAAGAACACTTCGTGGTAGGACTTAGGAATGCCGGGACTGTCGGTCCCTGCTCAAACCGAGGCGACCAGCGGGACAGAGGCAGAGGGGACCGCGACCGCGACCGCCGCGGCGGAGGCCGCCGAAGCCCGCGGGGATCGCGGGCGGCCCCGCAGGGAAACGTTGGCGGCGAGCGAGGAGGAGGAGGAGGAGGAGGAGGAGGAGGCGGAGGAGGAGGGGACAGGGAGGGGGAGGGGGAGGGGGAGGAGGAGGAGGAGAGGAGAGCATGAGCATGAGCAGGAGGAGGAGGAGGAGGAGGAGGAGGAGGAGGAGGAGCAGGAGCAGGAGGAGGAGGAGGAGGAGGAGGAGGAGGAGGAGGAGGAGGAGGAAGCGCTCTGGTCGACCCCCCCGGGCCTGCGCATCGCCCCGCGGTCAACGCCCCGAGCGCTCTGCCTTCTATGCTACTTCCTCGTCCCTCTCTCTCCACCCCTGCCTCCTCTCATTATGCTTTCCCCCCCCCCACCACACAGATTTTGGCGGCGAGAGAGGGGTGCGACGTGAGAGGGAGGAGGCCTTCTCGGAAGGCGGCGGGACTTCTCAGAGGCCCTCGCGCCTTCTGAGAGGCTGCATGCGTTTTGGGGGGGAGCTTAGAATCCGTGTCAGGAGGCCAGGGGACTGCCGTCGAAGAAGAAACAGCGGCATCATCAGAAAGTTTTGGCGCTCCGCGCGGATGTCTGGGGTCCGCGCTGGGCCCTCCTGGCGGCGCCTCCGGCGCTCCTCCCTGGCGCGCTCTGCGCGCCAGGGAGGGAAGTCCAGCCCCGCGGATGTCTGGGATCCGCGCTGGGATCCGCGTCTGGGATCCGCGCCCCCCCCCCCCCCCCCGGCGGCGCCTCCGGCGCCCCTCCCTGGCGCGCTCTGCGCGCCAGGGAGGGAAGGCCAGCGCAGATCCACGAAGTCCTCGCGGAGCGCCAACTCCCTGGGCTCGCCGCCGATCTTCCTCCTGCGCGAAGCGGGTCCAGAAGGAGACGGGTCCTGAGGTGTTTGTCTCGCCGCTCTCGGGCCCTCGGGGCCCGCCACGGGCCTCAGGGCTTGCAGAAAACGGCTCGGGATGGAGGATTCGTCTTGGGTTGAGTCGGGCTGGTCCCCCTGAAGGAGAAACACTCAAGAATAGTAGAAATTTGTCTGAGGACGATGTTTCGTGCCCTACTTCTTCTGCTTCTTATTCTTCTTCTTCTTCTTCTTCTTCTTCTTCTTCTTCCATCGTCCGCCTGTAGGAGGACGTGCCCGACCGAAGTCTTTGGGGGAGAGCATCAGGGTCCAGGATCCGCTTCCCCCAGGACCCGACTCCCCCCTGCAAGCGAGTTCAGGGGAGAAAAAAGCACACAGACACAATTAATCGTCGATTCCCCAGAAAATATTGGAAAATATGGGAAGTGGGGGGGAAGACAAAAACCCAGAAAATATGGGAAACTATGGGGCATCATTTTATTTGTGAGTATTTATTTGTGTGTCCTTGGGCCCCTTGAAAGAAGCGCAGAGGAGGGACGAGTGCCCATCCCATACCGCTGCGCTTCCCTCGCTTTCGCCTTTCTCGTCATATCGCTGGATTCGCCTCGAAGTTCTGCGCAGAGCGCACCCAAGAGGAGGTCCTGGGAGCAGCGGTAAGATCATAGGTGCCTTGTCGCGACCCCTGAATTGGCACGGTCGTAATTTCTTGGAGCTCCTCGTGGGTTTGTCGAATCGGCGCTGGGCCTCCCTGGCGGCGCCTCCGGCGCCGCCCTTCGCGCGCTCGGCGCGCCAGAGGCGGGTCCAGCGCCCGTGCAAGAGATACGAGCTGGCCTCCGAGAAATTATGTATGTGCAGTTTGTTGTGACTATGTTATCCTCCTCATCTTCTTTCTCGCGCCTCCTCCTCCTCTTCCTCCTCCTCATCCTCATCATCCCCTTATGCGAACTTCGAAAAGGCACACTGCATCTCCGAGCCAGAGTGGCTCGGGTCAGAGTCATTTTCACGAGCCGCGATGGCAGTGTCTGGTCGAACACCAAGCGCTGGTCGGACTGGTACAACAAGGGTTGGAGTGCGAGTGGGAGGCTCCCTGTGCCGCCGCCCCCGCCTTCATCCAGACGATGGAAGTGCGACAGCTGCGGATGCAGGAAGAACCTACAGAACTGGAGCTACTGCAAGCATTGTGGGGCTGACCGCAGTGGTGATGCTGGCCATGGCGATCAGGCTCTTCCTACTGGTGCCGCACACTGGCCTCCTCTTCCGTGGCGTCCAGGTCCGTTGCACATGGGTTCGAAGCAGCAGCCATCCCCTTCTACTACGGGAGCCTCCCTTACCGCGTCCGAGCTGCGTTTTTTGGTTGAGCTCAGCAAGCGGGCGGGAGAAGCTCAACGGATGGTGCAAAGAAGTGGCAGGCAGTCCTTGACAAAGTTGAACCTCCTCCTGCGGCTCAAGAGCCTGTTCAAGCTCGAGCGTCCAAGGCACACTCCAAGGTACAGCAGCTTGAGAGAGTCCTGGCCAGGGAGCTCGGTAAGCTCGACAAGGCGAGAGAGTATTTCGAGTCGCAGCAGGACATGGTTAAGAATACCAGCGACGACCTTGACAAGGCTGACGCGTACTACAAGCAGATCGTCGCAGAATTGGCTGGAGGGATCGTTCCACGTGCACCAAAGACGCCCGACGGCAACACGAAGCTGCTCAAGCTGGAAGATATTGTGTCGGGCCAGGCTAAAGCGTTGGATTTCATCGACACGTCCTCGCTCTTCACGATCGACAGCGATGTGTATGTGGTCACCCCCGAGGATCAGCGGATCTTGGATGAGCGCAGGGACACGCTCAACACGCAGTTGCAGGAGGTTGCAGCGCAGCTGTTCTCGGGGGCTATTGACAAGGCCAGCGAACTCAAGAAGGCTCACGCTGAACACATACGTAAGTTTCAGCAAAAGCGTCGTCGTGGTGAGCATGGTGTTGTTGAAGCTGGTGCTGGTGCCGACAGACATTCTGAGCCGTCAGCGGGTACATCGGGGGCGAGCTCTGCATCAGGTTCGGTGCCGCCGTGCAGTGATCAGCCTGGTGCTGCTGCTCAACCTCAAGTATCTCCTGATGAAGTCGCCGTCGGAGGAGCAGATGGCGCTGAGCTTGACGAACCTGAGGATGTACGGTCCAGGGCAAAGAAGGCCATGGCAGTCGCAGTCAAGGCGTCTTCTAAGGCTTCCCCCCCTGCCGCGCGTGGCTGACGCCGCTGGCGGGAGGGGGGGCTTCCAGGTGCTAGTACATGTCCCAGGATCAGACTTTCACGAAGTGAGGGCGGAGTGCGAGCAGAGACTTCGTTTTTCACCTCGGCTCAGCTTGCGCAACTATATCTATCATTTGTTTGCTGATGAGTCCGAAGGCTCGAGCATGGGCCACGGGGCCGTTTCCTGTCGGAGTGCTCTGAGTTACGGCGTGTCAGCCTATCCCGCCGATCCCCCCCCAGGGCTATAAATCGGCCAGCTTTGGACAGCAGATTTTTTTTGAGGCAGCCAGTGCTGCCAGTGTGTCATCTTTGGCTCTCGAGGTCGCGTCGCGCAACTGCGCGGCTTGGAACACGGCCAAAGATTGGCTGCTCACCACCTCGGCCCATGTGGTCCTCCTGCAGGAACACCATTTGGGAGCGGATCGGATCGCGGAAGCTCAGCAGTGGGCTCTAAGGAACGGGTGGAAGATGCTTGCGCTGCCAGCTAAGGTTACGTCGACGACGGGGACCTCTGCGGGGGTGGCGGTCATGCGCAGGCATTTCGTCGGCCTCTTCGAGCCCCCTGGAGGTTGTGAGCTGGTCCCGTATCGTGCTATCGGAGCTTTCGTGAATCTTGGAGGGCAGCAGCCCGTTGCGGCGGCCAGCTGCTACCTCCACGACTGCCAGGGACCCTCGGATAGCAATCAGTTCATTATGTATAAGATTGGCGGTTTCGTTTCCTCCATCCTCAGCGGCTATGTGATCGGAGGCGATTTCAACATGGAGCCGCAGGTGTTAGGGGAATCTAAATTTGTTGAAACCCTTGAGGCTCAGCTCGTGACCTCGGGGAGCCCGGCGTGCACCTCCACGTCCGAGGCTGGGTCGAAAAACTATGATTATTTTATTGTGTCTAGTGGGTAGTCTAAAGGTGTTCGTTCGGTTGGAGTTGACCGTTGCGCCCCCATGCCCCCCCGTGCCCCTGTCACGATCAAGTTCCACTCGCAACTGTATGAGCTCAAGGTGTTGGCTTTCAGGAAGCCTCCTCCCTTGCCGTCTGTCGCGCCTGTGGGGCCCTGCCCGTGTCCGCCGAGCTGGGAGAGAGAGGAAGTGGTGGCCGAGTCCGTCTTTTGTGCTGCGCGCGCGGGGGATAAGGACTCGGGGGTCTCGCTGAATAAGCTCTATCAGGCGTGGGCGAACAAGGCTGAACGCGAGCTGTGTGGGCTTTATCAGAAGACCCTTCCTAAGATGGGGTGTAGAGGGGAGGTTCCTAAGACTTGGTGGGTGGACATTCGCAAGCGAGACCACCGTCCGTGTAGACACCCCCAGTTGTTTATCATCAGGTGGCTGGCACATGCCTTCCGTGCGTGGCGCCAGGACAAGTGACCTCATCGTTGTGCCTCGGAGCGCGTGGATGATGGCGTTCACGACCCCTCTGACTGGACGACCTCTCTTCTCCACCCCTATAAATTCATTTGCGACCACATCTCCTCTGGCCCCCACGGCCCCTTGCCGTCTGAGGTCCAGTCAGAGATTTCTTATGCTGAGCAGGACCCTGTACGAGCTGCAGGCCTACAGGAGCGGCTGGACGCCGGGGTTGCGGTTGCCTACACTCTCTCGCGCCAGGAGGGAGAGCAGTCGTGGAAGGAATGGCATCAAAAGGACTTGGACCAGGGGGCGAGATCGGCCCACCTGTGGACGAGACCTGTTGAAGCCTGGGTTCCATCCTCGGCGCTTTCGGCTCTCGGCCAGGTGGTGGCAGACCCTCTTGCACTGCTTCAGGCTGAGGGAAAGCGTTTCTCGGCGCTCTGGCTTGCTGACTCGAGTGTTGATGATTTTTCTGAGACTTGTGATTTCATTCCCTTGGAGCCTCTGTCCAGGATTACCCTTGAGCAGCTTAGGGCTGCCAGCAAAGAGTACGCGGGTAGATCGGCTGTTTCGGTGGACGGCTTCCACATGCGTCATTTCAACAGTCTCAGTGACGGGGCCCTCAGAGTGTTGTCTTGCATCCTTGCCGTCTGTGAGGTCACTTCCTCGTTGCCTCTTCAGATTCGCCTTGTTATGCTGGTCATGCTCCCCAAACCCATGGGGGGACTCCGTCCTATTGGGATTTTCACTTCTTTATATAGGATATGGGGGAACATACGTAGACAGTATGCGCTGGAGTGGGAGGAGTCCCACGTCAGATCGTTCTTCGGTGGCTACGGTTTCAAGAGCGCCTCCGACGTAGTCTGGCGCCAGACCCTTCGCAGTGAGATGTCCACCAGGCGAGGGGACGTCGCTGCCTCGGTACTTTGGGATTTGTATAAGTTCCACGAGCTGATCGATCTCGAAGCACTCGCGTCCAGATGTATTGAACAAGATTTTCCTAAAGTCATAGCTCAGTTATGTATCAACACCTACAAGGCTATGAGGTTCATCAACATTGCGGGTTATATCGGTGGGCCCTACAGGGCCATCCGGGGAGTGATAGCTGGATGTAGTATGGCTACCACGTTTGTTCGCATATATTACATTCGCTCGTTCTCCTCCATTTATTTTCACCCCTCTACCTCGCTCGACCTCTACATTGACGATATCGGGTTGATTGCCACAGGTAAGTTCAAAGATGTGTTGCGAGGTTTGAAGCGCGGCTCGGCTGCAGTATTTAAGGCAGTGGTGGACGAGCTGCATCGGGAAGTTGCTCCCGACAAAGCGGGGGTCATTGCCAGTTGCCCCAAGCTTGGGGGATGTTTGCAGGAGTGGCTCGGTAAGTTCTCTGGATCAGGTACCAGTAGCACTGCTGTCAATCTTGGGATCGATGACACTGCTGGCAAGACTCGGAGGTATAGAGGTCGTAACCCCAAGCGGCGTCGCCGAGCCAACGTTTTTCAAACCAGAGTTCGCCGCATTGCCCGACAAAAACGTTTCCTGGGAAGGTCTGCTACCATGTTGTTTGTGTCTGGTCCTTTACCTGGTTTGCTTTACGGGTCCGAGGTCCACGGTGTGAGCGACAGAGAGTTGCAGACCATTCGTGTGGCTGCTAGCAAATGTTTAAGGCCATCCAGCGGGAACAGGTCACTCACGGCCGCCTTGGCGATGGAGAACGATCCTTGCTGGTACGGAGTGCGTGCGCCTATCATTCGGTGGAGCAAGGAGGTTTGGGCAGGTCAGTGTCATTCTTTCCTCTACTCCATCCCGATGTCCGAGTTGAACCGCGCATGGTCTCTGGTTTTCGAGGAAGGAGCCAAGATCACCAAATGGTCCGAGGTCTCTGGGCCCGTCTCGGCGCTTTATTTATCGCTCAAGAGGCTAAAATGGACCATGCCCAATTTTGCCACCATCAGAGGCCATGACGGAGTTGATATCCTCCTCACCTTCGTCAGCCCCACCCTCCTCGAAGACCTCGCTCGTAAACAGTGTGTTCGTTTGTTAGAGTGCAGCCTTGCCGAGAAGTGGGGGACGGGATGGGGCAGAGTCTGCATGGACATTGTGCGTGCTCAGGCTAGCAGTAAGAAGTATTCGGCACTTGGCCAAGGATGCATTCGTAATCTTGCTTGCAATGGAGTTTGGACCGCAGATCGTGCTGCGAGCCTTGGATATGATTTGCCCGAAGAGCGACTTCTTTGGCCACTCTGTGGCATGGAGCGCGATATTATACATCACAGGTTGTGGACTTGCTCTGCCTGCCAGGGCGAACGGGAGGAGATCGCCAAGGCCTCAATTCGAGATCAAGCGTTGTCCGATCTGTCTGATGGTGATCGCCTCTTGTTCTGTCGTGGAGTTTTCGAGCACCCGTGCGCTGTCTGGCCTGCCCCGCTCGCGTCGGGAGGGACGGAGATCAGATCGGACGGTTTTCCTGAAGGAGAAGACGGGGACATGGCTGGTAAGCTGTTTTTCGATGGCTCGTGTTTCAGGCACCCGATTGCGGACCTCTGTAGAGCGGGCTGGGGCGTGAGCAGGGTCGATGATGCAGGCTGCCTCTTGTCGTCTGTCTTCGGCCCTGTGCATGCTCCGCTGCCTCAGAGCGCGCCTGCAGCTGAATTTGTTGCTCTAGGCATGGCCAGCTTGCAGACAGTCGGTCCAGCAGAAGGGCACTCGGACTGTTCAGCGGTCGTCAAGCATTACCAATTGCCAGCCGTGGAGCGTCTCAGTTATAAGCGAAAATATTCTGGTGTGTTTCAGTACGTGAATACATGCCACAATCTTTCGAGTGTTTCTAAGGTGCGTGCGCACCTAGACCCCGAGGAAGAAGGCATTTCGGATGACGAGCGTGTGCGCAGGCGTGGCAACGGCCATGCAGACACAGCAGCGAAAGCGGGAGCGGCCATGCACCCTCGCCCCGCGAACGCTGTTGACGAAGCACTCTCTCGAATGATTGCGATTTCCAAGACTGTTTGCCGTCTGGCTGCCACGCTGCTTCCGAGATGGCCGCGCCTCGACCTGTCTGAATGCGTGCTGATCAAAAAGCCTAGGACTGAAGGTGGCCTGGCCGAGGGTCCTGTGCATAAATGGAACATGCGTGGCAAGTTTTGGCAGTGTTCTGTCTGTTACGTAGGCTCGAGGGCGAAGGATCTCCCCTTGCCTGGACGTTGCTCTGGGATTCAGTCAGCTGTGCGCACCAATCTGGATGTTGCAGACCAGCTCGGCCACTGTGTAGTCGTTCTCACTTGCTCAGACGGTGTGGATTGCTACCTGTGTACAGTTTGCGGTGCCTTCCTTCACCGAGGCAGGTTCGAGAAGAGCGGACTTTCCTCTGCATGCTTTGGGAGTCTCAAGCGCCACGGGCGCACTAATTACAACAGAGCCCTACGGGGCCGCCACCCGCGAGAGCCTGATCTCAGGGTGGACCCCCTCTCCTCTGATCCTCCTCTTCCTCCCTCGGTGCGGGGCGGCGGGACGGGGTCGGAGCTGGGGGGGGGTGACACTTACGATGAAGCAGGACAGCTCCGTCGTGCGGATACCGCCTCCCGAAGGGAGGGCAGGGCCGCGGGAGCGTCCTCAAGCAGACCTCACTTCTCATCGGGTTCGTCCGATTAGGTCTCTGCTTCCATTGAGCGACGGCTCACTGCTGCGGTTCTCTTTGAACTCACGTCCTGGCTGGAAGCGTCTCTCTCCCACGGGGTATTTATGCTTTAAGCCAGGCGTGCAAAGGCAGCACCGTCACTGCAGGAACTCGCCCATCCTGTTTTATTGTTGGGGCAGCGGTGCGTGGATGTCAAAAAATCCTCCTCCTTCTCCCCTCCTTTCTCTTCTCATCTCATGTCCCCTCCCCTCCTCTCCTCGCCTCCCCCTGTCGCTGTCGCATGTGGCCTCGGAATCCCAGGGGATGCGCTCCTCCCCCTCCTCCTACTCCCCCTCATTTCCTCCTCTCTCCCTTCATCTTCCTGGTCCTCCTTCTGCCCCTTCTCGCCCTCCTCCTCGCCCTTCTCATCCTCCTCCTCCTCCTCCTCCTCCTCCTCCTCCTCCTCCTCCTCCTACTCCTACTCTTCCTCCGCCTCCTCTTCCTCGCCCTCCTCCTCCTCCTCCTCCTCGTCCTTCTCCTCCTCCTGCTTCTCCTCCTCCTCCTCCTCCTTCTCTCCCTCCTTCTTCTTCTGATTTCACATCCCCTCCTCTCCTCGCCTCCCCCTGTCGCTGTCGCAAGTGGCTTCGGAATCCTGGGGGATGCGTTCCTCCCCCTCCTCCTACTCACCCTCATTTCCTCCTCCTCTCTCCCTTCATCTTCCTGGTCCTCCTTCTGCCCCTCCTCGCCCTCCTTCTCGCCCTCCTCCTCGCCCTTCTACTCATCCTCCTCCTCCTCTTCCTCGCCCTCCTCCTCCTCCTCCTCGTCCTTCTCCTCCTCCTGCTTCTCCTCCTCCTCCTCCTCCTCCTCCTCCTCCTCCTTCTCTCCCTCCCTTCTTCTTCTCATCTCACGTCCCCCCTCTCCTCGCCTCCCCCTGTCGCTGTCGCAAGTGGCCTCGAATCCCAGGGGATGCGCTCCTCCCCTCCTCCTACTCCCCTCATTTCCTCCCCCTCTCTCCCTTCATTTTCCTGTCCTCCTTCTCCCCCTCCTCGCCCTCCTCCTCGCCCTTCTCCTCCTCCTCCTCCACCTCCTCCTCCTCCTCCTCTCTCCCTCCTCCTCCTCCTGCTTCTCCTCCGCCTCCCCCTCCTCCTCCTCCTCCTCCTCCTCCTCCTCCTCCTCCTCCCCCTCCTCCTCGGGGGTAGGGTCCGAGCAGATGGGGTCGGAGGATCGCGCCGCATTTGCGATGCGCCCGAGGTTGCCCGACGGTCCGCCCCTGGTAGGGCCTGGACCCCATCTACTTGATCCTTTTTCCCACTTCATGCTTTTACCGACTTCTTCTGACCGACGCGTGTGCATCCCGCCACCCTTCCCTCGTTTACCTCTTTTTGAGCCTCCTGGGAGGCGCTCGTCGCCACCGCTGGATTAGCTTCGAACTTCTGGTCGGAACGCACCCAGAGAGAGGTCTGGGGAGTAGGGGTGTCAGTACCTTGTGCTTTCCCGAGTACGGAGGAGGCAGGGAGTGGAAGGGGCAGGGATGGGACGAATGGAATTGAGGAGAGAGGGGGTGGGAGTGGAATAGCGGGGGAGGGAGAGAGGGGCATGGTGAGGGAGGGGGGAGGAATACGAGGGGAGGGATGGACGGGGAGGGGGGAAGGAAAGGAGGGCGGATGGAGGAGGAGACCAAGGACGAGTTTCAGGGACGTTGAGAGGGGCAGGGAGGACAATGCGGTCAGGGAGGAGGAGAAGGAGGAGGAGGACGAGGAGGAAGAGGAGGAAGACGACGAGGACGCGGCCGGGGGGGAAGGTGACGGAGGGCCAGGGAGGATGCGAGGGAGGCGACGAAAAGGAGGAGGAGGACCCCCTGTTGGGTCTGCGCGCAGCCTGGACCGCGGCCCCCCGTCGAGGATTTTCGTGTCCCTCCCTCGCCCGCTCGGTCCCTCGGTTCGCTTCCCTTTTCGGTTCCACTCTGTGCCGTCTCCTTCGCATCCCGCTCGCGGGCCCCACCAACTGCCGTTCGCGCCGTTTTCCCTCAGGCCCCCCCGCGCACACCAGACGGTTGGGCGGGGGGGGCGTTGGCAGCGTCCAGAGGACTCATGCCGTCAGGTGCCAGGTGCCCAGGAGGAGGACCAGTGCAAACCCAAGACGCTTCAACGATTTTGCAATATACCCCTCCCTCCAGGCTCCCGTTTCCCTAAGCCCTACAGGAATGTTTTCCCATTGAGGCAAATGTCTCATTGGAAGACAGCTGTCTGAGAATCCTTAATCGTGTCGAAACGCGATTTCTAGACGTCAGCTTCTCGAAACAAAGTGACGGCTGCGACCTCACAATCCTGAATCGCGCCAGACACACCAGTCTTGGGACTTCATCACCGCCAGTCAACGTGCTGATTGTTTCTTGACAGTTCTAGAGCATGCCAGAACGCCTTTTCATGGCACCTCGGCCATGCGAACCTATGTAATCCTTGCAAACTGACGTATCGAACTTGAACGGAGCGATTGCGAGAGCCACGTGTTTGAACATTGCCGCCGTTCATTTTTTGATCCTGCGATCATTCAAGGAGAACGTGCACGCTGCTAAGACGAGGGCCAAATGTTCAAAGCGATCCGACCTCCTTCCGTGAAGCTGTTGCAAACTTTTGCGACGAATGCGCGCGGCGCTAAAACGAGAGCCCCTATGTGAACATCGCCCGCCCTCCATCCATTTTTTCAATAAACAGCCAATGTGCCTGGCGCTGCGGCGAGAACCACAGTTTAGACATGGCCGTCCCTTCATCCGTGAACTTGTTTCGAATTCCGAGCTCCAGGAGCCAGAGTGGTGGGAAAGTCGAGGGGGAACGCCTGGCCCGCGCTACCAGAACGCGTGGGGGCGCGACACAGGAAGGAGTTCGTTGTAATGAGCAGGGACGGAGGAGGAGGCAGGACGACGAGGACGCCAAGAGGAATGCGGGTTCGAACGAGAAATAACAGCAGCAGGCGGAGGTGGGAGCGGCGGCGGAAAAAAAACGGCGGGGTGGGGGGGCGGGGAAGGAAGGAGGAGAAAGAGAGGATGGGGACACTGAGGAGGGGGAGATCGCGTGCACAGGAGATTGAGGAGGAGAACGAGATGTTGGTAGTCGGAGAGGGAGGAGGGGGAGGAGGAGGAGCCCGAGGGAGAAAGGGGAAGGAATTTGGATGCCAGCCTTGGAAACACCACCAGGTTGCCCGACGGTCCTTCGCTGAAGAAGTGGACCACTTGAGATCCGACGCTACGGGGCAAAAGAAAACATCGCGATAACGCGACGGGAGCCCCAGACCCCATCTCCGTACGGCATTTCTCGAGCCGGATCGATTTATGATGGCCCCAGGGCCCGTGATGAAGCGAAAACGCCCTGCGTGAAAAGATCGCAACGCTAGGATTCGGCGGCACCGTAATGGGCATTCACGGATGGGTATTTTGGAAGATTGCCGAACGTTGCCTCATTTAGGGCCGCTTTCTGGCACTGCATCGTGACCAACATCGGGGAGGACGGGTGTCGACAGGCCACTCGCCAAAGTTCCCGTTAGTGGAGCCCTCGTTACTCGAGCAGTGGCGAAGCGTCTCGACGTGCCTATAGGCCCGCCAAATAATGTTCTAAGAACCTTTAGTGGTATACACGAAATGTTCTTAGAACACTTCTGGCTGGGGCTGTCTTGTTTTAACACGTCGGCGCTATGTTCCGAGCACATCGCTGTTGTTATTGGAGGGCGTCTTTGGGTCCTGAGAACGCTTCGTGGTGGGCCTATAGGAAGGCCGGGACGGTCGGCCCCCGATCGAGTCAGAGGGGCGCTGATGGATCTCAGGGTCGCGGCGGGACCGAGAGTGCGGGACGGGAAAATGACCACAGCCATTGCTTCTTGTTTGCGCCGCCTTCCAGCTGGCCGAAAAAGAAGCAGTGGTTGTGGTCATCTCCCTGGTGCCAAGCTCAACGAAAAGGACCACAACCACTGCTTCGTTTCTGCTGGCTGGAAGGCGGCAACAAAAGAAAAGCAGCGGCTGTGGCCGTTTTCACGCCCCGTAAAACGCGACCCGTCGCGGCACGCCCCTCGTGTGTTCCCGGCAGCCGCCGGCGCCACCGACAGCCTTCTTGGCAAGCGGGGCGATCCCGGTCCCGCCGCCCGAGCCGAGGGAGGGAGGATCCGAGGAGGCAGAGGTCAGGCGATCGCAAGCATTCATCAAGGGTCGTGGATTAGCGACGGGTCCCGCTGCCGGGAACACACGAGGGGCGTGCCGCGACGGGTCGCGTTTTACGGGGCGTGAAAACGGCCACAGCCGTTGCTTTTCTTTTGTTGCCGCCTTCCAGCCAGCAGAAACGAAGCAGTGGTTGTGGTCCTTTTCGTTGAGCTTGGCACCAGGGAGATGACCACAACCACTGCTTCTTTTTCGGCCAGCTGGAAGGCGGCGCAAACAAGAAGCAATGGCTGTGGTCATTTTCCCGTCCCGCATCAAGGGTCGTGGATTAGCGACGGGTCCCGTTTCCATGGGAAGTCGCGGATTTCCGCCGCCGAGCGAGACGGCACCCGCCGCATTTTGGGGAGGGCACCTCCCCCGATCCACGGATTTGGCCACCACGCGCCAATTCCGTGGATCGCTAGTCCATGTTTGCGCGCCCCCGAAATGGTACGGATACCGCTACCCTTGCCTCGTTTTTCCCCTACTTGGGATCTCGTGGGAAGCCTTCGTCGGCACCGCTGGATTCGCTTCGAAATCTTGGTCAGGACGCGCCCCCAGAGAGGTCTGGGGACTAGCGGTATCGGTACCTTTTGATTTCCCCAGAGGGAGGGGCGGGGGAGGCGGTCTCGCCTGATGACGATCACGTGGGCAGAATCAACAAGCATCACCCTCGCTGTTTCTTCGTCATGATCGTCCTACGTGCGTTCTTTTGCTAGTTGTCTCTCTGTCTCTCTCTCTCTCTCTCGCTCAACAACCTTCTTTCGTCTTCTTCTTCTTCTTATTATTATTATTATCATCATTATTATTATTTGTTCCTCCCTCTGTCTTTTTTTTTCTCTCTCTCTCTCTCTCTCTCTCTCTCTTTCGCTCTCCCAATGACACCCTCCTCTGCCCCTCCGCCCTGTCCTCCCTGGCGCCCGCCGCCCCGCCCGCCCGGGCGCCGGGCCACAGGCCGGGACGCCGGCAGGAAGCGCGACAAGAGCGCGTCGCCCCAGAAGGAGCGCGGGGGCAAGCGGCGCGGAAGGAGCGCCAGCGGCAGGAGCGCGTCGCGCGAGAAGGAGCGGGGGGGCAAGAAGCGCGGCAAGAGCGCCAGCGGCAGGAGCGCGTCGCGCGAGAAGGAGCGGGGGGGCAAGAAGCGCGGCAAGAGCGCCAGCGACAAGAGCGCGTCGCCCGAGAAGGAGCGGGGGGGCAAGAAGCGCGGCAAGAGCGCCAGCGACAAGAGCGCGTCGCCCGAGAAGGAGCGGGGGGGCAAGAAGCGCGGCAAGAGCGCCAGCGACAAGAGCGCGTCGCCCGAGAAGGAGCGCGGGGGGAAGCAGGAGGCCGACAAGGAGGCGCGGGCGCCGCCTCTCTCTCTCTCTCGACGAACAGGCTGCAAACATGTGCACCACCACCACCTTCCTCACCGGCTACGGGTAAGAATGGCCGTTCGCTGGAGTGACTTTTGGTGCGGAGACAGCGGGGTCCCCAGATGGCTGAATAGGATGCGTTAGCGGCTGCTTGCTCACTCGGGTTTGGCCTCCACGGGTCCCCCGAAGCCGCGCACCAACGGTCACCCGTACCTGGGGAACCTGCTGCGCGCAGCCGATTTCAAGCCCTCCTCCCAGCAGAGGGGAGAGGAAGAGGGTGGAGTAGGAGATCGGGGGCGGAGGTGGTGCCCCGGCGTGTATCTTCGGCACCCTCGCAAACCTGAAGAATTGACGGCCTGCGCGGATGTCGTTGATCTGCGCCAGGCCCCCCTGGCGCCAAATTGGGCCTGTCCCTCTACAGGGGGAAAATTCAAAAATAGTCAACAGATAGTCTTGGGACGATTGCTTGACCATTTTTGCATATTTCATGGCATTTTTGCTTTGACTATGTTTTATCTTTTGTTCAAAATCGGCCGGTAGGGGGACAGGCCCGACTTAACCCTGGCGGTGCCCCCCGCGCGCCGGAAGAGGGTCCCGCGCCGATCCGTGAGAGAGGGGTCGCCCTGGAAGGTGTTTGGGCGATGTCGCAGGCCGTTTTCGCTTCGGTTGCGTTCTGCAGCAAGGGTGGACTGAGCGCACACCGAGGGAAGAGGAACACAAAGCGAGGATTAAGTCGGGCCTGTCCCCCTACATGGGGATTTCCGACGAAAAATAAAACATACCCCAAACATAATCAAACAATAGTCCAAAAATAGTCGGGGGACTATTTTTGGAGTATTTTTGTTACCCTTTTGGAGTATGTTGGGGGTATGTTTTATTTTTCGTCGAAAATCCCCCTGTACAGGGGACACGCCCGACATAAAGCGAGGACGAGAAACACCGTCCAGGGCGATCCCTGGTCCGCGCAGACGGGCGCACGTCCTGAGCCTGCGCATATCTTTGCGTGCCTGCCCCGCTCCCTCGCCTCTGCGCTTCGGGGGGCGGGCGGCCCAGCGCCGCCTGCTCTTCTCAGGAGGGGAGAAAACACACAGACACAATGAATCGGCGATTTCCCAGAAAATATGGGGAACTATGGGAAGTGGAAGGGAAATCGAAAACCCAGAAAAC
The DNA here is from genome assembly GCA_963575745.1 of Prorocentrum cordatum. NCBI lineage: Eukaryota > Dinophyceae > Prorocentrales > Prorocentraceae > Prorocentrum > Prorocentrum cordatum. The sequence goes on along the minus strand of CAUYUJ010021088.1, from coordinate 69,504 downwards.
ATGGGAAACATATGGGGAACCTCTTTATTTGTGTGTATTTCTTTGTGTGTCCCAGGGCCCCTTCATCTTCGGAGGGGGAGGGGGTCATGATCATGGTTCGAGTCGGGGATCTCGACTACAGTCGAGGCTGATTAGTAGGTCGGCCCTGCCAAATCAAGGGTGCCCTCGTGTCCTGTGCTTCGCGACCCGCGCCGTCTGCATTCCTGTGGCAATCTGTGTCCCTCGGAAGGGCCTTGCGTCCTCTCGCGTGCCGTCTCCAATCGGCCGCAGTTGTGCAGACACGATTTCGCCCAGGCGTGTTTTTTTGTTGTTCCGTCGCGCGTCTGCGAAGAGATGTGTCGAGGGCTCTGCAGATCTGTGGAGAGCCCTCGGCGTATGTTTCTCGCAGGCTTCGGCGGAGGAGTCGCGTCTGGAGTAGATCGATCCCGCAGACGATCCCCTACAGTCGGGGCGCTGAACAAGGAACCCTTTTCGTTGGGGAGGGGCTCCGTGCTCCTTAATTGTGTCGCAGCTTGCCTTAGGTTGTCCGTAGGTTTTCGATGGAGAATCGAATTTTAGCTTCTGGAAAAAAAAGGGGCCTCGTTCCCCATTTAGGGTTCCTTAGGTCAACGCCCCGACTGTACTCGAGCGATGCGTTCCAGGGTTGCCCAGATTTCCGAAGATTCCGCACGGGCAGCAGGGACGAGGGCCGCCAGGCACTCCCTGGGTACCCTGGAAGGTATACCTATTCGAGCCTATCATGACATCACTCTCGTCCTGTTTCGGGGGTGGACCCCCCCTGTACCCCACCCCACCCCCCGTCAGTGAGGGGACAAAGGGGAGGGAGTCGACTCGACTTACACGCTTCTTCTCTCGATTCGTTTTTTTTTCGGGACCTGGGGACGACGATGACGACGACGACGACGAAGACGACGAAAGCGTGGCACACACGCCGAAGAGTTGGCGGATTGCGGGGGAGCAGTAGCAGGAGCGGGAGGAGAACGAGGAGGAGGAGGAGGAGGAGGAGGAGGAGGAGGAGGAGGAGGAGGAGGAGGAGGAGACGGAGGAGGAGGAGGAGGATAGGAGGAGGAGGAGAGATGAGATGAGGAGAAGGAGCAGCAGCAAGCAGCAGCATAGGAGGCGGAGGAGGAGAGGAGCAGGAGGAGCAGAAGGAGGAGGAGGTGCAGGGGGGAGGGAGGGGGATGAGTTAGGGAGGGGGCGGGGGGAGGGGAGGAAGGGGGGATAGGAGTGGAGTAAGGCGGAGGCGGTGATGAGGAGGAATGAGGAGGAGGAGGAGGACGACGAGGACGAGGGGCAGTGGCGGCACCTGGGACCGAGCGGGCGGCGCGTGGCGCTGCCTCTGCCGCGCCGCCCGCCCTCCTTCGTAGGGGGGGCATGGCCGTGGGCCACGGCCGTGCCAGGCCACAGGGCCGTGCAGGGCGCCCCCGGGGTGCGGGTGCAGGTCTCAGGGGCAACGATAGGGGGGGCTGGGCATAGGGGGGGATGCATCGATCGCGAGACCCTGGGCTCCGTATCGCAGGGATCCTCACAGACATCGGGCTGCTCCATTTTTGTTCGATGCGTGGGCTCCAGAGGTCTGGACCACTTCCCCAGGACTGGTTTTTCGTCCCGAGTCGTTTTTTGACGATCCCGAGGCCCGGCAAGGGCCTTGGGAAGCCGAAAATGGCCCCGTCGTCAGGGGCATAGGGGGGGATGCAGCGACCCCCAATCGCCCATCGATCGCCGACAGGGGCCCGATGGCCCCAACCTGCCCCGGACGGTGCGGATTCACTATCGGAGGCCCATCGCCGATCTGTCGGCGATGCATCGCCGATTCCAGGTCGATGCATCCCCCCCTATCGTTGCCCCTCGGGGGTGCGGGTGCAGGTCCGCCTGGCCTGGGGGCAGGAGGGCGATGCCGTATATATTTTTCTATCAGCACAAGAGGTTCGACGGCGAGCGAGCGGGGGAAGTGAGAAGGGGAAGGCCTTCTCAAAAGGCGGCGGGACTTCTCAGAAGCCCCCGCGCCTTTGAGAAGTTGCCTGTCTTCGCGGAAGGCTTGGAACAGAAGGCCCGGGGACTTCGTGTCTTCTGAGAAGGCCCGCCGCTTCTCACTTCCCCCCCGGGCTCCCCGCCGGCAAGAGGTGCCCACAGGCAGAGAGCAGGGAAGGGGGGGAGAATCGGTCATTGGGAGCCCGTGCCAAGAAGCGCCTTGCTGGCCTCCAGGGTGCCCTGGGTCTCTTGGGATTCGACGGTTTTGCGATGGAAGCCGTGACGTCCCCCTATCATTAAGTCGGGCCTGTCCCTCTACAGGGGGAATATTCAAAAATAATCAAAAATAACCTGGGGGCTATGTTTGGAGTATTTTTGGTGCCATTTTGGGGGTATGTTTTGAGTATATTTTAAAACGTTCGTCCAAATCAAAAATAACCTGGGGGCTATGTTTGGAGTATTTTTGGTGCCATTTTGGGGGTATGTTTTGAGTATATTTTAAAACGTTCGTCCAACATCCCCCTTTAGGGGGACACGCCCGACTTAACCCTATCAAACATCAGTAGACAGCCCGTGGTCTCAGGGTGGGGTTTCTTGTGGTGGTTTTCTCGTGGTCGGCGCGCGGGCGAGCCCGGGGCACGCCCGCGGTGCTGCCTCGCTTGTCCCGCTTTGGGGGTTTCCTGGGAGGCCCCTCCTCCTCCGCCTCCCCCTCCTCCTCCCCCTTCTCCTCCTCCTCCTTCCAACTCCTCCTCCTCCTCCTCCTCCTCCTCCTCCTCCTCCTCCTCCTCCTCCTCCTCCTCCTCCTTAAAGCCCATCAAGACTGACAGCCCCCCCCAAGGATCCAAGGAACAGTTCCTGGCCACATGCTGTTTTTCCTTCTCCCACAGGAGAAGGCAGTGGCCCAGGCCGCTGCCGCTGCCTCGCTTGTCCCGCTTTGGGGGCTTCCTGGGAGGCCCTCGCTGCCCCTCCTTCGCCTCCCCCATCCTCCCCTCCTCCTCCCCCTCCTCATCCCCCTCCCTCCTCCTCCTCCTCCGTCCTTCCTCCTCCTCCTCCTCCTTCTCATCCTCCTCCTCCTCCTCCCCCCCTCCTCCCCCTCCTCCCCCCTCCTCCTCCTCCTCCTCCTCCTCCTCCTCCTCCTCCTCCTCCTCCTCCCTCCTCCTCCTCCCCTCCTCCTCTTCCCCTTCTCCTCCTCCTCCTCCTCCTCCTCCTCCTCCTCCTCCTCCTCCTGTCTCCTCCTCCTCCTCCTCCTTCTCCTCCTCCTCCTTAAGCCCATCAAGACTGACAGTCCCCCCCAAGGTCCAAGGAAGTTCCTGGCCATATGCTGTTTTTCCTTCTCCTACAGGAGAAGGTCGTAGCCACCCATGCCGCGTGCCGCTGCCTCGCGTGTCCCGCTTTGGGCTTCCTGGGAGCTCCTCGTTGCCCATCTCCTCCTCCTCCTCCTCCTCCTCCTCTCCTCCTCCTCCTCCTCCTCCTCCTCCTCCTCCGCCTCCCCTCCTCCTCTCCTCCTCCTCCTCCTCCTCGCCTCCTCCTCCTCCTCCTCTCCTCCCACCTCCTCCTCCTCCCCCCGCCTCGTCCTCCTCCTCCTCCTCCTCCGCCTCCTCCTCCTCCTCCTCCTCCTCCCCTCCTCCTCCTCTCCACCTCCTCCTTCTCGCCCTCGCCCCTCCCCCTCCCCCTCCTCCTCCTCTCCTCCTCCTCCTCCTCCTCCTCCTCCTCCTCCTCCTCCTCCTCCTCCTCCCACCTCCTCCTCCCCCTCCCCCTCCTCCTCCCCCTACCTCCTCCTCCTTCCTCCTCCTCCCCCTCCTACCTTCTCCCCCTCTCCTCCTCCTCCTCCTCCTCTCTCCTCCTCCTCCTCCTCATCTGGGCACCCCAATGCCAGGGCCCACGGTGGCGCTGGCCGGGCATGGTTGGTGTTGGTGTTTGCAAGAGCCTAGTGCGCAATTGTCCCTTCGGATCGTGGACGTGCAGGTGTCTTCTGTATGGATGAGGCCGACCGTACTCGTGTGTGTCCTTAGACCTCAGTCTGAGCATACAAAGCCTACGTTTCTCTCTCTTCTCTGTCTCCTACAGTCGACCCGCAGAGTAAGGATAGGCATCCCTCCCCAGGGTACCCTTGCATCCTTGCTTCCAGGGTCCATCCTTGGACACTTTCGTTGGCCGCGCCCCGCTCGAAACGCTTCGAAATGGGCGTCCAAGGTCCTTGCATCCTTATCGCGCATCCTTACTCTGCGGGTTGGCTGTAGTTCTAGCGCGCCCTTATGACCCCCTGGTATGCGTCCTCCTCTTTCTCCGCCTCGTGGCTCCCACGAGCCCGAACGCCTCGTTTCGGCCACGTGAGGCCAGCCGTCCTCTCTTGACGCTGTTGGGAGGCGCCGCATTGTCTCACGTTGCCCTCCATCTTGTCCTTCATCTCGTGCTCCTCCTCCTTCCACTCCTCCTCCCCATCTCCTCCCCCTCCCCCTCCTACTGTTCCTCCCCCTTCCCCTCCTCAGCATCCTGATCCGTATCCTCCGCTGCCGCTTGGAGTAAGCTCGTC